>OX421494.1:16524537-16914537 GCA_949126835.1 Anisus vortex | reverse complement strand
TATATGCAAGATGTACTCAATCTTGATAAAATGATTATTTAGATAAAGTGTTCACTTTCTTTAAAACATCAACACGTGTTCTAGTTTCCATTAAACCTTTCATTGATCAACGTGATCAACGTTATATTCTTCTTCTTCGTTCTCGAATGTTATGATTGGGAGGATTCAGACAACAAGTCCGATAGTTGTAATAAACTGCGCCGTGGCTGTCAGTTGCTCTAGTCCACCGAACAGTTTGTCGTTGAAGGTAGCCCCCAGGGGCCAAATGGCTGACCGGGTAGAAAGATACAGAGGGCAGGTCTGAAGGACATGCTCCGCATTTTCGGGCGCTGTTTCGCAGGGGCACATTTCGCTTGCTCCGATTCGTAATTTGCGGAACATGTGTTGCTTTAGCCTGTTGTGACCAGTCCTTAGTCTGAAGATGATGTTTTGAAATTGGCGGGAGAGTTTGTAGTTAGCATCAATCTTTGGGTTGTTTTGTTGCAGCTCAGACCATCTTTTGGATTCATTCCTTTTGAGTATTGTCTTTATTTCTTCGGGGCGTAGAGATGGGTCTGTCTGGTTTTGTCTGCCTCCAGCTTTAGCTAAGGTGTCGGCAGTGTCATTTCCTTCATTTTGTATATGCACGATTATATAACACCATCAGTTAAACTCTTCATATGCCATTGTGCCTACGGACCATAAGTTAATGACTAAATAAATGCCTAGGACGGTAGTGAAACGTGTTTTTTCTACACTAGTTGTGGTATTACAAAAGACTATAATAAAATGAACCGCTTGCTGAATTTTCTTTAGCGCATCAAATAACGCTGTCTTAAATTACTCCTACGCTTGCCTAAATGTTTCAGCTGTATACAATTTTCGATTTTAATTTAAATTTTTCCTTGAGAAAATCATAGCGATTAAATAAAACGGAAGTCTAGCGGACGTAATGCGATCATAAAATTCCGAAACTTAGTTTTTCCTGCTATCAAATAGCATAAATCTCAAAGCAAGCGGTCCATCTTATTATTGTCTTTGTTATACCAAGTAAAAAAAGAAAGCATTAATCTCGGACGATATCAATAAGAAAAGGGAGACAAACATGAAATATACGTCCAAGTCTTAAGACCTACATTGTTAGTTCCCCTTTCATCTAAATTTTGAGCTCTCGATCGGAGCCCCAATAAACCCGAGTTCACCGGTTTGTCGAAAAAAATTCACATACATGTATACCGGAACCTAATAATCCAGTAATATACTCACTCAGGCAAAACTGGATCATAAAAAGGAAACTGTAGGTAGGCTGCTGGTACTGAGATTGTATTATTGTAAAATAGTGGAACTACTTCAATTGGATATTGTAACCACCTGTTGAAAAACTCATAAATTATAATTCTCAGATTATTGGTACAAGATTATTTTGTCCTAACCGAAGACATAGTTATGGGATTTAATTTCCAATTTTTCTAAGAATTTAAATTCGTTGGCAGTCCCGATTACTTCAGACAACCCTATTACATTTCCAAATGCCATGTGCCAATATTGAAAAAAACTATAGAAGATTAAAATCACACGCGATATGTATAATAGAATCACATCTATTCAAAGAAAATATAATGTAACATGTATTAGGGGATCAAGCCAGGCACCCAATCAGAGTGAAAAATAAAGTGGGTCATCTCAGGCACCAATCATCGATAGACAGTGGACACGTATAGTTTATCAAGAGCTGGTGTCCAATCAATTACCGTTTACACAATTGAACTTACTCGTCTACAGAGGGAGCGTTCAAAAGTCTTGAAAGTTCCTGAGATACCAAATAGGTAGACATGTTGACAAAACAATCCAGAAAATCTCCCACGCCAATGTGCAGATTCTCATAATACTCATCCAGCTGATCCACATCCATAATCCAGTCTGGATATCCAATATTGTGCTTCAAAGTCTTGACTTTCTTCTCTAGGTGATTCCTACTGATGCCGTCCAACCACGGAATGGTCTCAAGGTTGGATATAAACTCTCGCTTGATCTCTTCCACTGTGGCAATGGCCTGCATAGAGAATCAGAAGGCGTACTAAGTACAAAATAACAACAATAACAACAATAATAACAGTAAGGACAATAAGAGAAAACGAACAACAACTTTACAACATTAGTTGAAGAAGAGTGATGTGTTAAAAAACAAAACTGATAAGTAATACGGGTTTCTATGAGATTTAGAAATTAGCAAATTTTTTATTTGATTGATAAAAAAGACAAGAACTCGAAACACGTAGATTCATATGTCAGCGTTGGTACCGGTACATAAGATACTTTCACATTTTTAATAGAAAAAAAAAAAGAAAATCATTACGGTATAGAATATATATGACTATGAATGTGAGTAGGAATTTGAAAACACATACGTCTACTTATACAAATTTGAATTCAAACACGAGCATGAAGATAAACATAATTACGAACACATATAATATATAATTATATAATAATAATTATATTTGTATAGCGGTGACAAAAAACATAATATACGCTCAGAGCGCAGTTAACATTAGGGAAAAAACTACTCACAACACGGATATAATCTCTCAGGCTAAAAAATATATAGCTATTTATAAATTTGACAAACATATTCCAGAAAATAAATGTAGCAAACAATTAACAGAACTAGTATACAAGTAAAACAATAGGATTTTTAAAAAATGTTTAACGAAGGTAAATGTTAATATAATGTGACTTTAGGTTCTTTTTAAACGGGACGATAGAACTTGTTTCCTTGTGTTGGAAGATGTTACTATATATATGTCAACTTCTATTCAAACCTCGAAACTCTAAAATGAACAAAACTATTATTAACCATATTTTTTAAATTTTGTGTAACACAGTACTGAGGTCTTCAAAATCTTACGAATACGGTGATATACGGGCAGGTACCCAGGTGTGTCTAAGTAAGCTTTAATTCTTTCGTATGTTCTAACACTTAGCTAGTTGTTCCCCTTGAACGTCTTGTTTATAAAATATTGTACATTCAGTCCGATAATATCTAGTCGAAGTGGTCGGCTTCTTTCTATAAGGGCAAGAACAGAGAGATTTAAGAACTCTTTTGTTCCACTGTCAGCAAGACTCTTTCAAAAGAATCATCTTTCAGCCAGGAAATACGATGGCTCAATAGCTGACTCCTAAATAATAGGCCTACTTTTTTCTTGTATAATAAATGGTATGATAGTGTGCGTGAATGTCTATTGTGTTTGAGTACAAATGGTTCTTTAATATTGTTTTAGGTATGCTGAAAAACGGAATTTATGTAATCAAGTCAATTTTCCATTCATTTGGATCAATAAAGCAATCTTATCTTATCTTATCTAACATCACCATACGACTTAACATTGACTATACATATAGTCTACATATAACGCACAGACGAGACCCCCACCTTCACTTTGCTCTTAGCGTGAAACTTCAAATTTCTCTCCACAAACAAAGCACCGACGGCGTGGCCTAAGTGGCCGCAGGTTTTCTCCAAGCAAATTTCAGCCCTCGGGACGGCCTCGTTGTACTTCAAGTCGATCTTAACAGCGTTGAAATCTACGGGGAGATAGTCTGTGACGTTGTTGATAAATCCCCACATCATGTAGTTCACGAGTACCCTGAGAGAAGATGTGATGTAATATATATATATATATAGTAATGGAATGTATTTTCTTATCTTATATATAATAATAATTATATATTTATATAGCGCTGCCAACTAACACAATGTAAGCTCAGAGCGCATTTAACATACAACTAAGAAGACGGATATAATCTCTAGGGACAAACATGGGACAAATCAAATAAATGAAGCATTAACCGACGCTCCTTCTATAAAGAAGATTATTGCGTCCCACGCTTATCCTTGGTTTGAGTCTACTCTTGCATTTTAATTAGTGTTTTAAATGATGTTAAGTTACTGGTTTTCCTAATTTGTTCAGGCAACCCATTCCTTGCCCGGATGCCACTCGGAAAGAAGGAGTACTTATATGCATTTGTTATTGCCTATTGGACAACAGAAGCCACCCTCACAGAAAGGAGCGAGGATAAGCGAGCCAGGAGTAAGACGGGGTGGAAAAGGGGGGGGGGGTGAGCATAGGAAAAGGAGATTACGCGATCGTCCCTTGAAGGGGGCCGGATGCCATATATTGCGAAGTCCATATATTTTTAAAACAAGGTACAATTTTGCATGGAAGCGGTATTTGAGGCTCAATTAACAAAAATACTATTTTCAAACAAATTATGATTTTAAAAACATTATAAATTATTTTTTTTAACTAGTTCTGGGGTTTTAACGAACTTACTATTTTAAACGTTTCTAAAATTTAAATAATATAGTCCCATATATTCACTTTTTACAAAAGTATTATATTTTTGGGTGTCCTTGAATAAGACAGAACATGATGACGCTATGATAGAGGAAAACGAAGTAGTATGCTATTTACATACTTTTAAAACGCTAATTTAAATTACATGTTTGTACGTGCAAGGCAGAGCTCAACAGTTTACCTGACCATGACATGCAGAAGTTTTGTGTTGTTAACCCAATGCCTAGCTGCGCCCGCGACTGATCTCAAAAGACGCCATTCCATACAGACGCCATTCGATACAGACGCCATTCCATACAGGTAATGACAATAAATGTCTGGACAGATTTACCAGAATTTTGAACACGAGATCTTCAGAATGGCAATGTCAAGCTCTGAAATTAGCCCACCGCGCACTATAGCTGTCTATGTATTAAATGACTGTATCATAAATGTATTCATTTATTAAAGAAAGACAAAAAAAAAACAACTTTTGCCTAACTCATTGGTTGACCATTTGATTAATTCTTTCAGTAGTCGAAAATAACCAGGTGATTGAATATGTACAGTTATGTTTGCGGGCAAGTCTCGTCCGTTGAATCGTCGATTCAAATAGTGACGAATATCGAACTGGAAATAGGAAAGCAGCATTTTTATGTTTTGGACGAAAACAACAAAATCAATGACAGAAAATTGGGAATTAAGTACTTTTGATTATTTTATGTTTTTAATAGGTTCACTTGTAAACGTAAAGCAAGATTTATGAAGCTACAGTTAATGAAGGCTGTAAGTAGCAATTTTTTTTATATAGAGAAAACACTAAATTAAACTATAGACTGTACGTGTAGAGATTGTTCATCATTACGATCCAGCGGCCATCTGGTCATTTGCCCTTCGGCCCCTGAGACTATGGTAGAGTTTGTTTAACAAAACATCTATCTCAGAACTTAACTCATCTAATAAATTTGCTTCATTTTAGCTATACATTTTTACTACGTACCAAGAATTATGACTCTAGGTATAAAATACATTAACATTTCGTTATTTTTCCACTGGTACTTTCCAATGTATACAAGGTATAGTTTAATTCATACACACATGTTCATTGATATAGAACTATTATCTTACCCAAGGTGAAAAATATTGAGGCAACTGCTTCAAGGTGACAATTGTCTGGTCCGTTTGTTGGCCTCTGCCTGTAGCCATAATCTGACAAAGAAGATACAAATACACTTCATACAAATTACACGTAGGATATAATATTTTATTTTACTCTAGTTTTAGTTTAAAAGATGTTACACTGTGTTTTCTCCTCAGAGATGCTGCTAGATATAATGCACATGTGCCTAGTTTTGCAAGAATTCACTAAACGTATGATAAATTGTAGATCTTTCAATTAGGAGTAGGATGACTAACGAAAGCGCGAAAAATATACGATGGAAATAAAAGCTTTTTTTTTTTAATTTTTGTGTACATCTTTAAATTAAAGTGAATTTGTTTTCTTAACAGTTTATAACATTTTGATAATGTATGCCAAAAATAGTTCGTTTACCTTTGAGAGATTCTTTTCGAAGTTGTATAGGTCATTGACTTTTTCTGAAGATATTGTGCGACCTCCATTCACCAATTGAGCAAGGCGTGTTACCATGGGAACGAACATGTCTGTTGTATTGCTGTACGGTTCGTCGTCTAGTGTCAACCCAGAACTCTCAAACTGTTGTGGCAGGGGTTGATGGTAAATAAACACAGAGACGAGAAAATGAGACAAAACTACATGCAGGATCTCTGGCATCGAACATAAATCCTAGGAGGCGGTTATACAAGTATAAGATACAAGTATAAGATACAAGTATAAGATACAAGTATAAGATACATGTATAAGATATTATCAATTATTTACAGTCACCCAGTATGGTAATCATGGTGCACAGTGGTTGAGCTGGCAGTGCGTTTGACTGGCGATTCGAAGGTTCTGGGTTCGAATCCTGGTGCAGGCTAGGATTTTTCCCCGCAACTTGAGGGTGCCCCCAAATCTACCCAGCTCTGATGGGTACCTGACACTAGTTGGGGTAAAGTAAAGGCGGCTGGGCATTGTGCTGACCACACATCCCCTAGTATGCCGTGGCCACAGGAACTGGTGAACGCTGCTTCACTGGCACTATGATCAGTTTGGTCCGAAGCATACTTTACTTTATAATGGTAAGCTGAATTGGTTCATTATTTCCAGGATCAATAAAGTCAATACTTACCGTCAAGATGTGCTGAGATGTCTCCTTATCCAGAATGACCCTTATTGCAAACAGACTGTCGATTCCCATGGAATGCGTTCTTTCCAGCAAACTTTGAAGTGACCAATTTTTACTATCCCATTGACTAATGTTATTGGTAGTCAAAGTCCAAGACCCCAACTCACTAATCATCTGCAGAATCGAATTTAAATACGCAAAAACCTATTAATAAAATACATATATTATTAGATTATGTTTCTGTATGTTGCTAGTGTAAGGCCATGAAGATTTTGCGGTTAATTTTAAATAGGGTTTGCGTTTTGTATGTATTTCCTACTAAGGTTCAAAGAACAAATTGACATAAGCACTCAGCAATGTGTAAGCATTCACTTGTACAATTGGAGATGACATTATAGAATGTGCACAATTGTTTTTTTTATAGCTTATGAAATTTGTCATTTTTGTTCTTTTTTTAAATGCAATGAACCAACAATTTTACAAATTATGAACAACACTATGGTGATGCACTTAAAGTTGATTCTTTTACAGCAAGTTTTAATTTGGTTTAACTTACAAGTGAGCTTAACATTGATAGTAAAGGTAATTATTTATCGCGAGTTCATTTGGGCAAACTTAAGCCTAAACGAGCTATAAAGGTAAATGTCAAGATGAATGTCAAGGTAAATGTCAAGGTAAATGCAAAGGTAAATGTAAAGGTAAATGCCAAGGTAAATGCCAAGGTGAACATCACGGTAAATGTGAAGGCAAACAAAAAATCAAAGACAATTCCAAGGTATTTATCAATGAAAATCTCTAGTTAAACGCCGAGAGAAATACCAAGGTAAACATTAAGGTAACTTCAATTGAAATATAGATACCAAGATAAATACTTGGTTTTCAGGGTTTCAATTTAAACCTCTTAACTTCATTATGATCACCTGTAATAGTCTGTTGATTCCATGAGACTGTATATCTTCTTGGTCTATACAGGTGTGATAGTAGTTCTTCACTTTAGAAATAGCACTGGAGTTCCTCCCCTTGAAAACATGGCCATCCTTGTTAAAAATCTGTTGTTAGACGAGAAAGTTACGATTCTATAACATTTAATAACCAGATTTCTAAGAGATTGTTTTTGTTTTGTCTAAAGGGAATTTTATAACATTCTAGTTTAGGCCTACATGCATTTTTGACGATATTGTTAAGACTAAAGATAGACATAATGAAAGTATTCAGTATAGTCTTTATAGTCTTCTAGCTGCAAGAGAGAAAGAGAAAGAAAGAGAGAGGGGGAGAGAGGTAGAAAGAGAGAGGGGGAGAGAGGTAGAAAGAGAGAAAGAGGGAGAGAAAGACAGAGAGAGAGAAAGACAGAGAGAGAGAAATAAAGAGAGAGAGAGAAATAAAGAGAGAGAGAGAAATAAAGAGAGAGAAATAAAGAGAGAGAGAAAGAGAGAGAGAGAGAGAGAAATAAAGAGAGAGAGAAAGAGAGAGAGAGAAAGAGAGATAGTTGATTATTTTAGCAAATTGAACATTTTTAAATACAGTTTTGTTCTTGTTTGTTGGGTTACGTTTTAATTAAGTATTTCCTGATACAGTTATTTTATTACTTTTATATAAAAAAAAACAACTAAAAACTTAGTGAACTATTTACCTGGTAAAGTGTTTTCTCTACCAGAGCGCCAACCTCTTGGTCTGAATTCCATTGGCTGTACCCATCGGGAACTTCTTTCTTAGCCAGCCAACCGCCGCATGCGTAGGAATACATGTTGTCACAAGGCTCTATACTTTGATTCATTTTATTTAATATGTAGGCACTGGTGGTCACACATTCTGGAGTCAGACACATCTGCAACTAAAAATGTCACATTGAATACGTTAGGACACATCTGCAACTAACAATGCTGTATCGAATACGTTAAAACACATCTGCAACTAACAAATGTCACATTGAATACGTTAGGACACATCTGCAATTAATGTCAAATCGAATACGTTATGACACATCACTTCTGGAATTAACAATGTTATATCGAATACATTAAGACATATTTGCAAATAACAATGTAATATCGAATACTTGAGGAAACATCTGCAAATAAAAATATTTGAATAGTAAACACGTTAGGACAGTGTTTGATTCACTGAAAAAAATTATATTGGAAAAGTCAACATTTCATGGAACATTTTCAACTAGAAATGTAATAATTGTACATAGCTAATAGACAGGGATCATGTGATACTGAATTGCTAGGCGCAGGACACACATGAAAACTGGTAAAAATCATAAACGTATAATATCACAATACATCACCATAAGCACGACGTTATTGAACAGAGATAGATTCTACAGTTACCTGGACTCCCTGGTCTCTGTTGTGAATCATACTGACAACAACTAAAGCAATAGTCAAGGCCGCTATAGCAACAGATAATGCCAAGATAATCCATTTTGTTGATTTACACGGTGAGAAACATTTCAAGAACATTCCACTTCCATCTTCAGAGTCATCCACGAGTATTAATGACTCCCGAGCCATTGTGAGTTCTTCCTGAATGTAGAGACAATTATGTTTGTTAGCAAAATATTTAGGGTGTTAATTAGCTCTTTGAAACTATACCATTGTGAACCTTCTCTATTAATTCTAATTGGTTATGTGATAAAGCATTATAAAACATTAAGCTTTCTGTGTCATTCGGATATAATTTAAAAACAGATGAATGAATTATTTGCAGGAAAGAGAAAGGTTTGCCAATTAACTTTTGTTATCTTTTAATTATGGTAGTCAGTAACGGGCGGATCCGACGTATTTTGTTATTGAAACAATATTGACTTACAGTCATGGTATCTGTGTGGAGCTTTACAAGATCTTGAAGGTTGTTAATGGTCACATATAGATTGATCTCAAAGCACACAAATATTTAAGAATCTCCAGCATTGACTTAGAGCCTGCACAGCGACTGACCACGAGGATTCGGACACACTTTGAACGGGTCTGTCAAACACTGTACGTAGTACGAGACTCTCGGCCCGATGGACACTAACGGTCACACATGTGTATTACTCTGGACATACCTTCATCGTGAACAGTTCACGCAAAATAACAAAACAAAACATAGCTAATAGATCAGGTCCATGAGACGAAACCATAGCTGTAAACACAAGCATACTCGTGGAATGAGAAAAATTGCGGGGGGGGGGGGGATAGTTTGACTATTGTTGTTTTGTTTTTTTTTGCAAGGGGGAGGGGGGGGGCGTGGTTGCTATTTAGGGAGATGAAATAACACACAGTCCAATGAGAAGACCAGCTAGGTATTAAATCTGTCGTGTTTTTTTTGTGTGTGCTGATTTGCAAAGGGACAAATGAATGTCCGAATGAGCTAAGTGTATTATTTCCCCTACTTGAACTAGTACTTGTTACTGCCAGGGTTAAACGTGAATAATATATGATTAGTCAAGTTAGTGAACTGTTAAGTATCGGATTCGATTACAACCTTTAGGAGGGGGGAGGGGACTGGACGGTACACTACGCCTAGAGCATAGGTTCTCAACGGGGGCGATATCGCCTCCAGGGGGGCGGTGAGAGGCTTTAGGGGGGCGCTGACATTCCCGGGGGCGATTGGGGGGCGGTGAACGGCAAGTGGGCGGTACAAACGTTGGCCTACCTCAGCTATTTGAATCGATTCGTTTTTGGAGGATGAAATGTGATATAATCGCAAGGGCTGCTAAATATCTGATATCCCCCAATATTATTAAATTAATAAGATATAGGAATCGCAGCGACTTTTCGATGAAGTAGGGGTCTGTTTTGGCAAATATGGTGTGCGGCATGCTGGTCCTGTGGTTGGTTCACCGGTCTGTCAACCTTGCTGACCGATCACTGTCGCCCTAGCATCTGGTAATATTAATGATATTTTCATCTCATTTTAACCGAGATGTCCTTAATGTGTTTGAAGATCTGTCAATCATGATGTTGTTAACATTAAGCGATATAGATATGTAGTAATCATACAAACAGGGTAGTTATTGTAATGCTTGAAAATTTACATATACATTCTTTAGTCACATAATATTTATATAATTTTCAAATACATTTTACAGTTTGATCATTGCAAAGTTATAAAAAAACAACAACAGAAATATTAGCTCAAATAAAACGGGCTAATTATCTCCCTTTAAAAAATTATTTTGTTCAATTCAATAGTGATGCCGAACAAGTTCTGTTTTGTAACATAAAAAACATTACTGATTATTCGACCTAAGGCTTTTGCAACCAAAATTGAAACTAAAATAGACAAATTGCTAGCATCACACCAAGCCAACGATTCGCATTAATATTGATTTATTGAAACCTTTTGTTAAGGCAATTTTTTTACAATATGTTTCCTTTTTAATTTTTTTAAAGATAATTAATCACACAAAAAAGTTTAGTCGGCTTAAAAAATTTGCGGAAACTATAGTCCAGATTGGACTCCAGATGGGCGGAAGGAAGGGGGGCGGGTGGGCGCTAAAAGAAAGTTGGAGAGGGGGCGGTGAGCGGAAAAAAATTGTCAAAGGGGGTGGTGAGCCGAAAAAGGTTGAGAACCTATGGCCTAGAGCATATGTTTGTGTATGTTTGTCTGTGAGTCTATTGCGTGTGTGGGAGGGGATGACACTTTTCTATAACTATATGTTATACTTGTAGGGCGTGTGGGAGATGTGGCGTCCATGACAACAAGCTACTTAAAAGTATTATACTTTTACTCGAAAGGCTGGCAGAGCTGTTGGCTTGCTCACAGTCAATGCCAGCCAAACAGATTTATATGTCTTTTTTTTTTAGTTCCACTGTTCTGAGTTGTTATAAAGTTTGTTAGTACTGGTAGGACTGGTAGGACTGGTAGGACTGGTAGGTTGATAGACTATATTGTATGTCTGAGCTAAGTGGATGGTGTAGAATGGTCAGGAGGCCAACCCCACCTCATTTCACATACATCCTGGCTCAATACAAGCATGATTCCAGAATGCCTTCCACGGGTGATGATCCTGAAATAAAAAATTGTTTTTAACCACAGGGTTTGAAAAAAAAGCCACAAGAATAAGCCAGAAAAACGAAAAGTATATAAATGTTTAAAGTTTAGCCTGTCGATGTTCTGAAATATTTAATAGAAACGAGTCGGTATTTAAAAATGTCATAAATTATATGAAATCTATTTAACCTTTATTGAATCAGTTGTTTCTGTGTGCTTTTTTTATTGGAGGGAGGGGTAGGAGACCAATATCTTTACGAAAACACAAATTAGAGTGTGTGTGTGGGGGGGGGGGGTCAATACCATGCATTAGGGAAACTCTGATACACGACGTGATCTAATTTGGTACTATAACACATTCAAACCGTGTTGTAAAATTAAAGGAGTAATTGTTAAAGTCATAAAGGAATTTAAATAAGTAATAATGAAGTGAAGAAATAATAATTATTCTTTAGCTATTTGTTTACCTTCTGTGACGTCACTTCCAATGTTCATTACGTTTCATAATGCTCAAGGGCATGCATTTCAATGAGTGCCATAATGTTCCCTGACCTGAATTTCATTATGTTCCATGACCAGTAGTTCCCTATGTTCCTTGACATACATGTCTTTATGTTCCATGACATGTATATTTTTATGACCCCTGACATGTATTTCTTTTTGTTCCTTGAAATGTATTTTTTAAATGTTTATTGACATATTTCTTCTTCTTCTTCTTATATATTACAGACGCTCATTCTATAAAGAAGATTATTGCGACCTACGCTCATCCGTGGTCCTAGTCAAGTCTTGCATCCTTATTAATGTTTTAATTGATGCTAGATTACTGGTTATCCCGGTTTATTCAGACAACCCATTCCATACCCGAACGCCACTCGGGAAGAGAGAGTACTTTTATGCATTTGATCTCGCATAAGGCATAAGGAAAGTGATATTGTCTTTATGTTTTCATGTTACTTGACATGTATTTCATTGTGTTCCCTGCCCAGTAGCTCACTATGTTCCCTGAAATATATTTTATTATGTTCCTTGACATGTATTTATTATGTTTCCTAACATGTACTTCTTTATGTTCCTTAAAATGTATTTTTTGTGTGACGTATTTCATTATGTTCCCTGACTTGTATTTCTTTATGTTCCTTGAAATGCTTTTTTTATGTTCATTGACATATGCTCCGTTATGTTCCTTGACATATAATTCGTTATGTTTCTTGACATATATTTCGTTTTGTTCCTTGTCATGTATTTGATAAAGATGTTACAAAGCTATTCGTCAAGAGTTAAACATTAAATTTCATTCGTGTGATTAGATTCATATATCTGACGTAATATTATGTGAAATGTATCACTTTTATCTTTGAAACTTAACATTTTTACCCTAAAAATATATGTCAGTGACTACTAGAGTAGGGGTTGACAATCTATGGCTAGCGTGCCAACCATGGCGCCAAGAGCAATTTTTAATGGATCACAAAAGACTCCCCAAAAATGTAATTCAAGTTCTTTCAACAAGAAATGAGTTCTAGAACAATTATTACAGAGTTCTAGATCAATATTACTTTTAGGCTGTTGGCACGCTTATTGAATTAGAAATCCTACTTTGGCACATTATTATAAAAATGTTGCCAACCCCTGAACTAGAGTATACCTCTTCTACCAATGCTGCTTGAACCCCCGATGTTTTAAGGGCTCAATAAAATAGTATCAAACAAAAGCTAAGCTGTTATAAAAACGAATCCCCCACTACTCCGACTCTTACAAGAGCCTTTTGCTTGCCCAACAGCTAATCTTAAAGCTTGTATTATGGACTGTCAATAAGAAGACCTGGGTTCAAATCCTGCCATCGTCACTGCATCGATGTAGTAGTTTCTTGTGATTGGAGTAACAGTTTTCTTCTGTCTAAAAGGCTCGTTTGAAAATCTTAAGACGAAAAATTGAGACTCCTATTAAAAACGATTGTCTGAAATCTAGATTATCTCTATGCCACGCCACTAACCACACATTCTTAAACAAACACCATCACACATACCATTTCACACATCATTACACACAATTACACACACCATTACTTAAACACTCCATTACACACATCATTTTAACACACTCAATTATTTACACAAACACAATTACACACACTATGCTACACACCATTACCACACCATTTTATACACCAAATACACAAACCATTTTTTACACACTCAATTACACACACACACACACCATTACACACACTATTTCACACACCATTTCACACAGGATTACAAACACCATTACCTAAACACTCCATCACACACACACACCATTACACACAAATATAGATTGGCCTACAAACCAAAACATAGCTTACAAAACACGTTTAAAAACTGTGGTAGCGATTTGAACTTCTCACTGGTACTGTTTTTAAAATTAAAACTTATATTAATAGGTTATACTATAACAATAAATGTCCGAGAAATAACTTATTTTAAAAAGATGTAATAATAAAAAAAAGTTTTTCAAGAATACAATAAGCTTAATATATTTTTTTTAGCCTGTAATTGGACTTAATCCTAATAATTGGTGGATTTCATTAAACGGAAATTCATAAAATAAATTAAGTAAACACAGGAATTGTAATTTATTAGCTAAAAATAATTTTTAAAGATTTAACTCTTTCAATACGTAAAATCAAGCCAAGCCATAATGTTACGGCATACAGTATGGCGAAACGTATAGAAAGATTTAAATAATACTTGACTATTTGTGTTTGGTAAATATATGAGTCTGCATATAATTGAGTATATTGTAATTTAATTGACAAGTCTTAACGTGTATGCATGCATAAAAGTTCACAAGAAAGAACATTTCCGGTCGAATTCGATCACGTTATAAAAAAAACATGTCTGCCATGTTTGCTATGTTACTGGTTGTAGGCTACGAAAATATGTAGAGAAATAAATGTTATTTCCTTTCCAAAAAGATGGCGCCAAAAGAAAACGATGGATTGTGAATGTCAGATTTGAAGAATCACCTATTTATAATCCCAAACTAATTGATTGATGCAATGGAATTTTCGTGTTGTTCTTTTTAACGACACAACTCTTGACTAACTTATTTTATAAACAAAAGCTAAATTTAACCAAACGCGACTAACACTATGATTATTAATTATCGCCTACTCACTTTTGATGTTAAAAACGGATTACTCATAACTAATCTTTTAGCCGTTGTATATTTCTAAAAGACCAGAACTGGCGGTCGATGTTGAAATCAATTGTCAAACAGCACCAAAAGCATGGTTTTAAATTACGAAAATGACGGTAAATTTCACCGGAAGTTCACGCTCATCCCAGTTCAAAAGGTCACACCTAATTAAGACTTGTCAGTGGCAATCACATCTCGGGCAGAAGTTTAAAATATTTTACATTTTAAATATTGTTCAATGATCAATAATTGCTAAAGACATTTATAAAAGCTTTTTGTTTATTTCTATCACGAAGGAACATACCAGAAAAAAAAAATGGACATGCTTACGTTGAATAATTACATGGTAGTATGATAATGTGTAAATATAGACATATTATTGAATGAAACATTTATACATTTATATTTACATACATAGTCTATTGAATGGCAATGTATAAATATAGATATGCTATGTTATATTAATGTATAAACTCAGGCACGTTATATAATGTCAATAAATACAAACAAAATGAGATAATACCGTATATGTCAACCTATACATAAGATAATTGGAGTATTGTGACAATGTTCTGAAGCATTGGCCGTACAAGATACATTTTACGTAAAAAAAACGAGTTAAATCCCTCATGTTATGACGTCATATAATTCATTTTATTGCGCCGTTGAACAACTCAAAGGGAATAAATACGCATACTGGGTGAGAGAATAAATGTATAAATCTATACTGTGTGAGAGAATAAATGTATAAATCTATACTGTGTGAGAGAATAAATGTATAAATCTATACTGTGTGAGGGATAAATGTATAAATCTATTCTGTGTGAGAGAATAAATGTATAAATCTATACTGTGTGAGAGAATAAATGTATAAATCTATATTGTGTGAGAGAATAAATGTACAAATCTATACTGGGTGACAGAATAAATGTACAAAACTATACTGTGTAAGAGAATAAATGTACAAATCTATACTGTGTGAGAGAATAAATGTATAAATCTATACTGTGTGAGGGAATAAATGTATACATCTATACTGTGTGAGGGAATAAATGTATAAATCTATACTGTGTAAGAGAAGAAATGTATAAATCTATACTGTGTGAGGGAATGAATGCATAAATCTATACTGTGTAAGATAAGAAATGAATAAATCTATACTGTGTGAGGGAATGAATGCATAAATCTATACTTTGTGAGGGAATAAATGTATAAATCTAAATATTAAACAAGTCGTTAGACAAGTTGTCAACTGGGATATGCCCCACAAGGTGAATCTTGACATAAATAAGCTGAAGGGCTGACAAGCTGAAGACAGACTAGACTATTGACTCAATTAACGTAATATTACAGACAAACTAGACTATTGACACAACTAACGTAATAATACCGAAAAACTAGACTATTGACACAAAAAACTTATAAATACAAACTAGACGATTGACACAACAAACGTAATAATACAGACAGCTAGACTATTGACACAAAAACGTAATAATACAAACTATACTATTGACATAATAAAAGTAATAATACAGACGAAATAAACTATAAACGTAACAATACAGACACAATAGACTACGACAATGAATGAATAGAGCTTCCATAATGTACTCAATTTGAAATTTTAATAACATATTTTTGGCTTCAGATCAAATGTCAAATATTGACATGTTATATTGTTGTTTGAAAAACAACAAACAAAATCATAAAACAAAACAATAATAACTGAAAAGATGATGACAGTCGTTGTTTATCATACGTTTACCAAACAGAACATTTTTTCTCAGGGTTCATGGCCGAGTTGATTGGACAGTTGAAGGCTTCGGCGAAGTCCTTGCTGTTGGACACTGATCCAATAACTCTGAGGAAAAAAAAGGACATGTGATCCAAGTTGTGCTATATTACTTCAAAGACTATAATAAGATGCTCAGCTTGCTTTGATATTTGTACTATTTGATAACTTGAAACACTAGGTCTTGGAATTTACGATCGCAAGACGTCCTCTAGACCAGGGGTCGGCAACCTTTTGCTAATGGTGTGCCAAACTAGGATTTCTAAATCATTCAGCGTGCCAACAGCCTAAATGTTAACCTGCTCTATTGTTTTATTTCTTTTTATAAGACATGTAATTTAACTATTTAACTGTGTAGCAAGACCAAGGCTAAAAGCAAAAGGAAATGTATAGAGAAAATCGTTAAAGCGTTTTAATATTTAAACAAATTACATGCTAGTGATTATCATCCTTTTTATTTGCATTTATGTTAAATACAATATTTCATTACTTAAGTTTCACATTTAAAGTAATTATTTTGTAAACCTTATCATTTGAAAGTCAAGATGAGGATCTAGCAACTGCTTGTATTGATTATATTTTGTTCTCAGTTATAACTGAGATATTCTTTGATTAGTTTAAGCCAAAGGTGGCAGTTCGAGATTATCGTTGAGCGGAATTGATACGTAGTGATTATACAAACTGGGTAGTTAATGCAATGTTTAAGAAAAGTATATATAATCTTTTATTCACATAATATTTATATAATTTTCAAATACTTTTTACAGTTTGGTCATTATAAAGTTATAAGTTGTAGGCCCTTTAATCTTTTATATAAGAAAAATAATAAACATAATAATATTTGAAATAGTAGCGAAAAAAAAACCCACAGGCTAATTATTTCCCTTCAATTAAAACAATGTTTCTAAATTTGATTCAATAGTGATGCCAAACAAGTTATGTTTTGTAATATAACAAATATTACTGACTATTACTGACTAATTATTATTTCTTTATATAATTCCACAATTGTGGTATTCATTACAAGATTTAATTATAGAGATACAATTAATTAATTTACGTCTTTATAACATTAGCCTAATAATGACAACAATTGCATAATATAATGCTATTAAAAAGTCTCATATATTTATTAAATTAATAAAAAACAAATTTTGTTTTAGAATATTTATGTTTAATTATTGAAGATGCGCATGAACATTCTTTTAAATATAATTAATCTGTATCAATTAATGAGCGCCTTGTCTTGAATGCTCTTCGCTAATTTATAATGGCAGATAGATATATAGATTAGTCCTTTCTGGGTAGTGAAGTGTAAGTGACCTCTTTGAATGCTTAACACAGCTTTCATGTGCAATAAGTCCTGTTCATAAGTGTAAGTGGAACCAAAAGCTGAAAGTAGAATGAATGCCTGGCAGTTGAGAATAACAGATGACATTCCTAAGCATCTTCCTTCCAGATTTTCCCGCAATTAGGCACATTTCAATGGCCATTGTTTTTGGATGTTTAAAATTCAACTGGCAGCGTTTTTAAAACCGTCAATATCCCTCCACTTAAAATACATCTACATCTAAGAAGGTTGTAGTAAGATCAAGCAAGTTAGGCTTGATGAGGTATGAAAAATGACTCCATGAATTTGAAAGTCTTGCCTTTGTTTAAAAAACTCCGCTTTGAGTGCTTCAAACTATATACTAAAAAAAAGCCGAACCATATATCTTAATATATGCCTTAATAAAGGAAGTACATAAAGTTAAATGTTTGAAAATTGATTTTACTCAAGATATAAGGAAATCCATTTCAGTGATCTAACTGGTCAAGTGCTGGTTGACACCGTCTTTGTCAATGCGTTCAACTCACTGAAATGTGTCGCTACGCCATTCAGTCAGTTTTCCTCAATCAGAACGGGAAAATCAATGTAAAAAAACACTCTTGGAGGTCGCTCGCGTGCCATTGAAAATCGCTCTGCGTGCAAAGTTAGGCGCACGTTCCCTGGGTTACCAACCCCTGCTCTAGACTTCCGGTTTAGTAATTCGCTATGATTTTCTCAATGGAAAATTAAGAATAAAATCGAAATTTTATACAGCGGAAACCTTTAATGCATTTAGGCAAACGTAGGAGCGTAGAATTCATTCAAGACAACCTTATTGGTTGCGCACGGAAAAAAAACATATAAGCTCTAAAAAAAGAGCAAGCTGTCCAACTTATTATTATAGTCTTTGATTATTTGTCTAACTTAAAACATTACATTTATATTCAATATACCCCTTTTTTAAAAAACGTTATGCTGGTAATAATGTATTGTTAATGTTTTGAAACAAATCATATAAATGAAAATTGTGCTTAGAATTTCTTACAAATACTGGCTACCCATTGCCAGAAATTGCAAGACTTCAAAATTAGTTGCACTGTTTTTAGAATAAATGTCGAATGGTTTTAACGAATCATGATTTTAAGTTTCACACGTAACAAACGATATAATTGAACAATTTAACTTTGGAACGTTTCTTATAGGTTCTTTTTTTTTCATTTTGTGTTTTTTTTTTCTATAGATCTATATTAATCTATCAGAGAAAGAAGATCGTTAAACCTCTTTCGGCTAACCATAGTTCAATGTTTTAAATGGACATACGCTCTTGGTTTTATCGCCCTTGTTTAGGCCACCTACATTGACTTGACTAAGGCATTTTACCTAGTTAGCCGCACTGGACTCTTTAGCATACTGAAAAAGATTGGATGTCCGCCCCGGCTACTAAGTATTATTGAGGCTTTCCATAACAACATGCACAGTACAGTTCTCTTCGACGGCGCCACATCAGAACCATTTCCAGTGTGTAGCGGGGTTAAACAGGGCTGCGTCCTGGCACCAACACTCTTTGGTATCTTCTTCTCAGTACTCCTCCGATATGCTTTTGAGAACTGCTCCGAGGGCGTGAACATCCATACTAGGGCCGATGGAAATCTCTATAACATAGCCCGGCTTCGTGCAAAGAGCAAAGTGGAAACCGTATTAATCAGAGAATTGCTATTCGCTGATGATGCAGCTCTTGTTTCACATACAGAGGAAGGACTCCAGCAACTGGTCAGTAGATTCTCGGAGGCGTGCAAAGAATTCGGCCTAACAATAAGCCTAAAAAAGACCAATATTATGAGGCAAGGTACAGAATGCCTCCCAGCAATCTCAATTGAGGGAAACACTCTGGATGTTGTCGAGGACTACACATACCTTAGCAGCAACATTTCAAGCTCACTGTCCCTGGAAAAAGAAATACAAACCAGAATCGGCAAGGCAGTATCTTTAATAGCAAGGCTCAACCAAAGAGTATGGGATAATGCTCAACTCACTTATAGGACAAAAATCTCTGTCTACCAGGCCTGTGTGCTAAGCACACTTCTCTATGGAAGCGAGACCTGGGCTACATACGCTAAGCAAATTAAGCAGCTCAATAGCTTTCACCTGCGATGCCTGCGCTGGATACTCCACATCAAATGGCAGGAAAGAGTCACAAATGTGGAGGTGCTCAGGAGAAGCCATATGCTGAGCATAAACTCAATCCTGAGTGAGAGGCGCCTGCGATGGATAGGCCATGTCCACAGGATGGGTGCGGAGCGCATCCCAAGAGCCCTACTGTATGGAGAGCTGGCAGCCGGTACAAGAAAGAGGGGTCGCCCTTGCCTGCGGTTCAAAGACGTCTAGGATTCGTTTCCCGGTCTGAAGGGTGTCCCTGGGCATTGTTCTAGCCACACAATCTCTTAATACTCTTAATACCGGACACAAAAACTGGTTCAACACTGATTCGCCGGTCCTATGGATCAATTCGGTCCGATGGGATACTTAACTTTTCTCCTTTTTTTTCTGAGTAAATTATTTCATTTGTTTTGGTAAGCAAAGTAAAGAATCCCCACCAGACTTCGTAAACTGGCTTGCCAAGGTCCGAAATCAGGAAAAGATCGGGCTTTGGCCAGTCAAATGTGAGTTGAAATTAGCCATTTCGCAATTTGGCCGGCCAGTTCCCGAAGAGGCCGATTTCGGGCTTTGATATAGATGTGGTCTTGTGGCCAGCAAGATGCCCAGATGCTCTTACTTTGCCAAAACTATTGTCGGGTACCCATGACAGCTGGGTAGACTTAAGGACACCCTCTAGACCCAGGAACATATTCTAGGGACACCCTCTAGACCAGTGATGGCGAACCTTTTTGAGGACTTGTGCCCAAAGTGCAATACAAGAACAACTTATTTCTTTCAACGTGCCAACACAGCAATTAAAACCAAATCTCTCTCTTATTCTTTATCGCTCCCCGTGGAGCATAAAGCAGCAACAAAGTTCCACCATGCCTCCCTATCCTGAGCGAGCCATCTGATTTCATGCCATGTTTTATTGGTGGCCTTTGCTTCCTCGTCCATTGTCCTCCTCCACGTTCCCATTGATCTTCCCCTTCGCCTTTTTCATGGTGGTGTCCATTTCAATGCACTGCTTGGGAGCTTCTTTTTTGTCCATGCGAAGGATGTGACCCAGCCATCTCCATCTTCTTTTCTTGATTTCTTCGATGATGAAGTTTATTCCAGTTCTCTTGCAAACTTTACTGTTGGAAATGTGGTCTTCCCAGTTAATTTTTAGTTTACGTCGGAGACATCTGCCTTCAAATCCTCTAAGGCGGCTTTCGATTTTGGTATTGGTCTCTGCAGCATAGAGAAGGACTTAGCGTACATTTGACTTGTAAAGTTTCAGTACAAAATACTGAGGTTTTACTTTAGAAAAAAAAACCATCTCATTCAATTGTCCGAACTAATTAACATCTTTTGTCCAAAAAGAATAACAGATTAACATATCTTTGAATGATACAGTTTTTTTTATATTAAAACGACATGAACTGTAGTAAATGAAAAAATTGTGTGCATGCTGATAATTTGTCAAGCCTTGGCTCATACTCCGTAACTTTAAGAGCGAGACATGCTGCACTCCGGTCATCTGTCAGTCTGTTTTTGGCATCAGATTTTAAATAATTTAAAGTTGAAAACAGCTGGTCACAAACATAAGATGACCCAAACAAAGTAAGAATTGTCATCCCAAGTGATTTCATCGACTTGAAATTATTAGGCAGAGAATTCCACACTTTAAGGATTTCATCATCAGAGTTACCAACTGTGCTGTCCTTTTCCATCCGTTCACACTCTATCTCTTCTCACGTGTTTAACGCAGATAATGGACTTTATTTTTCCAGATAGAGCTTTCTTGAAATATCTATCCCTTGTGTTCTTTCTGGCAAGATAACAATTTCACCAGCTCTTCTCTCATAATGTCACAAACTGATTAAAGCAAAATTACCACAAGCCTTGCATTATTATTTACATCTGTGCTTTCATCCAAGCATATCGAATATGGTTTATTTATAAGTAAAAGGAATAGCGGCGAAAATAAACGAAATAGGCTAAACGTATTCTAACAAATCGACGATGGCATCATCGATCTGACAAGATTGCCGTTTTGAATCGAGGAACTCCATCCCTAGCGGTGTGGCCATAACTAAGCTATTCCATGTTTGGTAAATGCTCGCGTGCCCACAGAAATGGCTCTGCTGTGCCATAGGTTCGCCATCGCTGCTCTAGAACCAGGAACATATTCTAGGGACACCCTCTAGACCCAGAAATACATTCTAGCCTGCAACAGTATGCATATTCGAGAGCTCGCTGTCACAAGCCCAGCGTGTCTCTATATTATAAGTTTGTTCTGTTTGTTCTATTTTATTTTATAATAATATAATTGAATGTATAGCCACAAATTTTTCTTATATTATAAAAATGTGATTTCCTCCAATACCTGTACTTGCTGTTTGAATGTGCCGTAGATCTTATAGAATTGACTTCATACGACTGGCTGTAATGTGCACACCATAACTAAAGGGAAGACAACGATAGTGACACATTAAATTAGTTACAATCATAAGATACAAAGCTGAGCTTTTTGTTTTATGTTTTTGAGTGAATGGAAAGTCTTCAGTTATTTTGGCCATGACACAATGTTCAAGGGACTCTACTGTCCCCAGGTAATATTAGGGACTTTAGAGGAGAGTGTTAGAGCTTGACATACTTAGGGACACTTTACAGATGTGGTAGAAACACTATATTGACGCGTTAGAGAGCTCATTATAATTAAATTATACATTTTATAGAGTTTACAAATTTTGAGCCAATATTCCTGTAACTGTTCTCTGTTCCCTTAAAATGCCAGCAAACCATTCTCCAAGATTCGTGTTTTGTCACTTAACACACGTAACGGATCAGGTTTTTTCTTTTGTTCTTAAGCCCTATCGGGGCTATTTAGGTGTGAACTAAAAGTTCAACCCTACTAATGTTAAACATTCATTCGTTTCACTGGGTGTTTCACCGGCTATTGTGTATTATCATCCTTTTTTTATTTACCATAAAAGAATTTTTTAAAATATTTTGGCCAATATTTAATTGTATTTCCTAGTCTTATTATTAATATTAAAGAATTATTTCGCTAAAAGACACAAATGTACATAATTACCATTTTTTAAATTTATTTATGATTTGTACTATGACTGTCTTTATTTTACTTATAAAGTACCATAAGGCGAAAACCTATTATTTATTGTACATTGCCAAGGCATTCAAGGGGATTTTGTGACCAGCACAATTCCCGCAAGCCTAACTGATGTCAGAGCTGGGTAGATTCAGGGAGCTAACAACCCAGAACCCGAAAATTAAATCCCAGGAAATGTTTCTTTTACCGATATTCGAACCCTCGGCTTTTGGAATTTTATTGCAACTCTCTATAGGTATGCCACTTGATCCTCATCTGAAGTTTTCTAGTCAGTAGAGAGATGACTAAGAATCAACCTACCTGACTGAAACCAATAAAGTACAACTGGTCGTCGGTAAGATCTAAGGCAGGCAGGGCGTGCCTCATAGGTCTCGCTGCCTTCTTGTAGGCTTTATAAGCTAGTTTCAGGCCTCCATTGTCGGCCATGTTCTCCCCGAGTGTGAGATTTCCATCAAGCTTTAAAGATAAAAATTAATTCTTAAACAATATAAACTTATAGTCTACGTTTATTCAAAGATACTTTATTAATACCTAATGTTACTGCCATAGTGTTTCAGAATTTAATCAATCACATTAAGGGTCTTAAAAATGTTGATGGTGATTCTATTCTAACCGTTGTTTTTAAATGAGGTTTATTTTTACAATGTCAGCATAAGTCCAAATGACAATTGAACATGTGCCTTTCTTTTTTAAAGATAAAAATGTTGTCAACAACGCAAAACTATGTTGGAGGTTTAACTTCAATATTTAGCAATATGCTCAAGGGTAGATTTGGTCTGTGTATATTTGACTAGACTGTTATATTTTAACATAAAGACCTTTGAGAAAGAAATGTCGTCAAAGCTGTTTTGTTTTACCTGCATCAACTGCATGGCGTTCGGCCCATTTCCTATCATCCCATCGAGCCGAAACTTGGCACATAAATGGGATGTCGATGACAACACATATTAACAAACATTCAGTCCCAACCACCAACCACTCCACACTAAACAAAAATAACAGCGTTTCCTGCTGTCTTCATTTTATAGTGCACATATTCAGAACTAATTAGCTGCGCATTTCTTTCTCGGATACAAAAGTTATGGTTTAACTATCAATAAAGGATTGAAGCATGAACATTTTTCAAAACTGATTCCGACATTCATTTCTTGTCCCTGATCACGCTTCTGTGACTTTGAATTAAGTTAAGGGGATGCACCAGCCGTATCCTCCTAACGCGACATTTTTTTTTTACTTACGTTTGTGCCGTGCACCGTGTAGTTCGAGTACTGTTCGACGAAGCAGCCTGCCCCCTGTGCGAAACCCTCGGCAGCCGAACGCGTCCAAATGTCCCCGAGGTTCCCGTCCTTGTCGTAGAATCTTCCGTTGCTGTCGAACCCGTGGATGAGCTCATGTCCGGCCACCATACCGATAGTGCCGTAGTTGAAGGAGCTGCAACAGTGAGAAATTATAAGGTTAGCAACGTTTTAACATAGACCAGCACCTCCCCCAGGCGCATGGACGAAAACATGGACGTCTAAGTCGCAACAGTTAACATATAGTAAACCTCGCAGTCGTAAGACAGTACAAACTTAACACAGAGACTTTCATTAATAGGACTAGGACTTTCATCAATAGGACTAGGACTTTCATCAATAGGACTATGACTTTAATCAACAGGACTAGGACTTTCATCAATAGGACTAGGACTTTCATCAATAGGACTAGGACTTTCATCAATAGGACTAGGACTTTCATCAATAGGACTAGGACTTTCATCAATAGGACTAGGACTTTCATCAATAGGACTAGGACTAGGACTTTCATCAATAGGCCTAGGACTTTCATCGACAGGACAAAGGCTTTTACCAAAACCATCCATCTATCTTTCAATATCTATGAGTGTATGTATGAATTTGTATATCTATCAAACTATCTATCTATCTATCTATCTATCTATCTATCTATCTATCTATCTATCTATCTATCTCTCTCTCTATTTATCTATCTATTTATCTATCTATCAATCTACCTACATATCTATCTACCTATCTGTATATCTAGATATCTCTGTCTATCCATCTAGAGCTCTTTATCTATTGATCTAATATATCTATCTATATATATATATTTATATGTCTATCTAGATCTTTCAATCTATCTATTGATCCATCTATCGAGATATGTATCGATCTATCTATCAATCTATCTTATTATCGATCTAATCTGTCAAATATATATAATCCAACTACTTATATATCTAATTTAAATATCTATCTAATATGTCTATCTAATATATCTATATATCTATCTAATGTATCTATCTAATCTATCTATTTATCTATCGGTCTTATTTAGTAATTCCCAACCTTTTTAATGCCCTACCTTTTTATACAACTTTTCACCTTATAGCGACCCTCAACCATAATTTTTTTTTCGTCGCTACCTTATAACTGAAATGTGCTACTGTTATCAAAGGTAATGTAAATATCTCATATAACTGAAATGTGCTACTGTTATCAAATGTAATTTAAATATGTCATATAACTGCAATGTGCTACTGTTATAAAATGTAATGTAAATATCTCATATAACTGTAATGTGTTACTGTTATAAAATGTAATGTAAATATCTCATATAACTGTAATGTGCTACTGTTATAAAATGTAATGTAAAATTTAATTTGGATCCCGCAGGAAAATTATTCACTGGGGTTACCCTAAGGATCATTATCGTGGTGGCTCGCCGTATACCTGCACTGTCACCCGGTAGCACAAATCCTATACTACAGGAACAGACATCCTGGCACCGGGTGGTTCTGAGACGGGGTTTCTGCGTCCATTGCTTTCTCCCCACCGAGACCCCGTGGCCTCTCGGCAGTGCAATGGGACTCGGACACACAGCTGGAGCTGTCCCCCATGCGTTCGCCCGCCGGTGTATTATTAATGGGAACGTATCGGCAATGTACACACTTCGCCAGTCCTTGATGCCCATTGGACAGAATTTAGAGATGGAATAAGAAGGCGCAACAAAGTCTCTGACAGAATAGTAAATGACTGCAAACACCTGATCCTGAATTTTGTAATTGGCACTGTAGAGAAATTAATTGCAAATAAATTAAATGAACTTCTCTTGTGTTGTCTCAGGAGCATCTTTAAATTCAACTGTACATGATCTTCTTTCAAGTTGAAATGAAGTGTCAGATAAATTTGAAAGGTACAATGAAATTTTGTCTGCCAGCATGTCCTTGCACAAAAATAATTTCCGTAATAATCATTTTTGTAATCCTTTTATCTGGTTCAATGTCATGGTCTTCAAAGAAAGCAGATAAGTTAAGCTACATATAAATTTTATTTACATCCAATTATTTTTTTTGCCAAAGCTAAAGTTTTATTTGAAATTATCCAATCTTTTCAGACAAATTAAGTTTTTTTTTACAAAAATTAACTGGTCCTTACAGTGGTACACAAAGTAAGTTATTTTCTGCAATTCACTTTTATCGCCATAAAGTGCTTTGAACTGCGGTCTTGCTTTCTATAAGAAATTACCATTATTATTATTTTAAAGTTAAAGAGTTCTGAGTTTATAACGAAGCTCAAAACACGTTTTTACATTTTTCCTCTCGACAACCATCTCGCTTCAGTGTGAAATAGTAATTCGGCACATCCGACTGTTTTCGCAACTGTTTAAAGTAGGTATGTCATGGAGTTAGTGCGTTGATGTCATCACGCCTGGTAGACGTATGTGGATGTATCTGTATGCACAGAATAAGTCTAGAATTATATTTCTATTCTGTGTCTGCATGTGGGTGGACCCGCCTGTAGACTGATAAAATATGTATTTTCCGGTGGTCTTAGGTGACCCCCATGAAATGGTTCTTTGACCCGTTAAGATTTAACATATAATGTTGGTATATTATTAAAAACACATTCTTTTGATTTCTTCAAAAACAATTAAATTCAACTTGAGTGAAATCGATATTAAAAAAATTAAACAAATGCTTACTAAATCTAATCAAGGGAGGTAATAGTCATAGTTTTAAGTCTCGGGGGAAATTATTTTATTAAACAACTTTTTTACTACACCATTTGCATTTGAGAAAAATAAAATATTGTATATAATGCGTATATCAGTACCGGTACTCAAATAGATAAAAATGCGTAAAATGAACAATCAATTAATTATTTTTTTTACATTATAAGTGTAATTTATAAAACATCATTTTAGCTACAAACTTGTTTTCATTACTACGTATTTACTTCTTTTAATAATAACATAATAATATTTGCATAATATACAATGAGACTTTTTGAAAAACCTTATTATTAAGGTTTGAAGAATGAAAAGAAAACAGGAATAGTCTACTCTAGACCAAGAATCGGCAACCTACAGCAAGCGTGCCAGACTTATTAAAGACCAAGTGAAGAGCTTTTTATCAAAATTGAGTTAACATTTTATTTTGATAGTAAATAGTGTATTCAGTATCTGAATGTTAATAAAAAACATTTATACAAAATATCAAAGATAAATTTTAAGTAATTAGTTCAATATTTGCAATTAAATGTGTGTGTTTTTCGGAGGAATACTCCAAATCTCGTAGCCATTTGAGATGTTTTTATTTCCGGCAATATAGGAAAGTGACGTAACATAAAGGATTCCGACTAGGAAAAATGAATATTGTCACGTGTTTTGAATCTATTGCCACATGTTTTGAATCTTTTCCCGGTTATTATTTTTAACAAAATGGTTAAATATAGATTTATAGCGTCTATTTTTATTTATTTATTTCCCTTGTGATACGTCACTTCTGTATGAGGCTATTCCAAATCTCGTTCCTTTGAGAAAAACCTCTTCACTTGGTCTTTAAGCAAAACGATTTTCATTGGCACCCATAAGACTCCTAAAAAGAAAGTATTCAAGTATATTGTATAAGAAATAGAGTGCTAAAGCAGGGTGACTTTGAGGCTGTTGGCACGCTGAATAAATTAGAAATCTCACTTTGGCACACTATTATCAAAAGGTTGCTATTCCCTGGTCTAGACTAAAGAGTGTTGGTGCTAGGAAACGTTTCTGTTTGACCCCACTATACACTGGGGAGGGCTGTGAGGTGGCGCTATCGAAGAGTACTATGATGTACATGTTCCTGTGGAAAGCCTCAACAAGACCATCAAAAATAACTGTTTTCCTATGGTCTTTGCCACAGGTTGGGAACCGCTGATCTAATCTAATCTAATCTAATATATCTATATAATCTATCTATTTATCTATCTAATCTATCTAATATACCTATCTATCGATATATATATATCCATCCATCAATTAATCAATCAATCTATCTATATATCTATATATATCTATATATTTATATATATGTCTGTCTGTCTGTCAAACAATCAATTAATTAATCAAGCTATCTATCTATTTTTCTATCTGTCTTTATGTCTATATGTCTATCTGTTTATCTGTCTATTTATCCGCCCATCTGTCTTTCTGTCTAATAATCTATCTAACGGTCTAACGATTTGCCTATGTATGTATGTCTATCAATATATCGGTCTATCTCTTTATGAAACTTACTCAGGAAACGTGGGAATAAAGAATGGAGGTTGAAGAATGGCTGCCAAGAAGACTATGTTGTTATCTACAGTACTATAGTAAGCGTTGATTTCATCAGGGCTCTTGCTCCACCTGGTGAAAAAAAATACAGGATTAGAAAACCTAACAAGATCAAGCTTATGCAAGAGTCTGTTTCGATTATAACTATTATTTGTCAAAGGTTTACCACGAGGATAGTGTGACCAGCACAATACATTTATACTTTTCTGCCCCAGAACGAAATATAAAAAAAAACGCTGTTGGCAAATATCCATAACCCGCCTCTTGACCTTTTCGATTAGATCGTATGCCAAAGTTGGAGGTAGCTTTTTTTTTTTACAAATGCTTAACCATTTTAAACTTAGCCATTAAGAGAATGGAACTGACCTGTGGCGGGAAGGAGAGTTCCAGTACGAGTCCAAGTCTCGGCGTTCTATTTCTCGCGAGATGTTGATGAAAGTCTCGAAGAACTCCCCGTCAATGACGTGCGTCGCCTCGTAGTGCTTGTCCAGCTTCTCGACATCTAGCAGCCAGTCCGGATAGCCAATGAAATTAGAGATGGCTTTGGCCTTCTCTTCGAGCTTGGTTCTGGTGACGCTGTCCACCCAGTGGATGTCGTCCAGGTTGGCCAGAAATGCTTCTTGCAGTTCACTTATAGTTTTGCTGACCTATATTTGTGTGTTTACATATTGTATACATGTCACTGATCTATAAAAAGAATGGGTATCGCTTCCATGAGAAATTGATATAAGCGAATTGAGGCTAGAATAGACATGTCTTAAATATTATGCATGCATAAAGGTGCAAAGTGTACAACATTTCCGGTCCCATTCGTTCATTTGCTAAGAAAAACATATTTGTGTGCTGCGTTTGTGGTTGTTCTGCGAGTAATAAAAAATGTAGATGATTAAATTCTATTTCATTTCCAAAAGATGTTGCCGAAAGAAAAAGATGGATTGTGAACGTCAGACCATAGACTATAATACACATGGACCGCTTGCTTTAGTATTTCTGCTATATGATGACTCGAAAGACTGCTTTTCGGAATTTCCGATTCGTTGTTTCCTTTGCACTTCCGTTTTATTGAATCGCTTGGATTTTCTCAATAAAAAATTAAAATTGAAAGTTCTATACAGCGGAAACATTTAAGAAACAACGAGGAGCTTAGAAGCAATTTAAGACAGTCTTATTGGTTGCGCACGGCAAAAAAATGTACATATAAGCTCTAAAAATAGAGCAAGCGGTCCATATTATTATAGTCTATGGTCAGGCGTGAAGAATCACCTATTTATAATTGTAGTGATAACTTGTGTATCGGTAGTTGGACACTGAATGTTTCGTTAATTAGAGTTAACACAAAAAGATTTGTGTCCACTTCCTGTGTTTGTCTTTTTTTATGCACGTTGTCTTCCTGTCCCTCACGATTGAAGGCTAATCGTATGGTTCAAGTAATTATTAAATAAATAATCCTGTACAGCATTTTGGTCTATTGTGTTCATAAACAATCAAAACCATTTCATTACAATAATAAACCATTTCATTACATGGTGTCAGAAGTATTATGGCTAAATTCCACCCGCCAGAGCAATTCGACTTCAGTTCGCCTACGAAGTGGCCCGAGTGGAGAGAACGGTTCTTAAGATTCAGAATGGCCACTAAGCTAGACAAGGAAGAAGGCTCAGTACAAGTAAGCAGCCTTATCTATGCAATGGGGGCAGATGCTGAAAAAATTTATTCTACGTTTACTTTCGAGGCTGGTCAATCCAGGCCTGAAGAAAACTTTGAATTAATACTAAGCAAATTCAATAGTTACTTTACGCCCAAACGAAATATCATACATGAGAGAGCCAAATTTTACACCTGTAGCCAAAAGGAAGGCGAAAGTGTAGAACAATATATACGAACACTGTATGAATTAGCAGCCTATTGTGAGTTCTCTGATAAAAGCGACAGTATCAGAGATCGACTCGTACTGGGACTCACAGATAGGGAGATCTCACAAAAACTGCAGCTGCAGAGAGACCTGACTTTGGATGCTGCTGTTGAAATAGCTAGGCACTATGAGATGGTGAAGGGACAATTGTTGGACCAGCGAGGTTTGTCAACGGACTCAGTCAGATTTGGTGCTCCGCGTCGCCAGACTCATTCACAATCGATCGGTGGGAAGGGAGAAGGAAGTGCAAGGAGGGAAAGTACAGGAAATACTTTCGTCTCACATAAAGGAGAATCAGCCAACTTTGTTAAGAAATGTGGAAATTGTGGACAATCCCATTACAAGACAGCCTGTCCAGCAAAGGGCAAGTCGTGTCGCCACTGTGGTAAATTAGGTCATTTCATCTCAGTGTGTCGTCAGCAAAAGCAACATCGTGACGTTCACAGTATTATGCATCATGACACAGTTACCCAGTCATACACATTTGACTCAATATTGTCAACAGTTGCAGAGCCACCATGGAGAGTGACAGTTAACATTCACAATCTACCAATTAACTTTAAAATTGACACAGGTGCTGATGTTAGTGTTATTTCCAGAGCTACTTATAAAAAGATAAGCCCTAGTCCTAAACTGACTCATTCTACTGCAACTCTGCGAAGTCCTGGTGGTTTCTTACAGAACTTGGGAGAATTTACTGCTCCAGCTACATTCCAGAACAAAAAGTTTCAAATTCGTCTTTTTGTTATTAATGAGGAGACTGACAGTCTTTTGGGTAGAGGCGTAGTTAATGCCCTGGGTCTTGTGCAGAAAAATATCAATGAAATCGGAGCAGCAGTTCCTCTCGACTTATCTACACACATAAAGTGCACTCCGGTTACCATTAAAATTCGCAAAGATGCTGAGCCATATAGCTTACCTACAGCAAGGAGAGTGCCAATACCTCTTATTGACAAGGTCATGGTTGAACTACAACGGATGGAAAAAGCAGGCGTAATAGAACCTATTACCGAAGCAACAGATTGGTGTGCTCCAATGGTACCAGTCTTAAAGAAGAATGGATCAATTCGTATTTGTACAGACTTTAAGAAGCTCAATTCTGCAGTGAAGCGGGAACGCTATGTGCTTCCTGTATTAGATGATATACTACACAAGCTTCAAGGTGCAACAGTATTCTCAAAATTGGATGCAGCTTCCGGATTTTGGCAAATTCCTTTAGACAGTTCCACTGCAAAGCTGACTACCTTTATAACACCTTTTGGTCGATACTATTATAAAAGGCTACCATTTGGCATCACAAGTGCACCTGAGATTTTCCAGAGGGTGATGGAAAACATTCTGGAAAAAGAGCAAAACGTAATTTGCTATTTTGATGATGTTCTTGTCTTTAGTAAAACAGAGAAAGAACATGAAAAACACTTGTCAGCAGTTCTAAAAAGGCTGAATGAAGTGAATCTTCAACTAAACCAAGAAAAGTGTGAGTACAGAAAGAAGGAAATTGATTTCCTGGGCCATCGCATCAGTAAGGATGGTATAAGTCCAGATCCTATCAAGGTTTCTGCTATTATTGACATGCCAGAGCCACAAGATGTTGAGGAGTTACGTCGCCTACTTGGCATGGTAAACTTCATGGGCAGATACATTCCAAACATATCCACAATTCTTCGTCCTCTGACACAATTGTTGGAGAAGAAAAACCATTGGACATGGGGATCATCTCAAATAAATGCACTTACACAGGTAAAGAAAATGCTCACATCTACACCAACACTTGCATTCTTTGACATTTTAAGGCCATGTGTTGTAAGCGTTGATGCAAGTTCCTATGGAATTGGTGGAGTGCTTCTTCAAGAATGTGATGGTAAACTCAAACCTGTGGTTTTCTGCTCACGTACCCTGACTCCAGCAGAAAAGAATTACGCGCAGATAGAAAAAGAACTTTTGGCAGCAGTATGGACTTGTGAAAAGCTTCAAAAGTACCTCATGGGACTACCATCATTCACATTACAGACTGATCACAAGCCACTGATATCTTTGATCAATGTTCGAGACCTGCAAGACACACCAATACGTTGCCAGAGAATGCTTATAAGGCTCATGCGCTTTAATGTTCATGCTACTTACATTCCAGGCGTACAACTTATCATTGCTGATACACTGTCGCGCAGCCCACAACAAGTAAACGTTGGGTTGGACAAAGAAGTGGATCGCCTCATTCAGGATATTGACTCTCATATAGACTCAGTTCGAATGTCTTGGCCGGCGTCCGATGCGAAACTTTTACAGTTTGCAAGTGAATCAGAGAAAGACCCTATCATTAATACTGCCATCAAGTACACTGAAAATGGCTGGCCTAAATATGTGAAAAATATTGAACAATATCTCAAGGATTTCTACAATGTGCGCTTTGAACTGAGCGTTCATCAAGGCATGCTTATCAGAGGTTCCCAAATAGTAGTACCAAGGTCACTTAGAGCAGAAATTCTAAGCAGAATCCATGATGGTCATTTGGGCATTACAAAATGTCGGGAGAGAGCGAAACAGTCTGTATGGTGGCCTGGAATTAGCGGCGAAATCCAGCAGCTCGTTTCTTCTTGCCAACATTGTGAACAGAAGATGCCAACTTTCAGAAGAGAGCCCATCATGTCAACACCACTTCCCAGCAGACCATTTCAGATGATCAGTGCTGACATTTGTGACTTCAAAGGTCAGAATTATCTCGTAGTGGTTGATTACTACTCGAGATATCTGGAGATCTTGCCACTTTCTAGCATGACCTCAGGGGTCGTCATTACTAAATTTAAATCCATTTTTGCACATCATGGAATCCCGGAATCACTAGTCACTGATAACGGTCGCCAATTTACTTCCAGAGAATTCCAAACGTTTTCAGAAGAGTGGAATTTCCTGCACGTTACTAGTTCGCCATACTATGCCCAAAGCAACGGTGAGGCAGAACGAGCAGTGCAGGAAGCGAAGAAAATATTAAGTCAAGCAGACTTTTTTTAAGCTTTAATGAACTACAGATCATCACCAACTACAGCCACAGGGTACAGTCCCGCTGAGTTAGTGATGGGTCGTAAAATCAGAACTATCCTACCAACATTGCCAGTCAATCTTTCTCCAAAAATCATAGAAAGAAAGTCTATTCTTGGAAAGGACGAAGGGAGGAAAAGGGCAAATCAGATCTACTATAACAGACGTCATGGTACTAGAAAGCTTCCACCTTTAGAGCCAGGTACCAAGGTCTTACAGAAACTAGACCATGAGCGACAATGGACAAATCCAGCCACTGTAATCAGAAGCGTGGCTCCCAGATCATATCTAATCAAGACTTCTTTTGGGACTTTCCGTAGGAACAGAAAACACTTACGTCCAACATCAACATTTGTTCCTACCTCTATCGGTTCCCTACCTGACAAGGACGATGCCATTGTTACTGAACAACAGAATGGCATGCCTCAACCTCAAGGAGATCCAGGTTTTACCAACCCTCAAGAACCGGATAATAACACTACTGAAACCCACCTTGAACCCCAAGAGCAGGCGCATGGCCCACCTGTTGGCTCTACGGTTTTGACAACTCGGTCTGGACGTATCATTAATCCACCTGCCAGATATCGGAATGACTAACCGTAAAAGGGGGAGATGTAGTGATAACTTGTGTATCGGTAGTTGGACACTGAATGTTTCGTTAATTAGAGTTAACCCTCTACTGCATAATGTAGCCCTCAGGCAACATACTATATAAAGTGTTCTACTACTTAATTGTATGTTTGTTTCATTAATAGAGTAGTCTCCCTTTACGCAGCAGGGGATTCCCCATAAGTTTGACCTATTTAGCCATTGTTGTCTTCATACATTGTGTAGCAGAGCCTTTTTTCAAGCGATCGATTTTTTTTTTTCTGCTTTTTCCTGCTTCAAAAAGTCACCACATTTTGTAATTAAAATCAAGATTCATAAAATGTAAGTACAACATTGCTAAAATCTATATGTATCATAAATAGTTGTTATTATTTAATTATTGTATATAAAAATTAAAAAAAATTTATTTAGATGTATTTATGAAGCGATAAAGCTATGTTGCCTGAGGGCCACACCATGAACATAAGGAAAAAAAAACATGGATGTCAACAAAGTCTTGTTGTTACAGTTTTACGTTGTATACCTATATTGGATCATTTCCTAACGGTGTAAATGGTTTAAATATTGAAACAATTTGCAATAGGAATAGTTGACATTTTTATTTGTTTTATAATTGTATAATAATATTTAATTATTACTTATACAAAAGTTAATTATTAGTATATAGGCCTATATATATTCTACAAAAAAATACCAAAATTATGTAAAGGTATAAAAAATTAATAGTCATTCTATATTTATAGATAATGGTTCTAGCCCAATCATATGGCAATTGCAAAAACAGACTGCTCCCTGGTGACAGTGAAGACAGTGAATTTATCAGATGAAGATGATGGTTATCTTTATAAAGATAAAGTTGCATTCCTGATGGTAATTTCTATAGACATACTTAATAAAATTACATAAAACATTTATTGATCAAGAAGTCCTAATTTTGTTTGTATATATTTATTTATATGTCTAACCTCTCACCAAAAAAGAAATAGTGTATAAAGCATTATACCGGTATTTATTTTTTTATACACTTATATTTTCAGAACTGACCGATGATTTCAATTATGATCCCGATGCTGCCAAAACTTCGGCTGCCAAGACAGCAGATTGACAGTGATCATCTTATAAAAGCTTTTTTTACTGATATAAAGCATCATTTTCTATTTAACTGCCCAATGAGCATTTTCAGACTGTGGAATTGTATGGTGATGTAATTCTAAGAATACCCTACTACGCTGAAACAATAAACTTCATGTTGACGTTCGTCAGCGAGAAGCAGTTACTATATATCATAAATTTATGTGAGGAGTGGACCTAATGGATTTAATGTTGGCTCTATATGAATCTCTAAAGCAATCTAAATAAATGTAATCACAATGACATTTGCCATATTTTGGACAATAAGGTGGTAAAGAATTTTTTTTTTATAGAAAAGAAGAAAATTCTTTGAACATTGCTAAACAAAAATCATTCTTTTTTTCCTTCAAACAATGCAGTGCAAGTAACTAAGATGGAAAATATATAACAAAGCTACCGGTAACCTTCTTTGATTACAGAAGTGTCAATGAAAGCTAAAAAAATGTACTTCCAGACAAGTCTACAAGGATTGACACTTTCGGACACTGTCGAGAATGTGTCAAGTATAAAAGGGAATGCGTAACGTTAGGGCTCACAATGATAAATTGTGAAGGGTATAATGTTTTATATACTTACTGACACCAAACCAAACTCTGTTATACATTATTTCTAGGGATTATTTCCTTTTATGTAAAAATAAACATGTACTTCACCCAATATGACTCGAGTAATGTATTGTTTTTATAATAATTTTTTATATTTTTTTACAGATATAAGTATTTTTATTACTTTTATTGCTAAAAATAATACTGGGCAATAGACTATTACACTTTGGCATGTTTTTATCTTACAGTTTAGCATGAATTGTTGAAAATAAAATTTTTTTCTAAAGTAATAATTTGACTTCGTCTGCATATTGTTGCCTGAGGGCAACGAACCCATATAACGGTTATAATTCACAATGTCAAAATTTTTTTTCCAGAAATTGTCTATTGGTGCCCTAAGTCATTATAATAAATCACAGAATAATTTTTTTCTTACATTATTGATGTCTCATGCAGTACAGGGTTAACACAAAAAGATTTGTGTCCACTTCCTGTGTTTGTATTTTTTATGCACGTTGTCTTCCTGTCCCTCACGATTGAAGGCTAATCGTATGGTTCAAGTAATTATTAAATAAATAATCCTGTACAGCATTTTGGTCTATTGTGTTCATAAACAATCAAAACCATTTCATTACAATAATAAACCATTTCATTACAATAATCTCAAAAGTATTACTTGATGCACAAGAATTTTCGTTTTTTTGTTTTTATTTTTCGACGGATTGTGTTTTTTAGTAACCAAGAACGCAACTCTTGACTAATTTATTGTATAAACAAAGCTAAATTTAACTTAACGCGACTATTATAAGATGGGCAGCTTGCTCTATTTTTAGAGCTTATGTGTTCTTTTTTCCGTGCTCAGCCAATAACGCTGTCCTAATCTTGATTCTCCATTGAGAAAAATAATTATAGAGATTAAATAAAACGGAAGTGTACATTACAAACGAGAATCAAGAATTCTGAAAATAAGTCATTCTAGTCATCACATTGCAGAAATATTAAAGCGAGCGGTCCATCTTATTAAAATCTTTGGATTAGCAAATAATATTTAAAAAAAAATCACCTTAGCTTTACTTTCCTTAGAAAAATATTTGTCCACATAGAGAGCACTGATGGCAAAGCCAAGAGTCCCTCGAACTATAGATAGGCAAATCTCGTGCCTGGGACTTAGTGTGCTCACTCCATAGAGCATTTCTCTCAGCTCCAGTTGCGCTTCGTCAAAGTCTCTGGGAAGGTAGGTCTTGAAAGTTCTTATAAAGCCGCTGATGAGGACGTTGGCTAAAACCCTAGTGGAGAGACGACGAAGATAACAAAAAGTACATTAGGTTTGATGAAATAGTCGCACAGTTAACTATCGCTAGTCAAACTGGGGAAAGCCATATACTAACTCCATTGAAGCTGGTGAAGCCATTAACTAATTCTAGTGAAGCTTGGGAAGTCAAGGGCTAACTCTAGTAAGGCTGAGCAAATCATTAAGTAACTTTGAGCCATCAAGCGGTTTGAGTGATTATCATTATCATTGTGAACAAGAACCTAAGCAGACATATACCCTGGTCGACGTTATCTATAGCTGAGTTTGGCAAAATTAAGGTGGCCTAGGGATAGTGCTCTCCTTACAATTCCCCTGAATATCGGTGTCTAAAAACTTTGTGTATTCGCCATTTCTGAACCACTGTCCCCTTGAACACTAAAGAAGTCAATTGGGGTATTTTTTGTTATGATTGGATTTATGTCCCTTGAAAATTAGCATACTTTTGAGGAATGCATTCGCTTCTGATGTTGTTTTTTTTAGTTTTACAGCGCTATAATAATATATTTTTGTAAAAAAAAATAATAATATTATTAACTCTTTATTTGTCAGTTTGATCAATGATTTGAGCATTGTGAAGTAGTTGGCAGTTGGGAAAACCACATCAGTATCATTGGATATGTCGACGCCATTAAACATTACTCTCAGGTACTGCCCGATGTCTAACTGGAAAAATAGAAAGAACCAAAAATATTCTATTGTTAAATATACAGGTCAGACATTTTGATGGAAAGTATTGAATATTTATAACAGATACAAAAAAAATGTTTATGGCATGAACTTAAAAATAAATTAATTAATAAGCATAGGTCTATCAATCAGCTTACTGATTTGCACCCAATTGCATCATTACACTCGTTTGCATTATTGCACTGGCTTGTATTATTGCACTCGTTTACATTATTACTGGCTTGTATTAGTGCTTAGTGATTGGTTTGCATTATTGCAATGCCTTACATTGTATCACTCACTTGCATTATTGCACTGCCTTGCATTATTGCACTCTAACCGTGGAAGTAAACCGATTAACAAGCTTAATAATAAATGAAACTTTTTTTTTACCCATGGTGCAAAGTAATCATAGAGCTGTTCCACTTTTATCTTTTTGTATCGTTGAACGGGATGCTGTAACTGTTCACTTGGAACTTTTATCTGAGGATGAACAACACACAGACTCACACAATAAAAGGAATAAACACATTTACTATACAAGTCGGGGTTTTCGCTTTGAATGCCATGAATGGAACATTGATGGGGCTGGTTTGCAAGCTTGCGTCACGTGATTCAAGAGGCCTTGAAAAAGAACAACAACAACGATGGGTCAATAACTGTAGTAATTATAAACTGTCACAGAGACCATATAGCAGTTTCAGGGGAGAATAGTGTAGACATTGTATAATTATAAAACAACAACAACAACAGCTCATTTAATAAATTAACAATACACACATAGTACAAAAGTACCCGTCGGACCAAATTGATCCATAGGTCCTGTGAAGCAGCGTTCACCCGTTTCTGTGGCCATGGCAAACTAGGTGAATGTGTCGCCAGCACTATGCACAGCCACCTTTACTTCACCCTCAACTAAGGTCAGGTACCCATCGGAGCTGGGTAGACTCAGAGACACCCTCCAGACCCAAAAAAAAAATCCTAGCCTGCACCAGGATTCGAACCAAGGACCTTCGGTTCGCCAACCGATCGCGCTGACGCACGGCCATCACGCCCCCTCACATAGTACAAAGTACATTAATAATCCACAGACATAACAAAGCACTTGCTACGAACCGTTTGCAGCTTCCATTCGAAATCGACAATCTCCTTGGCTTTCTTCCTAGTCTCGGCAGGCTCCCCGCCCAGAAGCTCGCCAAGTTCTGATACATATGAGACGAAGGCCTCCGTCAGTTCTGTATTGTTCAATTGCGACGTGTGGACTAGGGCCTCTGGCTGGGCTATCTAATGGCGGGGTTAATTTTGTGTGGAAGGATTGATGAAGGGTGGAGGGGACAATAGGATAAAAAAAACGATACAGTAAACATTTCTAATCATCCAAATTAATTTAATTGACTTATAAGTTTACAGACGTTCCTTCTAGATAGAAAATTTTTACGTCCACAAGGACCAAACCTCGCGAAGGGCGGCAGAGGTTGGTCGGCGGCAGGTCTAGAACCTGGGACGATTTGTTGACATTCCGATGAACTAACCGCAGGACTAGCAGGCCTCAATTTATTTAGATTAGATTGTGAAAGGGGGAAATGGAGTTATTCTGTTGGCAGAAGTCATTTAAATAATAAAGTAGGTCTTTTAAGAAGAAAAAATGAACACGGAAAACATTAATCATTAATACACAATCAATTACGATGTGAAACATATCTTTGAACGTCTCAAATGTTTCTTGACTTACTATGATAATCATGTTGGAGCCGTTAAGGTGGTCCCTCATGACCTTCATTGCAAACAGTGGTCCAGCTCCCAACAGATGCAGCTTCTCTATGGTAGTCTGCAGTGACCATTTGTCTGCATCCCACTTTGTGATGTTATTACTAGTGACCGTCCATGAACCCAACTCATCAATCATCTGTTGGAACACAAGTTATAAGTGACTGTTCCGCACGCACGAAAAACATACACAACATGTGCCCATAAAGTCAAAAAAGACCATTCTAAAACAAGATCATTCTAATACGTGCCAAATTCATCAAACCTTTGATAATCTACTGGTTCCGATTGCGTTAATGGTTTTCTCATCCATACAGTTATGAAACAGTGTCTTCAACTTGTCTATGGCGCTGGAGTTTCTTCCCTTGTATGTGATGTCATCACTTTGTACAATCTGTGAGATAGACAAAAGAATAAAATTTATATAATATTAGACTGACTTTATTTAGTAAATGTTGCTTATATATAAATTTTGTTAGCTTAACTGTTTTGACGATCGAAAATTGAATACTTTATTACAATATTAGATTTAATTATCTATATTTTTTTTTAAATTCACAGGTAGATGTTTGTTTTAATTTCGACTCGCCGTATTCTTCAAATAAATCATTTGCGTGCAAGTGACACGGAATTAACGATATCATGTGTTTAATCTGCTGCAAACTTTCACAAGGTGTATAAACCCAGCTATACGTTCCAATTAAAGTGTCGAGAACAGTGGGAGACGTCCCCGATTGCGCATCCTAGGATCTTTATTGCACAGGCGAGAGCATCACCGAAAGGCGGCTGGGGAGGAAGAGAACTAGGTGCAGCTTTACCCGTCTTGCCAAGCCCGTTGTCTGGATGATCACAAGGCCATTAATCTAGCATTTGCTCTACCATGCAGAGGTGCAGGTATATGCGATAATTCCGCCCTGCGTTAGTGAGACCAGGGAGATTCTAAAAGGTGAAAAAAGAGTATGTGATGCCTTGCATGCGGCATCCTTACAATTTGCTTCGCGTAACTATAATATAGCTGTCTAATTATATTTCTGTACGTGTGTGAAATTGTGCTAGATAGACTGTATTGGTCCTTACAGTAGTTTTAATTACTGCGATCCTGTTTGTTCTTACAAGTAGTTCACCAATAAAAGGTTCCATGCTTGAGTTTAATAATGCTATTGATTTAGTAGATCTAGTCGAAAATATTCTTTATTACTTTTATCTAACAGCCGTAACTTGAAATTATAAAAGCTATATTATGTTCAACGCTGGCCATTGTAAATTCTATTTTTTTTTCTTACGGGCAAAAGGATATTGCAAGACATGAAAAATCTATTTAAGGTTATCCGTTTTTGCACTTATGTAAAAAGCATTTTAGATCAATTTTTTTTTATTCTAACAGTTCAGTAACACTTTAAAAAAATATATAGACCATATTTATAATCATTATAGAAATGTAACATGATTAAATAATAACTTGCAGGATGAAAATTAATTTTAAATTTACAATCTATCATCTTTCTGTGTGTGTGTCTGTCTATCTTTCTAAGATCTATCTATCTATCTATCTATCTATCTATCTATCTATCTATCTATCTATCTATCTATCTATCTATCTATCTATCTATATGTTTGTCTGTTTAACTATCAATCTGTCTTTCTCTCTCTCTCTCTCTCTATATATATATATATATATATATATATATATCTTTCTGTCTGACTATTTATCAGTCTATATATCTTTATGAGTTTATGTCTATCTATATGTCTGTGTGTCTATTTATAAATGTTTGTCTGACTAACTATCAATCTTATTTATATATATATATAGTCTATACATATATCGATGTTTCTATATTTCAACTTGTTTTTGTCTGTTACATTATAAGTAATACCTTCTATCTATGCGTCACTAGGGACTATATTAAAACTAATAAATCAAAGAGTAGGCCCAACGTTAGTTTAAATTGTTTAAATAAAAATTATTGTTGACTTCGTGTCATGGACGTAAGACTGTATTACAATTATAGCTATGAAAACTGTACATTTTATTGTATGTATAATATATTATCTTTTGCATTGTCTGTTCGTTTGTTTGTATCTTGTTTTTCTATGTTTATAACGCAAAATGATTTTTACTGAAATGGTCAGGTATGTCTTAACTGATGCTCATTAAGGTTTTCTGACTTGTGCCATGACCAAACAAACAGGTATCTTTTGCTCGCTCTAACATAGCATCGAGGTTTTGGGAAGAGTCAGGTGGGGGAGGGGTAGGGGAGGAGCTCAGTCTATTTTGTCACTTTCAATTAAAACTACATCATGACAGTCTGGGGGAGTGCTGGTTGTTGGGGTGAGGGGAGGAGATGGGGTGGTTGCGGTAATAATGAAGACAAACATGCAAAATGCTAAATTTGTACGATTTAACGTAAAAAAAAAAACACAAAAAATTGAAAACACATGCACAGGGAAAAGCAAGTATAGAGTGCAATGTAGTTGGAGAAATATGCCAAGTTGTACAGTAGCTTCCATTGAGCTGGCACGTGCAAAATGTGAACAATTTAACGTAAATAACAGACCAAAAATAAAATAAAATACATGCATAGGGAAAAGCGAATATTGAGTATATAGAGATCAATGTAGTTGAAGAAATATGCCAAGTTGTACAGTAGCTTCCTGGGGGGGGGGGGGGCATTTCATTGAGCTCGCAGAATGCTATCTTTCTAACTTAATATAATTTAAACATTATTACAACAAATGCAAGGCTAGACTCGGACTACGGATGTACGTAGGATGCAGTAATCTTCTTAATAGAAGGTGCGGTGCGTCTGTAATATATAAGATAAGATAATTCGTGCTACTTGTTTTTCTTTAGCAGCCGATAGATCTCATAAATATGCATAAATATGCTAATTTGAATTTTTTTAGTATTTTTTATTGCTGTTATATAATAATTTTCGTAATTTCACTTTTATAATAATAATAATTTCTTATCCGTCTATTATCTGGTGAACGCTGCTTCATCGTCGACCCTATGGATCAATTTGGTCGAACGTGTCATTTACTTGTCTATTACTGACTTTACTATTATATTTTAGACTATCTTTAACCTTTATATAAGACTAATGGAAGCCAACAACAAGACTGTTTACTCGAACTTTTATGCGCATTTAATAATTAATTTTTTTAAAATGTTAACTTGTGTGCTTTCCTGACCAACCCAGGCAACCTATTCAAATCCCCAATGCCAATCTTGCATAAAAGCACAGTTTGATAGGTCGCTATGTTTAAAAATAAAATTGTGACACTCAGAAATGATTGACCATTTACGTTGTTAAAATCACACACACAAACACAAAACACACAAACAAACACACCCGACAAAATAATCAAGTCTTTTTATAAACACGTTTTTCGAATTAAGACATCTTAAGGTGAGTTTTAATAAATTTTTCCAGCCCAAACAATCTATCAGCATTATTTTCAAGCTTTCAAGATTTTATTCAATTTTCATGTCATGTTAACCTTTTTGTGCTTTGTTGCCAGATTGAAAAAGAGGGGGGGGGGGATATGACTTTGAGGTCAAATTTGTTATTGTTTTTAATGGATATGAACTAATCTGAACTATTATTATTAATATATTAGTCAATTATAAAATACAAATACAATTTTTTTTTAAAAATGTGTTTATTTATAATTTAGATAAAAGAAAAATGTTGAATGAGGAGAGTACAGGAAAAATTACCCTTTTCAATTATAAGACGGAAATTAGACTGTAAGAGAATTTAACATTTGACAATATAGACGTAAAACACTGACCAGAACTATTTTTGCACAAAAAGAATCTATCTCCACTGTTAGGCTCCTGTATAAAACAATAAACAAATATATAGCTTTATGAATATATTTATATGTGTAACCAAGTATGTCTTTATCCAAGGCTCAGGTATGCGCCCCGGATGAGGAATCTTCAAAGATTCTGAAACACACACCAGAATTTAAACAAACTGGCGCATCCATTGTCTTCAGAGACAGAAGGAGCCATAGAATAGGATAGAATATGCAGTAGCGTAGCCAGGGGGGGGGGGGGGAAGACCATTTTCGACACAAAAAAAGGACTTTTCAAGAAAAAATATTTTAGTAACACATTTATTAAGTCACGAAGCACAATTTATGCTGTTTCTAATTTTATTCTTTAGATTGCATTACAACAATGTATTTCGTTACAATCTAAATAATAAACTTACTTAGATCTAGGAATATTTAGTTTTATTTCATTTGATAACCAATACATAGCCAAATCCTAATAATACCCAACCCCTAAACATTGTTTTACAATGGAAGGTTATAAACATGTTTAATCTTAGAAACATCACAGAAAGCTTTTGTGCGCGTGGGCTCAGTCGGCTCTTATTATTCAATTAACATTAATCAAACATCAAACACACAGAACATCAAGTTATTCAATTAACATTAATCAAACATCAAACACACAGAACATCAAGCACAGTTATCTAGAAACATAAATGTTTTATCCAAGAATTAATCTAACTTAATCTAACACAAGGTAAGGGCTGTTTTATTTACGTTAGATTAAACTCTGATCGTACTGAGAATTAAGATGTTTTCAATTATGAGTTGCGACTTATTGGCCCATTATTACATAGGTCGGTCTAGGTCAGTCTAGGTATGAGAAAATCCGACCTTTTATATTTTATTATTTTTATTTTTTGGTTATAAAAACTGTTGTAGAAGGTAGGTCTGCTTCGATTGTATTATTTTTGTTTATTAAAAAATATATGACGTTTTATTAGTTCAGTAAACTTGAATTAGCCTATATATAATAATATATTTGTGTTATTTGTGGATCCTTTCATGAAATAAAATCGATAAATAACAAAATACTATAGGGAAGGGGGTGAGTAACAGTGAGGCGCAAAATAAAGCTCTCTTGCTTAGAGGTAGTGACAGCCCGGATATGCCAAGTGCTGCTTTATCTATAATACTTCTGGATACTCCTGAAATATGGCCTCTCCAACCTAAATGTGTCAGAATGGGCACTTTCACGTATATATATATATTTCAGGTTTCTGGTCTCCCTGTTTCAACATATCCATTCTGGTGCGACCGAATGCAAAGCTGTATTAGCTGAACTTCTGAGAAGAGACTGGGACCCTTTTCAGGGCAAAGGGAAAAACATGTCTCGTTTCACTATTCCTGCTCTCCATTGAGCAGGTGCCTTTTTCTAACTCATGAGCTCTGTCTCTCAAAGATCTCTCTGCGGTTGATCCAGAGGTGGCCTAATCTCTCTTATCGTGCCACAGACAGAATGGTGAGAATTACATTTCAAAGACTGGCTGGCTAAATCTGTTGGACTATCAACACATAATCAAGAAAGTCCTTGAACTAACAGTTCTGATGTTTTAAAACCACAATGGCTACATAGGATACAGACAAATATTAATAAAGGAAAAAAACTACAAAAATTAAGTGGTCCTAAGCGTCTGGATGGGACAAAAAAAAAGAAAAAACAAGTTGAAGATCGTACAAGATCATCAAATGTGAGAAAAAGAATGCATGATTTCTTTTACACAACGTCACTATAAAAACAGCTCAATGAACCTAGGAGCTAATAACAAAACCCTAGCTACAGCTGCCGAGACAGTTCATGAATAGGAGACTGCTTTAACAGAAAATCTGTTCAAATTTCATATGGAGGACGAAAGGGACACAGAGTAAGACTTCATGCAATCATTGACACAATTATGCAATACTAAATAAATTCACATGAGCTAGTCTTTCTCAATCGATTTTACCGGGATTCATTTCAGTGCTATTAGGTACTTTTTTTAAATAGTGAAAATGATAGTGATATTGATAAACACTGCATTTGGGCAGTATAAGCTGTTGAAGAAGAGCTTGGCGCTCAAGAAGAAGGTAGATTCCTGGGAGGGGAGAGGGCAGTTCTCTATGGAATCACTTATGCACTGATTACTTATGATCTACTCATGCGATCAGAATGAGTAAAGAGATCGAAATCCCAATGGACCGCATGACCCTATGGACGATAGTGCAGCCTCATCCACATAATACTCCCTATCTACCGGAGGTACGAATGCGCTTGATTTATCCCGCAGTCGGAAAAAAACAGTAGCTGCGCTTAGATGCTTGATACCGCCCTCGAAACTATACACTCCTATCACGCGTGCATCAATGCGTTTACTGATGGCAGTGCCAGGACTGATGTTGAGAAGCATGATGTGTTGTACTGTAGCCAAGAGAGGACATCTGAAGAGAATAGTTCTTCGGGCCTTGTGGTGCGATCTGCAGCTACGAGACAGGGTTGGATGCCATCAGACATACCATTAAGGCGATCGGGGAAAGATTTGTAGATGGCTCGGAAATTATACGCGATATAGCCGTTGTCAATGATGCACCTCCGTGGGGGTGTCTGGAGCACGGACAGAGCTTTGGTGTGTCCACCCCCCCCCCCAGAGATAATTCCTAATACGTTATGTCCTAAAATATAGATACCATAGGGCTAGTCCGATTTTTTTAGAGACTTATAAATTCGGTTTACTCACCGAAAAGTAATAAAATGACTTAAAGCGCGCTGGTTATCCGCTTCTCGGTCTTATTCGTGTAGTGATCCAAAATCTGGTTACATGAACTTAGTTACTAATGATACTAATGATACTAATGATACTAATGATACTAATGATACTAATGATACTAATGATACTAATGATACTAATGATACTAATGATACTAATGATACTAATGATACTAATGATACTAATGATACTAATGATACTAATGATACTAATGATACTAATGATACTAATGATACTAATGATACTAATGATACTAATGATACTAATGACACTAATGACACTAATGATACTAATGATACTAATGATACTAATGATACTAATGATACTAATGATACTAATGATACTAATGATACTAATGATACTAATGATACTAATGATACTAATGATACTAATGATACCCACACAATTGAAAAGAAAGAAGTAAAGAAGAGAACCAACATTTCTTACAAAATTACGATTGTTCAAGTTATAGCCGTCAGACCTGGTGTTTCAAAAGCTGAGAGGAAATAATTAGAACAAATATAGCGTTCTTAAAACGTATTATAGAATCAGTGTTTTGTAACTGGGACAACAAAAATACAGTAAATTAAAATGTTGAAACTCTATTTTTTGTATATTAAAAAAAAAAGTCTATACTGGCGATTTATCTCGTCTTTCACTATCAAAAGAAGAAGAATGCAGACATATAGAAGCATTCGCGTTGATTCTATAAAATCTTTTCGATACTGAGCTTAGATGTTCATCCTGAAAATTTTGCAGAATTTTCAATAGTTAATAGTTTAATTGTTGTTATGAAAACAATCGTGAATGGTAAAAAAACAACAACAACTGCAATATTATTTAGTGAGTGTGCCCTTAGTTCTTTTGTTAGTCTGAAAAAAATTGCTAAAAGTAGGGCCTTTTTCTTAAACGTTTGCTCCCCCTAGCGTTCAAATCTGGCGACGCCACTGAGAATATTATGTGCTATAAAGTGTTATTCATAAATCCAAAGACTATAATAAGATTGACCGCTTGCTTTAATATTTCTGCTATTTCATAATTTAAAACACTTAGTTTCGGAATTTCCGTTCGCACTAAGTCCTCTTGTTTTCCGGTTTAGTAAATCGCTATGATTTTCTCAATGGAAAATTAAGATTAAAATCGAAAGTTGTATACAGGGGAAAGCTTTAATGCAGTCGTAGGAGTGTAGAATTCATTCAAGCCAGCTTTATTGGTGTCGCACGAAAAGATAAAGAACATATAAGTTCTAAAAATAGAGCAAGCGATCCATCGTACTATATACTTTGATAAAACGTGTTAACTCTTGCATCTACAACGTTATTAAAATGTGATATTTTTAAATGTAAGAATTTATCCACTCACGTCCAGCAAGGCCGAGGTTAACTTTGCATCGATTTCTTCCACTGCTTCCCACTTGACCTTGTCCATTGGTCTCCTGGTCTTGGACATCCAACCTCCACAAGAGTAGGTGTACATGTCCTGGCAGGGGTCAACGCTTTTGTTCATTTTGCTGAGGATGTAAGCGCTGGCTAGCACACATTCTTCAGTCATGCAGACCTGGAGGAGTGGAATTAAGAACATAGAACAATGTACAATGTAGAAAAAGATAATAATAATAATAACGTTTTCTCTCTATGCTATTGCAATTAGCATCTTCAGTGCGTTATCTTCAATTGCAATACTAGTTTAAAAGCAAGGTTTTTTAATTGATTTTTTTCGTCTTTGGGTTCCTCACTGTCAGAGACAAGATGTTCCACAGAGTAGAGGGCTGCAAATTCAAAAGAGTGCTCTCCAATGGACTTCTATTTATGCCCAACCACACTGGGTACTCACTGAATATAAAACTTTCAAAATAGTAGCCAAAAATATAGAACAAACAAATAGAACAAACACAATATGCCTATGATAAAATACACGGATTACGAAAACACAGGTTATATAATGCACAGTTTATAGAATATATTCACATATTAGGGAACATCTATATTATTGAAGATATAGAACAACGAAACAAAAATCTATCTATTATAGGACAAATCTATTATAGAATAGTTGTTATAGAAAACGCAAAATCAGAAAATAGAGCACTTTTATTATAGAACATACAGAATGTTATTGCATGACAGTGATAGTTTAGTTATCCTGCAGTTTTTATGTCTGGATTGTGACATAAGATAGGCCTAGAGTTTTTATTTTTGTTGCTGTCTATTTTGTGTTTGCTTATAGTTTGTGTCTAGTTTCTGGAATGGAAGAGGCTGGTGTACATGTCATCTGTGGCGCCCCAGCGCTCGAATAGACTACGGGCTATGTAGGATGTAGGCGTAGTTCCTGATAAAAATTAGAATTTTTTTATTTGTTGCTGTTTATTTTGTGTCTGTGTGTAGTGGTGTTCAATAAAAGAGAGATTTTGATTATTTGTTGCCGTTTTTTAAAACTTTTTTTGATCCTTGGGCGCTTCCCGAATAACACTGAATGAAACATTAGATATGGACGATGGTCCACCTGGTCTAATTTTACACATTGCTTAAGTAGTATTGGAGAATGATCTGTAAATAGAAAGGTGTTTCCACCATCTCCGCAGTGTATGTTCAGTGTAACTGCGTACTTATCTATAACCAATAGATAGACAAACTCGTTTGCAGGTCTGACATGTGAGTCTGGGATAATCAGATGTTGAGGTGGGGGACAGACAACGCAGTTTTGTTTTTAAGCATGTGAGAAAACTAAATAGATGGAATAATAGGTCGTGTACCATGCTGACGTGCTCTCCCCTCAATTTCATGTCTTGCTAACTTGCACTCCACTCATACTCATATCATAATATGCTGAGGCCACTGGTGGCGTAGACAATCTCACATATGGACAAGTTCAAATAAGGTTATTCAACCCATTCCAGTATAGCTCATATATTGGTGTAGTCCTTCCACTGTATAAAATTCAATGTAAATTCAATACACACTCAGTAATAATCAGGTTTCTTGCAAAGTCAGCGATACGCTGCCATTCCAGCAGCCACTGTAGATGTGTGAGATCTATGCTGGCGTTTTATGCCGCACCACATGACCACATCAACTTATCACTGAAGCACATTCCTCTCACGCATGCAGTTAATTGTGTCACATAAAGAAGTACCACACTGTCAGCTTCATGCACATATCTTGTTGGCATTTATTTGAACAAATATCTTCCTCTCTCTCTCTCTCTCTCTCTCTCCCTCTCTCTCTCTCTCTCCCTTCTCTCTTTCATACTCTGAGCTGCTCCCCCATGGAGCATGTGGCAGCAACAAAATCTCCGTCATGTCAACGTAACTCGGTCGAGTGAACTAATTTGATGCCAAGGTTGTTGTGTGTGTGTGTGTTCATAACCTTTCCTTATTCTTCCATAATTATTTCTTCTCTATGTTCTCAAACGGTCTTCCTACTCTTCCTTTATCCAACTTTATGATGTCCATCTCAGGGCTATGCTTGGAAGATTTTTCCAACCCTTCCTGATAGCGTTGGCCAGTTAACATATCAAGGACTCACACTAAGGCCTGGCCTATATATTAACTACTCTTAAAAAATACAAGGCATATTTTCATACCGCTTTCCCCACTTTTGCACCGCTTACATTGTATCCCCACCACCCTCACCCAAACGATGTACAGGTTAAAATAAGCTTCTCTAGTGGTGTCCCCCCCCCTCTCTTCTTGTTTGAAAAAAAAAATGTTTTTGTCATAGTTGGTATGTAACTATTTTAATATGTATAGATATGTTCGCGTTTGGTTATTAATTAGCTTACCGTGTATGAATTATGCTTTGATCATTGTTGTTTTTTAAGCTGCTGATGTAATGTTTATATATTTTATTTTTTTTTGTTTATGTTTCTACCGCCTGTGATGTTTATATATATATATATATATATATATATATATATATATATATATATATATATATGGCGCATACACATTGCAAATAGGTCACACCTTCTCTTTCATTCAGAGTGTCAATAACCTAAAAGTCATCCAGCTCTTTTCATGTAGAAGAGTCTTGCATAGCCTTCTAGGAGATCTTCTGCGTGCTATTAACAATGGCTCTGCGTGCCAAGTCTGGCACGCGTGCTTTAGGTTGCCGACCCTTGGGTTAAACCATTGATTACCTGTCTCTTACAATAATAATTATCTGGGAGAATTAATCTGATTATTAGACCCAGCTGTGTCTACGGAAACACAAACACGCTTACACATACACATAAGACAAAGGACTTAGAAGTTGCCGGTTAGTTAGAAAATGTATTTCTAAGTAATTTCTCAACTTAACTGAATGTGCAGCCTGTGTTGATTTTAGATTTTACTTTGAGGCATATAAGGAAGAATGGAAGAAGAGAGACATATTGAAGGAAGAAAATAGAGAGAGAAAGAGAGAGAGAGAGCGAGAGGGAGAGAGAAGGAGTGATATAGGATGGGAGAGAGAAATAGAAAAAACAACAACTAATATATTATTTCTTTCTTTTCAAATGGATTATCCTGTATCGTCATTATAGTTGAAGTGTTAGATATATTCAAAGTTATATACACATAAAAGTGTATAATAGTAATTAATTCACGAAGACTGTCGATATAGAATCTATCTCTATTTATCTATATAAACTTATCTATATGTATAGCATTTTTAAATAGTTGAACTTTCTCTCTATATAAAACAAGCTACATTGCCCGGAGTTGCCCGGGTGAAAAAAAAAACAGGACTGTATAAGGTGTAGATAAAAATTTTAAAAACTACAATTAAAAGAAAGCTATAAATCTAATATTCAATTTATAATTTTTTTACTGGAGAATTTTAGGAAAGTAAATTAAAATAAATATTTTAATCGGGTAAAAAAAATAGGCAATTATTTTTATTTGACACAAATCTAAATTGCCCGTAGAATTATATAATCTTGGACTGTTTCAATAGTTTATTTCGATTTATTTATTTAGATTTAAATGTAATTATTGCTTAGATATTATTTGTGTAAGAATGGTATCGATAATTTATTTTAGAGTTTCTTATTGTAGGGACGTGACACTTTCCGTTTTTGAGAGTTCTGATTTTTGCATTAAAAACTGTGACCTGTTTCTCTGAGACGCGTATATTTCTATAGGGCGTTTGCAACCACGTGACAAAAAGCACGTGATTTTTGTTTACTTTGTGTAGTGGTGTACAATGGCCGCTGTAATAATAAAGTTTCATATAGGCTCGAGCTTTTTTTAAATGACGTTTTGTATTTTAAGTCTGATTTAAGCTGTATTAGGCCTATTATCATAGACATAGATCACCAACACTATCACTTGGAATCGTAGCTGCCCTACTTAGCCATTAGCCCATTACTTAGCCTAGACTACGAAACATTAAAAGTGTAGGCCTATAAATTGGGCGGAAAATGTTGAAAATCGTTGGAAAAATACCATGTCAGGCTTTCTCTTGTAGGCTACTAGGAAGATGATCTACTACTATTTACCTCCTTATTTTTTAGTAGGATAGCCAATATTCATATGTGAATTTGGCATGATAAAGAACAACTTCGCCATATTTGTTTCTCAAGTAAGTGGATTCTATTTACAAATGACGTCACTAAAAACTTAAGCTCCGCCCATTGCAAACGGTCTATTAGTCAATAATTTTGTATAAATAAATAGGCCTATTTTTTAAACTTATTTTGCAATAAAACTGAATAAAATAATAAGCCACAATATTTGTTTATACAATCCATTTAGTAATTAGGTCACTAATGTGTTAGGTAGCTCTTGAAAAGGGGTTGAGCGGCTGTCTCTTGTCTGAGTGTCAGTAATATTAGTCTCATATTAGTCCTTATAAACCTACTAATACTACTCTAGTATTACGGCTCAGATATTATTTATGTACTTTAAATGGCGTTCTTGTAGTTTGTTTTTTTTTCATACTGTTACAGAAGCCACTTATAAATTAACCAGTGTGTATTAATGTAATTATTGTAATTAGTTTCGAATATGAAATTATTCTTTAAACATTCATCGAGTGTCTTGAGTGTATTATTTCCTATTGAAACATATCCCAATGTATCTTTGTGATCTGACGGGCAGGAACGGCTCTAGGGTTTTTGACGGCCTTAGCGAAAACAAATTCTGCGCCCTCATTAAAGTGCCGTCGGCGGGGAGAAACTGAGTAGTGTTAATGCATACTTTCCTATTTTCTAAGACAACTTAAATAAAATACCCTTCACCTTTCATTACCGAGTAATTCGTCTGCCTATGCTAGTAGCGCACAGAAGAACTAAACTTTAATTTAGTTTATATTTTTAAATCACCAAATTAAAAAAAATCATCAATTATGCGCCTAGGTTGCCTATATGGACGATCCTACCCTGGACGGGGGTACCTTATTCACTTTTAGAAAGACACATCACTAAGTGTGGTAATTCTTGTAATCGCAACCGCTGCAAGATTATAGTATGTGTGTACAAACTCCTCTACCTTGGAGTGTATAAATCAGACACCCGGGGGCCAGGTAGAAACCTGGTGGCCAGGTTGTGTGTGTGTGTGTGTGCACTGCACAACCCACTGTCTGATATTATCTTAGCAGCCCCAAAGGAGAGCCATGGCACTGCACTGAATGATGCAATCTTATTTAGTAAACAATAATTTCATGACACTTTTGGGGCATATTTTCTTAACTTACTAATTGATTTGAATTTTTACTTAGCTAGACCATTAGGCTATGTTTATTTAATATCTAGCCAATTAGGCTATGTTTATTAATACATAATGTTTTGATCTCTATGTTGTTATGTTATATGTGAATAGCATGTGTCTATGTATTGTATATTTGGAATTGTATCGCTTTTTCATTTGAAGTTGTTAATATATTTTCAAATCACAGCTTAGAGTATATTTGTTTAAGCATTGCTTGAAATTTCATTTAGCGTCATTTGTTATGGCTTAGACATTATTTGCGTACACCAATATGTGGTGCTCCGATATGCCTTCAAGGATAGTAGTGATGGAATCTGGTTACACACCAGAGCTGATGGAGGACTTTTCAACACTGCCCGTCTCCGTGCCATAACCAAAACGAAAGAGGTCCTATCTCGCAAGCTACTTTTTGCTGACGATGCGTCCCTGATATCACACACAGAGACAGGCCTATAACAGCTTGTGTCAAACTTCGCCTACGCCTGCTAAGAGTTTGACCTGCAGGTTAGCATAAAGAAGACAAATATCATGGCCCAAGACACATGTTCCGTTCCTACCATTACTGTAGAAAACGAAAACTTGGAGGTTGTGCACTGCTTCACCTACTTGGTGTCCAAGATTTCCAGCTCATTATCCATAGAGGATGAATTAAATAGCAGAATCGGCAAGGCAGCTGTCACAATGGCTAAACTTAGTAAACGGGTTTGGGAAAACACCAAGCTGACAGAAAGGACCAAACTGTGCGTTTATCAGGCCTGCGTCATCAGCACGCTGCTTTATAGAAGTGAATCATGGACAACCTATGCGTCCCATGAACGTAAGCTAAATAGCTTCCACCTGAGGTGCCTGCGTCCCATCCTTGGCATCAAATGGCAGGACAATATTCCTAATAGTGAGGTACTGACCCGCGCCAGCGCCCAAAGCATGTTCGCAGTCCTTAGCGAAAGACGCCTAAGATGGCTAGGACATGTAAGAAGCATGAGTCCAGGCAGAATCCCTAAGGACCTCCTATATGGAGAATTGGCACCTGGAAAGAGAAAAACAGGTCGCCCACGCCTCGTTACAAGTACGTCTGCCAGAGGGACATGAGAGCATCCAGAACAAGTACAAATGACTGGGAGGGGGAGGCAGAGGATCGGTGCACCTGACGCACTGCTGTCAAGGAAGAGGTAAAAATAGCAGAGGAAAGTAGAATGGAGGAGACCAGAGATAAAAGGGCTAGAAGAAAGGCGAAGAACATAGAAGTCACGAAACAAGTGTGCAAAAGCTGTGATAAAGACTGTAACTCAAGGATAGGCATGCTCAGCCATACGAGGAAGTGCAACCTCGAACCACGGTGATGCACCATTGTCTCGCGGTACCGTAGATGCCAATATGTGTTCTCGTAGAGTTTACATATTTAATTTTTATTACTTTTTTTCCTTCGAGTATATAGATCCTACAGCCTTTCTAGCAATTCCAGCAATTTCTACACCAAAACGAATAGAACGCATGAAACGGTGTAGATTAGTTGTTGTTTTTATATTATTGTTGTGGCTTTGCAGAGTGTTAAAGAAGGTACTGTTATCTACCAGTGGACTTTAATATTTGCTATGGCTGCCAAAGATTCATTATATATTTTAAACTTGTATCTTCGATATTATTGGATTTGTAGAATGCTCCGCTTTTGAAGGTTAACATCTACATCAAAGGTCAGTGACCAACAGCATGCAACCCTCCCACCCCACCCCAAACCCCAAAAAAGTAGCAATTTAAGTCTCTCTACAAGAAAAAAGCTGTCGGACTTTTAGACTGTTGGCACACTGACTGAATTAGACATTCTCCTCTGGCACACTGACTGAATTAGACATTCTCCTCTGGCACATTGACTGAATTAGACATTCTCCTCTGGAACATTGACTGAATTAGACATTCTCATCTGGCACACTGACTGAATTAGACATTCTCCTCTGGCACACTGACTGAATTAGACATTCTCCTCTGGCACACTGACTGAATTAGAAATTCTCCTCTGTCACACTGACTGAATAAGACATTCTCCTCTGGCACACTGACTGAATTAGACATTCTTCTCTGGCACACTGACTGAATTAGAAATTTTCCTCTGTCACACTGACTGAATTAGACATTCTCCCCTGGCACACTGACTGAATTAGACATTCTCCTCTGGCACACTGACTGAATTAGAAATTCTCCTCTGTCACACTGACTGAATTAGACATTCTCCTCTGGCACACTGACTGAATTAGACATTCTCCTCTGGCACACTGACTGAATTAGACATTTTCCTCTGACACACTGACTGAATTATACATTCTCTTCTGGCACACTGACTGAATTAGACAATCTCCTTTGGCACACTGACTGAATTAGACATTCTCCTCTGGCACACTGACTGAATTAGACATTCGCCTCTGGCACACTGACTGAATTAGACATTCTCCTCTGGCACACTGACTGAATTAGAAATTCTCCTCTGTCACACTGACTGAATAAGACATTCTCCTCTGGCACACTGACTGAATTAAACATTCTCCTCTGCCACACTGACTGAATTAGACATTCTCCTCTGGCACACTGACTGAATTAGACATTCTCCTCTGGCACACTGACTGAATTAGACATTTTCCTCTGGCACACTGACTGAATTAGACATTTTCCTCTGGAACACTGACTGAATTAGAAATTCTCCTCTGGCACACAGTTATCAAAAGGTTGTCACCCTTGATGTAGAATAGATGTCACTCCCTTATTTTAGTTTTATACTTTATGGGTCGTAGTGCTCAGCTCTTAATCCAGATCTGACTATATAACAGGCTTAGGAGAGAGAGAGAGAGTTAATTGTATTGTTGGTTTACACACAGTGTCGATGCCATTGGTGCTCATCCATCATTATTATAGTACAGAGATTGCACGTAATTATTATTAGTGTAGCTAAAGTACATTAACATTCTGCCGACTCCTCGCTTCTGGACGTGACCACTAGGCCTACTATCTTACTTATGTTAGGTCAGTTGATGCTTCATTTATTTGATTTGTAACGTTTTAAATCATCACTATTAGTTTTATTCTTAGCCTAGAGATTATATCCGTGTTCTTAGTTGTTATGTTAAATGCGCTCTGAGCTTACATTATGTTTGTTGGCAGCGCTATACAAATAGTATTATTATTATATAGACTACTTTGGAGTTTGATGACGAAAGGTGTAATATTACTATACAATTAGCATGTGTGACTCTAACGTCATCTATTAGCCCGTCTTACGTCATAACACCATTACTTAGGAATTTTATAAGCGTGTATTTATTAACATTAATGTTTCGTACACCATATAAAACTGTCCTTACGCCGAGCTGTCTTGATTTATTTATTTTTTTATCTCCGCTTTGAAACAAGTCGTTTTCTTTTTAACTGGTTCAAATTTAACTAGCTGAAGGAGAAGTAAGGTTGGAAAATATATCCCGTTTTATTAAGGAATCCGGGTCATGGTTATCTTCTCTTGGCAGCAAACCGATAATAATGTTTTTGCTAACGGGAGATAAATATACAAATAAGTGCGTTGAAAGAGCTGTTTCATTCAGGGTGAACGCAATTTGTTGAATCGTGTTTTACGAAAAAAGAAGATAATGCAAAACATATGGTGTTTTCAATGAGCCACTACAAGGTTATCTTATAAGTTTATAGACGTTCCTTCTAGATAGAAGATTATTACGTCCACTAGGCCCAAAACTCCTGCAGGGCGACAAGGATCCGCCGGTGGCAGGGCTAGAACCCGCGACCTGTCAGTTGGTTAATAATACTAGGCCTATATATAACAATTATTTTAATTAAGAAAAATCCTTTAGTCGTTTGAAGAATAAAAGAATTTTTTTTTTTTTTAAATTCTTTTATTTAGGATCATTATAAAAAGAACTAGATCAATATGGAATTCGTTCCAGCGACTCTAAAGGTGCCGTGAAGATAGCCTAAGAAACCTTATTATAAAAACATTGAAAGTACACAGAATCTAATTTAAATAATCAGTTTCATAGAAACAAAAGTATTAAAAGGTTAAACTGTACATACCTCGCTTTCATCAAAACTGCCTACTGTAAAATGAAGAAACACAAAGGTTATAACTAATCCGACTATAATCAGAACCGATAACAACAGAAGCCATTTAAATACAGACGAGGTCTTCCTCTTAGATGCGCCTTCGTGGTCCGAGCCGGAGACTGTCAAGTTTCCTTTAGACATTTTCTTGTTGTTGTCTTTTTTGTATGATGTTCTTATAGTCCAACACTGCAACTACCAACAGATGTTTACAACCGTAAAGTCGTGAAATGATGACCAGATACCTTTATGTGTTTCTGTCAATTAAAAAGAAACTATCTCCTGCTTGTCAAGGTTGAAGTCCATCTGCAGTAATGGACAGTCTGACCTACAACACCAGTTGCCGGATTATCAATGCCTGGATAAAAAGAAAAATATATTGCATTGACACATTTAAAATTATTTCTTTTATATCTTTGCTTTTCTTATGGCGAATGAAAACACATGAAAAGTTTCCTTTTATCACAAAATAACATTAAAAAAAACAACAACAATCTTATGTAATTTTTTTATATTATTCGTCAAATTTTCTCCAAGTAATAAAAAAATTTATTTACAAGTAAAAATTACATGAAGGCATCTATTAATCCAAAATTAGGCGATTTGCTCAGATCTTAACGCCAGGTAACGAAGTATTTACAAATAATGTTATTCGCATCGTTCCTAACTCATGCAATGTAAAACCGAAACTTACCTTACCCCCTCTCCCGCTCCCCTCTCCCTACAAATATATCTTAGAATATCTATGGCTAGACACAATAATGTGCAGACAAGATATCAGATTGAATTATTCATTTTCAAGAAACAATTCTTAGCTTTTACATCACCGAGACATAGAAAATAAAAAGTAGAATAAAACGAACAACATACCGCCAAGAACACATCTGCTACCTATCCAGGCTTGTATACAATAGAGATACAAGCAATACCGTTGGACGTAGTGAGCAGGTAAAGAAAACTTGAGAAGAGAAGAAACAAAAAGGACGAAAATGGAACAAGGTGATAGCGAGTAATTTAAAAGCCAGTTTCCGGAGTGAGGGAAACTATCCCAGAATACATGCATATGTAGACTGCATCATTGATAACGGGTTACATCGGCGGATGAATATCTTTTGACTCTGCTTTTTATTTACATTCCATTTTGGGAGAAAACAAACAATAATTCCCTTCTTTTATATCAAGTATAATAAATCTCGATATTACAAACAGTAGGTCGTATTCAATGTGGAGTGACTGTTTCTATCCCAGTGGTAACCACCACGAACACGGTGTTCTCACTGCTAGGTACAGTAGACATTCTATAGAGAATTATCTTATCTTATATATTACAGACGCTCCTTCTACAAAGAAGATTATTGCGTCCTACGCTCATCCATGGTTCGAGTCTAGTCTTGCATCTTAATTAATGTTTTGAATGATGTTAAGTCACTGGTTTTCCTGGTTTGTTCCGGCTTCCCATTCCATGCCCGGATGCCACTCAGCAAGAAAAAATACTTATTTGCATTTGTTCTCGCAAAAGGGATAAGGAAAGTGTTTTTGTCTTTATGTTTATGTGTTTCTAGGTTTAGTGATTTGACATTAGTAAATTTTCCAAGTAACCAACAAGGAGAGCATCAGTTTTATTGAGTCCAACAAAAGTAGGCTAACAAATTAAAGTGGGGGGGGGTGGAATAGGGGGCTGGGGTAGGGGCAGTCACATGACTGGCAATGTGGGGGTTGTTTTGGATGATAACAAGAGCCTGACCTATATTTTGTGCTATCTAGTTCAAGGGTGGAGACGCATGAGCTCAACGTGAGCCGCAGTCTAGGTTTTTTGTGCTACAAGGAATACAACCCATACACACAGACAAACACACACAAACAAATATATAAATAAATAAACATATATATTAGAAAGAGAGAGAGAGATAGAGAGAAAAAGAGAGAGGGAGAGAGAGAAAGAAAAATAGAGAAAGATAGGGAGAGAGAAAAAGAGGGAGAAACCTAGAAATGCAGTGGGCCTTCGGTGTATGATTGCTTTGGAACTCGTCCAACTTGGTCTGTATGTCCGTATGATGTGAAAATAAAAATTGATATGAATGGCATGTTTTGTGTACAACTTCTTTTTGTAGAACGTATCTGTCTTAATGAATGTTTTTGCTAAACTCAGCGTCACCCTTGCATGCCTCAGCCAGGCAAAGCCATCATCACAGATCTTGCTTTGTTCGTTGAGTATTGTATTGGACATTTTTTAGATGAAAACGGATCAAGCATTTTCCCTTTATTTCTTTGTAAACATAATTATTGTGTTACTGTGTTTGGTATAAGCTTATGTCCTGTTTGGTGTGAGTCAAATGACTGGATTAAGGCCGTTGGCTCTATATCAGGGTTCCATTGTATATTGCCATTTACTAAAAAACTTTTTTACATGTTATTAATCCGATTACATAAATATTTCCTAGACAAGCATTACGAATTATGTAAAGTAGACATCTCATTAAAAGATATAATTGAAGAGAAAGAAATTACGGCAAGCATTATTTTTGAAATTGTATAGTTTAGACGTGGTCACGAGTGAGACCAACGAGAGCCGAACATAACTCGAGGAAGAAACGCAAGGAGGCTGTATTTGCTATAATGCAGACAGGCCAGACAAGCATAATTGTGTGTCTATTTTAAAAGTTGTTCTTTTATTACAGTATAGTTTTTTTGTGATGGTAGGTAGGATCAGATGGGAGCAATGTATCAAAATAATATAATACGAATAACAATCTATATAAGGTTCAATGTTTTGTTTATTTTGTTTTTGTTCTTGTTAAACAAACACATCTTAAGTTGCAGACTCACATGATAGACACTATAAAAAAATCTAAAAAGAAGCTATTGCGCAATTATAACAATAAACACCAGAGGCACAACCTAAAAGCAACAAAAACATTCTGTAAATATAACAAATAACAATATGTTTTTTATTGGGCTTTGTTTCTTGTTACATTAGCTAGATAACTGTAACTTACCTACCGCTGGATGTATATCAGCAGCAATATGAAGAAAATTGAAGATATAAGGAACGTTGCGTTGAGGATTTTTAATTTTGAAGTTTAAATTTATGATCAGCCGTATTTTAAATAAAAATTAAATATCTCCATTTATTAACTAAGCTGAGAAGAAAACATATTATATTATAAGGCATTAAATTCTAGCCTAAGAAAGCACAGCATAATAATCTTTTGAAATAAACACACATGTTGATTATTTCTTCTAGGTTGTCATACATGTATGTAATGGGTTATCTAACATAGTCATAAAAACCGATAACTTAATATAATTGAAATCTTTTAACAAAATACACAGCTGAGCTCAAACCATGAATAACAGTCGGACGCAATAATATTCGGTACAGAAGGATTCTCAGTTTAAAATAAATAGCTGCAAGTTTAAAAATCGGATACTTTAAATAAGTTGTACAGGCGAATCATGACCTAAGTGTCTTAGTATCGAAAAAATACTAATCCTTTTACAAAGTGTTGCCTAAGCCTATAATAGGGGCTAAGCATAGAATTAGCATTAGAAACAAATTCACGGGTTTTAAATGAAACTGTAATTTGGTTCTCAGTCTGAAAATTGTAAAGCCCCATATATTATTATCATTAAAACAAATATATATATATAAATATATATATAGAGAGAGATAGATAGATACATATTTTTTTTTAAATACAAGTCATACTAGTTCTTTGGGTTTTAAGCATTCTTTGATCTTATGATAAAGCATTCTTTGATCTTATGATAAGTATTAATGTTAAAACATTCTAGTGAAACGACGTGAAGTACCAACAATGGCAGATTTGATTAAAAGAAGAGTAAGATGGATAGTTCATGCACTGACAATGCCAGAGAGCAGATAATGCCATTCATTTGGAAACCGAAGAATGGAAAAAAAAGACGACCCTTGGCCATTGATCGCCTGGAGAGCAACCTGCAAGAGAGAGCTTTCAGACCATCGGTATGGCTTGGGATGATGCTTAGAAGATTGCATCAGACAGAGAACTCTGGAAAATTTTGGCCACCCAACTTTACGTAACGCGAAAAAAACTATATAATTCCATTGACTTTAGCAAATGAAAAAAAGATAACAATTGTAGCATGAGCAAATAGTTTAGCATTCATCATTTAGTGGTAACCCTAATAAATAAATATTGGACAAAATGTTAGTAAAGCAGAAACGCCTGGTGAATCTATGGGCAGATTAGACTGTTACTAAAAGAAAAAAGAACAAAAAAATACTTCTCTAGAAATGAAATATGTCCTCCTCAATGTGTAGATTTTTAAGGAATGTTTGGATTTGTCTTTACTCTCGGGAAAAAAAACATGTTTAGGAACAAATTACAACCAATCTTAGTACATTGCCTTTCATGTCTATACATTGACTAGGCATTTCGGTTTCACTAACATCGCGTCTTTAATCATTTTATGTTTTTAAAAAGCACGTTGATTATTTGAATAATTTGAAATAATTGTCAAGACACATCTTACTAATATGTTGCAGACAATATTTTATATATACCCTAAATTTACTGTGATCATTATTATCAGTTAGGGCTTGCAAAACTGGACAACCGAGTCTCTAATATTGAGGGGGGGGGAGGAGGGGAGATTTCCCAACATTAACGTCCTTCCAAGTGATCGTCTGCTGGAACTACAGGGATCAGTAAATTATCCAGGGAATCATGTAACTTCCTCCACTAAACGCGTAAGCTAGCCCATCTCATGCCCCTTCCCTCCCCCTCCCCATCCCTCCTTTCTAACTACGCACCCGGCTTACTTTCTCAGACTGCAAGTATCCTATACCCCTCACACCGGAAACGGCCCCACCGGCTGATGACGTACGTGTGGTTGGCGAAGGAATACATTTACACTCGCGTAAATCATCGGGGTATTTAATCAGCACACTTTGCTCTCTGCTTATCTTAGATGTTACATACACTTTTTCTATACAGTAGGGCAAGGATCGGCAACCTAAGAACGCGTGCCAGACTTGGCAGGCAGAGCGGTTTCCAATGGCACGCAGAAGACCTCCAAAAATGGCAATTAAAGTATTTTCTACAAATGAATTAAGTGCTAGAACAGGATACATTTTAGGCTTACGGCACAATGAATGAATTAGAAATCCTACTTGGGCACAATATTATTAAAAGTTTGCCGACCCCTCTAGTAGAGCATTGCATCAAACGCGTATCCGTTTTGAGTCAAATCTTGAATTTTCAAAAAGTGTTCTGGGTGCTATTGTTATTGATGGTGTTGTATTATGTAATGTGATACTCAGTATGTCCTCAATGTCGTTCATGTGGAAACTACGATAGCCTAGCATAATAATATGTATTGATGTGTCGGAGGCCTAGTACTTGAGAACCATTGTTAACTTAAAGTATTTCAACCTATTGATTATAATTTTAAACCGTTTGTGGGTGTTAAATGATCTTTTGGCCGAATAAAATGTTTAGAAGAGAGAATTACTGTATCAGAAATAAAAGCCTTATAATTTATTATTGTAAGCATATACAATGTGTATATCTCACACATATTCTGCGCGTCCCTGCTCACTTTAAGGCCGCGGTGTGTGTTGATACCAGCTTAGGACGAATTATGTCAGTTATATACAAGACTCTCGGCTGATCAATCTAATTAGTGCTAACTCCTAAGTTTTCCTAAGCGAATTACCAATTAGTGTAATGGGAATACCCGGTACCATGCATGCAGTGTAAACAAAAGTCAAAAGTATTCCCGTCGGAGCAAATTGAGCCATGGGGCTGGTGAAGTCAGCGTTCACCAGTTTATGTGGCCACGGAATACGAGGGGATTGTGTGGCCAGCACATTACCCTAACTAAATGTCAGGTACTCATCAGAGTTGGATGAACTCAGGGACACCCTCCAGACCCGGGAAAAAAATTCTAGCCTTCACCAGAATTCGAACCCAGAAGGGCTCTCGCTGCCGCTCAGTCACAGTTCCCTGTGTAAAGAATACTGGGATTATTAAAACAAACGAAATATTGGACGTGCTCTCTATCTCTTTGTAAACCTTTTGTTGCTCCCAGTGGAGCATAATGCCACAACAAAAAACAACGTCGTGTCTCATTATTCTAGTCTAGCCAACTTAATTTCATGCCAGGTTCTTCTCACGGCCTTCACCTCATTTGTAATAGCTCTCCTCCGCGTGCCTATCGGTCATTTCCTCTTTTCTTTTCCAGTTCATGTCCATCTCGGGACTAGACTATAATAATGTTTTTACCAATAAGCGCGTTTGGTGGTCATATACCAAGGTGACTTTACTTTGGGACATTTCAGACATTTCAAGTACATTTCGGACATGTACATGTGTTTACCCTTTCGTTTTGTTGTTTTCGTTGATATAGAATAAAAAGATCGCTTATTGTTACAAACATTGTGGACATTACCCTTCACGGCCAATGGAATGTACGGGGTGGGGGGTGGGATGCTTTTATTTCAAGGATAACCGTAGGATATAGATTGACTATCATGGGCGATCAATAAAATTGTTTTATTTTTTTCTCACTATAGTCTTCACCATTGCTTTTTGAATCATTGTTTCTTTCGCTTAAAATAAGTGGGCGGGAAAATTACATTTACAATGAAGACCCACATTGTCCTTTAGTCAAATCCTTCCCCAACAAAAAACAGCGAATTAAAAGAACATGCAGATTGGATGTGCTCTGTAATAGGCTTGACGATACGCCTGCAACCGGAAGACACCCACTCAGTGGCGTAACAAAAGGGTAGCGGTCACAACTTGTGACCAAGTTTGGATAGGCAACAAGCTGACAGTTTCTCAACATCTATGTAGATTATATTAAGTAGTGAAGTATTCCCCACGGACCAAATTGTTCAGCGTTCAACAGTTTATATGCGCTAAAACGTTTCTGTGGACACGGCATACTAGGTGAGGATTGTGGGGCCAAAACAATGCACAGCCACCTTTACTTTACCCCAACTAAGGTCAGGTACCCATCAGAGTTGGGTAGACTCAGGGACACCCTCCAGACCCGAGAAAAAAATCCTAGCCTGCGCCAGGATTCGAACCCGTGACCTTCGGTACGCCAGTCGAACTGGTACTGCCTTAGCCACCGCACCATTTATGTACATCAGCTCAATAATAAATGAAAACGAACATTCTTAATTGGTGCTAATTTCAACCCGGTCTCCAGATGCACTAAACGCCATTTAGATTCGCTTCTGATTCCACTCCTAACTATCATAAGCATGGATATAAACGAGCATCTGGTTTATAACACTTTTTTTTTATTGTTCTTTCTTAGTACGTTTGCAAAGTCTTGATTTCGCTAAGAAATTTGTGCTTCCCTCATTTCTTTAATTCTCATATTATCTCGTAAGGAGTTGGTTTTGAGCCAATGTTTTTCTAATGCGATGATTTAATTCTATTTTTTCTGAATTGAGTTTCTGAGTCTAAGCTGCTCTGATAAAATCTGACGATCTTCTAATATATCAAATAGGTAAATTCAACAGGTCTTTAGTCCAATGGTTTCAAATAGTATAAATATGTATTTTCTTTATATTCAATTCTCTTCTTCTTTCTCTCTCCACCTCACTTTCTTCCTTCTCATCATTTCTCTCGCACCTCTCTTCTCCCACTTTATCCCTCTCTCTCTCCCACTTTATACCTCTCTCTCCCACTTTATACCTCTCTCTCCCACTTTATCCCTCTCTCTTCTCCCACTTTATCCCTCTCTCTTCTCCCACTTTATCCCTCTCTCTTCTCCCACTTTATCCCTATCTCTCTCCCACTTTATCCCTCTCTCTTCTCCCACTTTATTCCTCTCTTCTCCTACTTTATCCCTCTCTCTCTCCCACTTTATCCCTCTCTTCTCCCACTTTATCCCTCTCTCTCTCCCACTTTATCCCTCTCTCTTCTCCCACTTTATCCCTATCTCTCTCCCACTTTATCCCTCTCTCTTCTCCCACTTTATTCCTCTCTTCTCCTACTTTATCCCTCTCTCTCTCCCACTTTATCCCTCTCTCTTCTCCCACTTTATCCCTCTCTCTCTCCTACTTTATCCCTCTCTCTCTCCCACTTTATCCCTCTCTCTCTCCCACTTTATCCCTCTCTCTTCTCCCACTTTATCCCTCTCTATTCTCCCACTTTATCCCTCTCTCTTCTCCCACTTTATCCCTCTCTCTTCTCCCACTTTATCCCTCTCTTTTCTCCCACTTTATCCCTCTCTCTTCTCCCACTTTATCCCTCTCTCTTCTCCCACTTTATCCCTCTCTCTTCTCCCACTTTATCCCTCTCTATTCTCCCACTATCCCTCTCTCTTCTCCCACTTTATCCCTCTCTCTTCTCCCACTTTATCCCTCTCTTTTCTCCCACTTTATCCCTCTCTTCTCCCACTTTATCCCTCTCTCTTCTCCCACTTTATCCCTCTCTCTTCTCCCACTTTATCCCTCTCTCTTCTCCCACTTTATCCCTCTCTCTTCTCCCACTTTATCCCTCTCTCTTCTCCCACTTTATCCCTCTCTCTCTCCCACTTTATCCCTCTCTCTTCTCCCACTTTATCCCTCTCTCCCCTCCCACTTTATCCCTCTCTCTTCTCCCACTTTATCCCTCTCTCTTCTCCCACTTTATCCCTCTCTCTCTCCCACTTTATCCCTCTCTCTTCTCCCACTGTATCCATCTCTCTCTCCCACTTTATCCCTCTCTCTTCTCCCACTTTATCCCTCTCTCTCTCCCACTTTATCCCTCTCTCTCTCCCACTTTATCCCTCTCTCTTCTCCCACTTTATCCCTCTCTCTTCTCCCACTTTATCCCTCTCTCTTCTCCCACTTTATCCCTCTCTCTTCTCCCACTTTATCCCTCTCTCTTCTCCCACTTTATCCCTCTCTCTCTCCCACTTTATCCCTCTCTCTTCTCCCACTTTATCCCTCTCTCTCTCCCACTTTATCCCTCTCTCTTCTCCCACTTTATCCCTCTCTCTTCTCCCACTTTATCCCTCTCTCTCTCCCACTTTATCCCTCTCTCTTCTCCCACTTTATCCCTCTCTCTCTCCCACTTTATCCCTCTTCTCCCACTTTATCCCTCTCTCTCTCCCACTTTATCCCTCTTCTCCCACTTTATCCCTCTCTCTCTCTCCCACTTTATCCCTCTCTCTTCTCCCACTTTATCCCTCTCTCTCGCTCTCCCACTTTATCCCTCTCTCTCTCCCACTTTATCCCTCTCTCTCTCCCACTTTATCCCTCTCTCTCTCCCACTTTATCCCTCTCTCTCTCCCACTTTATCCCTCTCTCTCTCCAACCACTTTCTGTCTATCTCTCTAGCCCTAACTTTTAATTGTAGAATATAAAGAAAACAAAAGAGTTCTGTAACCGAGCACTGATGTTCTCGGAAAACTGCAAAAAAAAAGTGTTGAATGTACAGCGCGTAAGGAATGAGGGAGCACGCTGACCGAGCGGCGGGTCGTTCATCTGGCGTACCGAAGGTCCTGGGTTCGAATCCTGGGGATGGCTATGATTTTTTTTCGTGTCTGGGGGGTGTCCTGGAGTCTATCCAGCTCTGATGGGTACCCCGGTACCTGAGCTTTGGTAAAGAAAAGGCGACTTGAATTTGTGCTGGCCACACAATTCCCTAGTAAGCAGTGGCCACAGAAACTGATGAAGGCTACTTCATCGGCCTCATGGATCGATTTGGTCCGACGGGATACTTTTTACATTTTACGTAAGAAATAAGACACTAAAACGTGTGTAGCGGCAGAACGCCACATTGTCATTGTGAAGGTTTTCGGTTTGGAAACCGGGTACAGACTCCAGAATTATGTCATTCCCATGCCATTTCACATGATCTTGGAAACCGTCAACGCTACATAATAACATATAGGATCTATATATAAATGTGGCTTGAAAGGAAATACTTTCATTCTTTTTTTTTTTTTGTTAACAAGAGAACAGTGTTGGTATATTATATCACATAACGCACGCTAAAAGATTAATTAGTCAGTTGAAAAAAAATTAAGAATGATTTACCTGGTGAAGATATGATAAAGAAAATTCTGAAATGTCGAAGATTCAATTCTTTAATTGGCTTTCTTTTCCCCCGCAACCTGTTACAATTTTCTACAAACGCTGATAGGCGTTCAGAGTTCAGAGTTCAGAGTTCAGAGTCATAAGATGTAAAACAGAATCCAATCCTATGTAGCACCATTCAGTGCATTCACAGAAGTGTTTCTTTCAATCTGGAGTTTAGGCCCATCAGCGGCGGAGTAAATTGTAGAAAGGGGAGCGGTGTAGGCGGGGATGAACCGTATGGATCGTTTGGTATACTTGAAAAAATATCTTCTTACTCTTTCTTTCTCTCTCTCTCTCTCTCTCTCTCTCTCTATCTCTCTCTCTCTCTCTCCCTTTCTTTCTCTCTTTATTGTTCGTGTGGAATTAAAAGCTAATAATAAAACAAGATCTGATTGTATGAAATGTCAACACTTACCTCTAAGGTGAATTCTTTGGGCGTTGTAGTTTTTATAACCAGAGGGACGTAGGCGCCAAGTGACTTTATTAGTAGCCCCCCCCCCCACCCCTAGAACTCCATTCTTAAAGAACGTTCTGAAAAACATAGACTTGAAAACTCGTATTACATTGTAATTTGGGCCTCCTTATTATCACACTGAGCCATTCATGAGCCACTAGCCTGTGTGGTACTGGTGTTTTATTACAGTGTTATTGACATTTAAGAGACATTTAAAGCTATAGGAGGGGTGACTGTTCGTTAAAGTAGAAAGCCTTATATAAAACCCAAGTGGCTAGTCTTAGTTTTATATAAAGTACTTATATAAAATGTTTACAGAATTATAATAGTACATTCTTGTTTATGTTAGTTTCATATAATACAAGGAATATGACCTCTCTTATTTAATTGACAGGTTAAACAAAATATTCATCATACTAAAATAAACTATTTATTCTAATCATTTTAATTTTTTTGTAAGAGTCTACACACACAAAAAAAGTTGAGATTTTGAATTTGTATAAGTTTGTGTGAACCATTGACCAGCGTAAACCAAAGTTTTGTTCTTGGTTTCTTTAATATATTTCTAACTGTCGAACTAATTGGATTTTTTTTTCCATTGCCCAAAGCAATGCATGATGGCTACTAAGAGTAACACGTATTTGGCTGTGAAATATTTTAAGATGCATATTTTTACTTGTATTAAAATATAATTGACTGGGCAATATTTTTAATTGCGACGTGTTTAGTGTTTAGTTTGCGCGAATGTCTATTGTCATTGAGTACAAATGGCACTTTAATATTGTTTTAAGTATGCTGAAAGACGGAAATTATGTAATAAATTCAAATTTCCTCCATACTCAAAAGGAATGAATCCGAAAGATGGTCTGAGCTGCAACAAAACAACCCAAAGATTGATGCTTACTACAAAATCTCCCGCCAATTTCAACACATTATCTTCAGACTAAGGACTGGTCACAACAGGCTAAAGCAGCACATGTTCCGCATATTACGAATCGGAGCAAGCAAAATGTGCCCCTGCGAAACAGCTCCCGAAAATGCGGAGCATGTTCTTCAGACCTGCCCTCTGTATCTTTCTACCCGGTCAGCCTTTTGGCCCCTGGGGGCTACCTTCAACGATAAACTGTTCGGTGGACTAGAGCAACTGACAGCCACGGCGCAGTTCATTACAACTATCGGACTTGTTGTCTGAATCCTCCCAATCATAACATTTGAGAACGAAGAAGTAGAAGAAGAAGAAATCAAATTTCCATTTATTTGGATCAATAAAGCAATCTTATCTTATCTTATCTTATCTTATCTTATCTTTAGAAGAGATGTCAGATTATATAATTGCTTTAGTTATGCCAGTTAGTCTTTAAAATTCCGCGCGCTTGACAACTTCTCTATGCTGAATCAAGATTTTATAGTATTGCCGAGTAACTGAAAAACCTATCATTTTTCAAACAATTTCCCTTGTGAATTTATATATATATATATATATTTCACATTTAATCAAATTCAAATTTAATAACAGAATAAAGATATTTTATGTGTGTGTGTGTGTGTGTTTACTGCATTGGCTCGATTCGCCCTACCGGCAGCACCGAGGTTCGAGTCATAGTAAAGGCTCAAATTTCAATTTTATTCTGAGTCTGTAGGGACTCAGACAATAGTTTAAGAGTAAGGCCCCGGTTGCTAATTGTTGCGGGTCACACAATGCCGTGTCGACAAATACTTGACAACACTGCTTAACTTACACCCCTCCATGGGACAACATGACTGAAATGGGACAATTTACTTATTACTTTAAAAAAAAAACGATATAGATTTAGATTAAATGTTGGATTTTTCCTACAATCTAATGTAGGCATAGAATTAAAGCCGCCATGCAATACAAAATGTCTAGACGCTACATGAAAGAGCTCTAAGAAACAAGAGATGTTTGATAAACTAAAAGGTACAACGACGGTTCCATTAAACCACTTATGAAGGGATCGCTTTGTAAACACGTACGGTTTATACACATTTGTTTTGTTATTTTAATGGTATTTAAAAAAGACTGATAATTCCTTAAGTACACCGCCATTGTGTGCATGGAAGGGTGGAGGGGTGGGCTTGAAAGGAGGGGAAAACGGGAAGGGAGGGCGTTGCCTGCTGGCTAGTAAAATATGCCATCATGTCTTTAGTAACGGAAGTGAGCTATGAGAAAAAAAAACTCACATTGTTCTTGCTTTTTCTTTTAAATTTTTCATATTGGCATCAACGGGTAACCTATGAGAGAGGACAGCTTAAAAGAAAATTGACTTTCTGACATGCGGCGTCGAAGGTTCAAAAGAAATGGGCCCCTAAGAGAAATGGTAGATGGAAATGGAACATAAAATAAAATGGTTTTTGGAAATGGAGACGAAAACCTCTTATACTTGTTTGGGCGTCCAAAACTCAACTTTATATGTGTGTCGGACTTTATGGGCCGTGGATCCTATACTTACACACATAATCTTACATTTACACATACTCTTACAAACATACTCTTATATTTTACAAACATACTCTTACAAACATAGTCTTATATTTTACAAACATACTCTTACAAACATAGTCTTATATTTTACAAACATACTCTTACAAACATAATCTTATATTTTACAAACATACTCTTATATTTTACAAACATAATCTTACAAACATAATCTTATATTTTACAAACATACTCTTTTATTTTACAAACATACTCTTATATTTTACAAACATACTCTAATATTTTACAAACATACTCTTATATTTTACAAACATATTCTTATATTTTACAAACATATTCTTATATTTTACAAAAATACTCTTATATTTTACAAACATACTCTTATATTTTACAAACATACTCTTATATTTTACAAACATACTCTTATATTTTACAAATATACTCTTATATTTAGAAACATACTCTTATATTTTACAAACATACTCTTATATTTTACAAACATACTCTTATATTTTACAAACATACTCTTATATTTTACAAACATACTCTTATATTTTACAAACATACTCTTATATTTTACAAACATACTCTTATATTTTACAAACATATTCTCACAAATACCACACACGATACAATTAACACTACCCCTTTAACGTAAGTAGTCGTGCTTCTTGAAGATGTAAACGAAGAGGGGCGTGGTCTCTGAAGTGATAGCAGAAGAAAATAAATAAATATACAAAAGTTTTAAGAAAACATTTTATAACGCTCCATTTTTTTTTAAAGTTTCTAGAAAGCATTAACTTTAGAGACAGTAGAACTATTCATTGCCCACAAGATTAAAAAGAAATATGAATTTAAATTATATCACTTTTTTATCTTTTTGTCTTCACTTTATTTAAACATAGTTTGCTGGTCTGGCACAGGATTATGTCGTTTTGGGTTCCAATCCTACAAAATTAAATTAATTTTTTCACCCAAGCTAAAAATCATCAAAAATGAAGGGTTATCTGTGTATTTATATTTGGGCTACAATGTTTTGTAGTGTCTAGGATTTCTTACAAAAAAATGTCATTAAAAAAACAACAACTGTTTACAGTTATCAATTTTAAAAAAAACAAAAAAAAACGACATCGATGAACTGCCCTTTCTTACTTTTTTGAACTTGCAACGATCAAAAAATGTCCACCTTCTCCCTTCCCAACGTCTGCGCCCCCCCCCCCTCGCGCCAAATATTTTCCAAATCGAGGTTGTTTCTTTTTCATGCTAAAAGTTTACTTGAGCAATTACAACTATTTCAAAAAAATTCATATCTAGAGAATTAACAGATTTCTAAATTTTGTTAAAATTGACATGATGACATTTTCGTCTGTTGTTCGTTGTCTGTATTCTGTAACTGTCGTCAGCGCATAGAACTGTCATCAGCGGGATATGCGCTTCACAAGCACCATTATTATTATTATTATTATTATTATCATCCCTAAAAAATTTTTTTTTAAAATGTATTTTACTCTGTTCTAAATTGTGAAAGTGGTCCTAGTCTAGTACAGCCGGGGTCGGCTTGCGTCCCGAATAGCCTCTGCAAACCAAAGTCCGACTACTGGCGCTCTGGAATGACTTGTTACCTAAGTCTGGAGAATTATCCTCATACTAACACATGGAGGGATGAAGCGCCTTAGAAACAGTTGATTCGTTCAGATGTGTCTCGTAAACCTTGGTCGTTAGCTCATTATGATCGAAGAGGGGAAAATTCGATTGATACCAATAGTGGACTGACCTTGCTAAGTGTAATAGCATGGTTATAACCGCTTTATAAAAAATCATTATTATTATCTTAATATTACTTATGTCCGTCAAACCAAGGAGAAACAATTATTTATAGTGTTTTTGTTAAGAGAGAAAAAACAACTACACAACATTACAATTGAAAATAAAGTGAGGACGTTTCTTTCGATATTTAGTAGTAGTTTTTTTTTTAAATTGTTTACGTTCGACCTGGCCCTAGAACATGCTTGTGTTGACTTGACGTCTTTTTAATAGCATTAAACTAACAATGATTATTATATTATTATCACTGCCTCGCGGCTACACCAGTAAATCGAGTGGCAATGGGAGTTAACCCTAACAGAAAATCCTGATCTGGATTCACTAGAGCAGTTTTTTTTTGTTTTGCGACAGTGCTATCTCTCTGGCTACTTCTGTGACTTAGATGATGTCATTCTTATCAGCTGTTTCCCCCTCGAACCATTGTCGGCATGTAGAGAGAGAGAGGACCTCTTGCCTTGGCAACAGCTGACCCTTCTAACACATCGTCCAGGTTAACATAGATTCTCTCTTCTAACACATCGTCCAGGTTAGCATAGATTCTCTCTTCTAACACATCGTCCAGGTTAGCATAGATTCTCTCTTCTAACACATCGTCCAGGTTAGCATAGATTCTCTCTTCTAACACATCGTCCAGGTTAACATAGATTCTCTCTTCTAACACATCGTCCAGGTTAGCATAGATTCTCTCTTCTAACACATCGGCCAGGTTAGCATAGATTCTCTCTTCTACTTACTGTTACCTTACCCGTTTTTAAAAATCTTTCTTCACCTTCAAATTATAGCCATAAGTTAAGTATTTCATTGAAATGTTTTTAAACATTCGAATCATTGTTTAGATTAGCCGTCCACAGTGAGTGATGTTTTTTTTTTAAACTAGACTATCGAAAATAATTAAAAATTGTGAAAGATATAATTTAAAAAAAAAATTAGAAAATCAGAATTTAAAACAAAGAATTATTTAATGAATTCAATTTTAACTATTAATTAAATTATTAGATTTCCAAAAATATAGTTAGAAATTAGTGATGGACATCATGCAAACAGGCCCCACGAGAGGGGGGTACAGCCGGTACGCCGTACCGGGGCCCATAAGAGTTTAGGGGGCCCATGAATATTAAAATTTAAAATTAAATTGGCAATTACGCAAGTATCTTTTAATTGTTGCAATAAAGCTTAGAGGAGATGCCCCAAAACCTCCTACAATCTCACGTGGCGCTGGGGGCCCTTAATTTTGGTATTCTTTGAATGTGCACTTGAACATTTTGTTAAATTTGCAAAGAAGCCTCTAGTTGTAATATAGGGCCTATTTATTTTCGACAGCATTTAGGATCTCTTTTTTATTTTGTTTTCTCCAGAGACACTTACAAATATAGACCTATGAGCCCTACAGGCTTACAATTCTCCCTGTTAGCTTAGTAGACTAGGCCAGGGGTCGACAACCTAAAGCACGCGTGCCAGACATGGCACACAGAGCGATTTTAGATGGCACACGAGAGACCTACAAAAGGTGTTTCTTGTTTTTTTTCTTTCTATAATTGAATGAGGAGGCACTAACTGTTGAAGCCGATGTTTCTGAATGGCGAGCGACACATTTCAGTGAGTTGAGCTTGCTTTTACAAGGACGTGGCCAAACAGCACTTGAATGTTCGACCACTGGAATGGATTTGCATTGTAACTGGACAAATCTTGCACGTTCATTCAATTTCTAAACACCTAACTACTTGTAATTCCCTAATTTATGCAATATATTAAAATAAATAGAGAGGAGTTTTATAAATAAAGGCAAGACTTTTAAATTTATGGACTCTTGTTTTCACTCCACATAAAGTCTGACTGGATTTATCCATATACAACCATCTTAGATGTGGATTTTTTTTTTAAGTGGAGGGATAGTGAACATTTAAAATGCAGCAAGTTGAATTTTAAACAAATAAATGCTAGATTTGTATAAAGAAATAATAATTAAAAAGTAATATTAGTTTTTATTGTAAAAGAAGGGAAATAATTAACCCTTTTTGTATATGTTTTTTTTTGCTCTAATATGTCCAATATGTTTCATATTTTCTTTAATAAAAACATTAACGGCTCTTATAATTTATAATTTTGAAATTTATCAAATTGTGTAAGTTAGTTGAAAAGTATGTATAGAATTTATAATAAAATGTGTACATTTTTAAACATTACATTTACTACCAAGTTTGTATGATTACAATGTCTCTATACCGCTCAACGATAGTGTGTTACCTAATATGTGTGCGTAATAATAATTTAAGGAGAATATCTCAGTAAAACTGAGATCGAAATACAATTAATGTAGGCTATAGCAGGTGCCATATCCATATCTCGAATCACGATAATTTATGCGATAATTAACTATCAAAATGTGAAAGTTTAGTAATAAAATTCTGTATTTGGTGTAAATGCAAATAAATTAAAAAGGATGATAACCAGGAACTCGTTTTTTTTTAAAGTTAAATATTAAATGCTCTAAAAATTTTCTCTATACATCTCGTTTTGGGCCTCTATCCTGCTACGGCGCTAAATAAATATTATTATTTTAAAAAAATTGTTTAAAATATAATAGAACAGGTTGACTTTCGGGCTGAATGATTTAAAAATCCTAGTTTGGCACACTATTAGCAAAAGGTTGCCGACCCTTGGCCTAGGCCTAAAAACTCTATGTCGCTGTATATCGGTACTAGTATGGCAGTCAAACTAGTTAGTCGATCCTTTTGAACTTTAATGATTTCCTGTGCGGTAGCCAAGAGGCGAGATTGAAAGTATCATCATTTTAGACAAATGTATTGAAAATTTAAAACACATTTTTTTGGTCATTTAACAAAATGTATTTTAAACAAATTTATTAAAAAAACTAATCTATGTGTCAACTGTATTGCCACAGCAGATCTAACCTGTACATTAGACTACACAACATACAATACTGGTGAATATTTATAACTGACAAGAATAACACCAATAGTTAAATCACTAAACCTAGAAACACTAGTCACTAGAGGACATAAATTATCGATCAACAGTGAGAGTCACTTTTCCAATTTTACACATCTTTGTAATATTTGCAAGATCAATAGGCCTTCTGAAGCACAGGAACAATTACAATAATTTAAACTAAGAACTATGTACTTGATTAAAGTATTTTCGTAATAGACCTGTAAGGCTGTGGTTGAAATGATTACACTCTAATGACAGTTTCGCAAAATGGTTCACAGACCTTGTAAAAAGATTCCTGATTTTTCAAACGTAGGCCTATGTAATACAAATAAATCATCTAGAAATGACTAGTGTTAAAAAAAAAGTGGCGGAGGGGGCCCAGAAAAGAACTCGTACCGGCATATTTTTTTTCTCTCGAGGTCCCTGCATGCAAAGCACATCAACATTTAAATAGAGATATTACCCGTATTCTCTCTCTCTCTCTCTGTCTCTCTCTCTGTCTCTCTCTCTTTTTGTCTCTCTTTCTGTCTCTCTTTCTGTCTCCTTCTCTCTTGTCTCTGTCGCTCTTTTGCACAGACATACGCACGTAAACACACTCTAAATATTTATTGCAACTGGTCTTATATTACCGCGTCTATTCGTTACAAAACAAGATTATATAATAGATCCTACTAGAAAACTATTTAAATAAACAAAGAGATTGATTTCAAGATTGTTATCCAGAAAAACTAATTTGTTTCTCTACCTTTAGTACTTGTTGAGATGGCCCCCGCACTATTAGCCATGGCCAACTTTATGGCTTGTGGCGTCTTGGGCCAGTCCAGGAAATATCTGCGCCACCATAGATCTAGTCGGGCGTGGAGGGGAGGGGCGATTACGACCTGAATGGAATCCTATGCAATGGCAATCTGGCACTTGAGCATCTGTTTGAGAGTTATTGAAAGAGACTATCTCTCGCTTTATAAACAAAATATATGCATATATTATTGGCCTATGTACCAAGACCAGTTTGACATCAGCATAAAAAAATGTCATATATTGTATTGATTATTTTCAAAAGTATCGATGATGGCTATTATCCACTAACTCTCCTGGTACCTTGAGCTGACATTGTATTTAAGCGACTTTTCAATCCTTATTCGCCCATCTGCCTAACCACAAATATTGAGTACCATATTTAATCATTTACTTTCTTATTAATTAAGCTCATTTTTAAACTTTCCACAAATCCTTTAAAAAAAATAGTTTAAAACACAAAGGCAACAACAATAAAATTGTTCCCCTCCATTCGAAACTGAGAACCTCTGAATTGAAATCAGAACAGACTGTTCCACCACACAACATTATTTGAAACAAAATGTGCAACTCGAACAAAATCAATAAACTGTTCATTTCACTTATTGTTGTTCTTATTGTTGTTATTTTTGTTGTTCTTATTGTTGTTTTTAAAATTTCATTTTAATATAATTATAATGTAATATCTTTTTTCTTTCAAATTCTACAACACCCATTGTCGTTTAAAAACTTAATCAAGTTTGAAATTTTAACGAAACGAAGTCTAGCCCGACCCCCAACCCTCCACGCGCGACTTCATTTCTACGGTAAAACACACACACTATCATTTTTCACCACACAAAAAAAAACAAATTTATTAATTAATAAAAATAATATTATCATTATTTAAATATTATTCGACACTGCCTGAATTTCTCCTTTGAATTTTTTATTAACTGAAAGAATCGTCTGGCAACATTGGAGAAAATAGTTGGTGTTCTATATGTTATTTGATCACTTACTTTGACCAATTGACTATGAAAACTGAGACTGGTGTATTCGTTTTGAAACGAGGCTTTTACTGAGGCCGATAAACTGCTGGTAAGTAGCCCACTAGTTACGAACATTATAGTAATCACTTATGATGTTTGTTCGTCTGGTCTTGTCTCGCCAATCGTACTACAATCTCTAAGTTTCATTTGTGATCTTCCTCTGCCCACTCAACGACACGGTCCCACTGTGTCAAGTGTTAAATATATATTTAATTCTGTCATTGACGTAGTGCGACAAAAGACCAAGTTTTTGCAATGGGACTTACTATTTCTCTACACTGTTATCTTCCATAATACTAATTCTCTACACTATGTTCTTAGAAATACAACACAAAAACAATTTGTTACAATGCTCAGATAAACATAAGGACAAAAGTACACCAGATCCATGGTCGAGATACACACAGCAGAAAAAAGAGGACTACGTTCAAACAAAATCCATCTACAGCTCAAGGTACCACGCGTAAAAAGAAAACACATTTGCAGCTCGCTCCTACAGCGTCGTAGCATTTCTGTGGTGGAATGAACTTCCGAACACAATTAAACGAGACGACAAAATAGACATTTCTAAAACAATGTCAAAAACACACTTTTTAAAATTTATTTTTAATAACACATGGTAAATGTAAAGCGCATTGGAAGACTTGGTTGTGAATAGTGCTACATAAATATGTAATTTGTTATGTGTGTGTGTGGGTGCTTGTTGTCTTTTTTTTGTTGGTCTTGATGGGTTTAGAGTTTAGACTAAATATTTTTATTTTATTTTTTTAAATTGTCCAATCGGCCACCAGGCACCATATCTAAAATGTTAGCTCTTTCATAAAACACTTCAATTATGATATTGTAGGATCGTAAACAGACGCCAATAATCTTTTATTGAGATGTTTCATTGATGCCAATATTGAACACATTTTTACTGTATTAAAAAAAAAATATTTGCAGATGTCTAATTCATTAAGATCTATTTCCTTTAAATTTAAATGCATTTTTAAATATTTTTATTTTATAGCCTTCGTATAGTAATAAAAAAGTGAAACTCTTACAAAATTTAGGCCCAAGGGAGAGAATCAATTGTAACAACACGCAATAATGCTTGGATTACAAAATCTTAAGGCCTAAGCTCTTAGTTTAGATAAACTTCCTCACAATATCTAAGACAGTTGGGGGGCGCTATTGCTTAAATGGGGGGGGGGGGGGGGGTGATTAAGAAAAGAGGCAATTTTTTGACAACTCTACTAGTTCAATAAACAAGTTTTATATGCTATTTGAACTAGTCCAGCGGTCGTATTTATCTATTTATCTAAGTTAGGGACCTAAGAATTTAATCGTCTGATGCACCATTTGCCTATATTCAGGAGTCGATTAAACAGTGGATTAACTTTTAAACAAATCAATAACAACAAAATTTGATCAGGGCAAGGGGCTCCTTTAACCACAGTACATATAGGGGCAGTTAAGGGGGGGAGAGAAGGCATGGTGTGTCACGTGACTCCCTCCCCACCTCGCCCAGCCAACATTTTTTTTAAGACCGAGGGATTTGTGTAATATTTAAAAAATAATAATTATATTATGTATTTGTTTTTTTATGTTTCAACTATATAGATTTAATAAGATAAATTTTTACATTTTTTAATTGTATATGGTGGAATCATGCAACATTTCAGAATTGGCATGATATTGTCCCCACCTCGCCCAACCAATTTTTTTTTAAGAACGAGGGATTTGTGTAATATTTAAAAAATAATAATTATATTATGTATTTGTTTTTTTATGTTTCAACTATATAGATTTAATAAGATAAATTTTTACATTTTTTAATTGTATATGGTGGAATCATGCAACATTTCAGAATTGGCATGATATTGTCCCCACCTCGCCCAACCAATTTTTTTTTAAGAACGAGGGATTTGTGTAATATTTAAAAAAAATTATTATATTATGTATTTGTTTTTTTTACGTTTCAACTATATAGATTTAATAAGATAAATTTTTAAATTTTTTAATTGTATATGGCGGAATCATGCAACATTTCAGAATTGGCATGATATTGTCCCCACCTCTTTCTTTCCCCTTTTGTTATAAACCGTGCATATTTCGCATTTGAATTTTGCATAGACTGGAAGACGTCCTGATTGCTTTGATTTTAAGAAAAGAGAAAGAGATGCACACGATACAAATTTTTTTAAAGGGGATCTTATCTTTGAATCTTACAGACCTCGCTTCTATTGCTCCACCAGTCTGGAACTTTGATTGGACTGAGAGCAGGGGTTATAAATCCCTTAGAGCCCTGGATACATAATAATCTGCCGTGCATCTGAGCACGTCGAAATCTCCGTAGGGAACAGTGGAAAGTGGGTCACCCGTCTCATCTTTTCGAAAGCTGACGAGACGAGGGCACTACCGCAGGATGTGCTCCACTGTCTCCTCCTATTCCACACCGTGGTGACACCACGAGTCGAAGTTAGGTCGGAACCTTGCAAAAGTATGCCCCAATGGGGCAGTGGCCAGTGCGGAATTGTGATACGAGGGATTGTTCCGACCTATTTAGCCGCCACCATGGGTCGGCGCGGATAAGGCGGGGAAGATGCCGCCAGACCTCTCGGCCTTTATCAGATTTTTCCCAACTCACATTCCATCTATTTCTCCACAGAGGATTACAGCGCCATACGGTTATCCTTTAAGCCTAGTCGTGTATTTTAATAACGATTTTAAATATAGTTACTTTTTGCATTCTTCTGATTTGTTTCATTCCCGGGTGCCATTTTTTCATAAATATTTGCTTGTATATTAATCATGTACAGTTTTAAATCTCTATTTGTATTAAAAAAAAAATTTAAATAGCTAAGGATTGTCCCGTGAGAAAAGCCAAAATTACTGTAAAAAAAAACAACAACAACAACGTTGAAAGTAATTTTTTTTTATTTTAAATTACATTTTAAAAATGTTTTCATTAATAGACGTAGATCTGGTCTTTTATAAAATGCGTTTAAAAAAAAACAAAAAACAAAAAACAAGAAAAACAAAACACTCCAGAAAAGACGCAAATGTTGAGAATATAATATGATATATGTTTATATATGTTTGTTTTTTTATAAATAAGTATACTTAAAGCCACCATTTATTCTAACTAAGGCGATTACACAGAAAGCATATAAATAATAGATGAAATGACTAATCTTCTCTGTTAATCAAACTTAATCTGGAGTTTTTAATCATTATGACTGGCCAATTAACGTTGTGTTGTGAAATGCGTGGATAAATTAATTATGCACTTCTTCTCCCTTCCCACCCCGCCTTCGTCGATGCCACCTACTTCATTCATCCAATGTCCAGCCACCGTAGCCCTGTTGCCGTTGTTATGGGATAGTCGGGCCGTTACTGTTGAGACCATGGGTTTAGCCAAATCTGCTTTGACATACAGATGACATACTTTAAGGCTTTCATTCGTTTCCCAAAATATATTTTGGCCACCAAACACCAGTATACATAAAATGCTGCTAATATTTATTTAAAAAAAAGCCAATGTGCTCGAAAAAAAAAAAAAGCAAAGTTTGGATTGAGAAAAAACAATATCTTGGGGGGAAGGGGGGGGGGGAAGGTCAAGGGGTGATATCACTGCTGAGTAGAAACTGAGAGCGTTTCTTCTCAGCGCCTCACTGCGCATGTCAGCGATTCTCTTAAGACACCGAGTGAATACTCACACATCAGATACTGATTTTAAAAAAACTTACTCTTATTAGTAACCAATATAATGTTGCACAAAGATGGGCTTATTTTGGAATCAAATTGTGCTTGTGCGTTTGGTATGGGTCCTAATGCACATTGTTTACATGTGTAGGCCTATACTGTTTTAAAATATCAAACAGTTCTCATGGTTTGTTAGACGCGTATTCCAATATGGATCTTTTGTGGTTGCAGTTTGTCCATCTTTGTTCGATGAGGACCATCCTATGTGAAATAAATAAAAGTCACCAAGTTCTTTAAGACTAAGTTTCGCAGGTGGCTGACAAGACCGATCCTAGCCCGGAAGTGTCTGTCACACTGGGGACATCTGTGTAGTGCTCACTCAACCCGGGAGGAGGGGGGGGGGGGAGAGAGAGAAGTGGAGCTATTGACCCTGATTTTTCGTAGGTGTCGCTTTAGACTACTTTAGAGCTGCATCGCTTGGTACTTTTTGTTCCTGTACCAGTTTTCCGGCCTTGATATTGCTACGCCACGAGGATAGATCCGTGGCGTGGATCTAAATTCTAAATAAAGAGTTATATTTTCTTCTGTGTTTAATAAATCTTCTATTTGATAGGAATTAGTTGAAAATGAAGATGCAATATACGTAAACTTTATAATAATATAAAATACTATGTTAATAAATAATCTTCATCAATTATAGATTTCAAGAAAATAATTAAATCAACAATTTAATAAGGTAAATTTATGAGCATTGAAGAAAATGTTTGCCATTGTCATTTACATAAATCATAGTTCTTACTTTTTTCTACTTGTGGCACTGAAAAAATTTACATAGGCCTATGTAAGCTACAAATAAAAATATATTAACTACAATGTACAAAGCTATAATAATTTAAAAAAAACACTTATTCATTGAAACATTTAGAAAAGGAATTTAAAATATATATTTTAATCGGGTTAAAAAGGGGGCATTTCTTTTTATTTAACAAAAAGTTTGGACTATCCCTGGCTAAGAATCGAACATCCATCTCCCGCATGCGTCTAAAATAGAATTAGCCTAATAGATTTAACTTACATTTTAGGATATCTTTAATTCCTTAAATTCTTTTCAACCTTTTCATTTTTTATATATTTTAATGGACCTTTAAAAAAAAAGTAGAAGCGGAAGCGAGATCGCAGAGGTAAAATATGAGATAATTAGGTCACACGTCTTTACATTAATCAATGGGGATTGGAATCCACACGCACATCACACTTTTAAAAATTAATTTGTTTGGTTGTTTATTTTTTATTAAAAAGAAACTGATAACTAAATCTAGAGATAGTTATAGAGAGTCAACATATTTTAAAATTATATAAAATATTAGTTCTTAAATATTTTGTGTACAAGTTCAGAATTTCCTGCTACTGCCCCCCCCCCCCAATCACCTTGCACTATTTGCCCTTCTCACCTTACACTGTTTGCCCATTCTACTACACTATTTACCTTTCCTACCTTGCTACATTTGCCTATTCGACTTTTGCAATATTTGCTCCTTCCCACCTTACACTCTTTGACCGATTCTTCCTTGCGCACTATCTGTGCCCCCCCCCCCCCCCCAACAAGACTTGTAATTCTGGCTACGCGTCGACGCCAATGAGATAATGCACAGTTGCAGGATATTTTTTGTTTTGTATAAAATGGTATACTTACCTTTTCCCATTAACACAAAATTACATAACCCAATAAACGTTTATTGAATGCAAATAACTTACATAGCTATTCTGAGTTTTGTTTAGTTTTTGTGTTTGTAGGGATAATTTCTTTAAGATAAACCTACCTAATTAAATGAATAATGTTTCTTATCTAACAGCAGAATCACATATCTAGACGGAGAAGGAGATAATGCTGCCGCCCCTGGAGCCAAATTTTGGATAGACTGACATTGTCTTAACTCTTACGTCCGTTGGCTTACTGATAAATGAAAACTGAATTTTCTTTACGGGCGCCAATTTCGTCTCCCGCTCCAGATGTCCCAATCGCTTTTATCATAGTAACTCTGTATAACCTTATGCTTTTTATTTTAAATAATAAAATTGGCTAGATTCCTTAAATCTACAGTCTCTCAATTAGATGCTGCTTAAAGAAAAATAATTTGAGACTACACAATATCAACTTCTAAACAGACGAAATACAACGGCTTTAATAGATTTCGAATATAAGATACATTTAACCTTTATAAAAATATTTTTTTTAAATGTCTGAACTTTGAATCTATGTAATTATATTCTAAAGGTCTCTTTCTGCAGTCACATAGCATCTGTATAATTTTACACTCCTGATTATTTCACAACGTTTTAGAAAAGAATGATCTATTTAAATAGCTCGTGTGAAAGTCATTCAAGCGTTGTCATAGTATTGTAAATGTCTGCAAAATGTCTGGCATGGGGGGGGGGGGGGGGGGGGATAAAACAAAGCAATAATTTATGATAGAGAACAAAAAATATATCTGTATGTATTTCTATCTAATAATATTGATGGTTCTATGTATGGTTCGCCTTTATACATACATATTTATAATTGTATATAATACATACATATTTATAACTTTATATAATGCATACATATTTAAAACTTTATATAATACATGCATATTTATAATTTTATATAATACATACATATTTATAACTTTATATAATGCATACATATTTATAACTTTATATAATACATACATATTTAAAACTTTATATAATACATGCATATTTATAACTTTTATATATAATTCATGATCACAATAACTTGTATATAATACATACATATTTAGGCTATAAATTTATATAATAGGCCTACATACACATTTATAACATTATATAATGCATGCATACATATTTATAACTTTTATGTAACTCAATCATATTTATAACTTTATATACTACATACAGATTTATAACTTTATATAATACATACATATGTATATCTATATATAATACATACATATGTATAACTTTATATATTACATATTTCCTGTAATAAGCCTATATATTACAATCTTGAATAAATGCAAAAAAACTTTCTCAAACATGGTTTAGCTTTCTATGGCTTAAACTCTCGTCCCGCCAAAACATGTGCAGGCGGTGAGACTCGAGGGTGAGTAAACAAGTTGTTCATGAATCACAGATCAATATCGAGCCTCTTCCCGAGCTTGGCCTGGAAACACTGTGCTGCTACCTCCATCCAGTGTGTCCGCGCGTGTGTGTGTGCGTGTGTTAGTGCGTGGGCTCGTCAGCACATCAATGGCAAGCCCGGGGTCACAGCTCCGCTGCTACACGCCAGACTGGCGCGATTCTTGAGGATAATAGTTTCTCACGCTTGAAAGACAACAAATAATAACACAAGACGCCCACAGTGGCCTATAACAATATTTCAATATAGCAGTAGGGCCTTCTCATTTATTCAAGTCGTACCGGGATAAATTGTGATGGTGTAAAGAAGCAGTGTTAGCACCGGATTTATTGAATGTATAAATGCCGGTAGAAATCAGATCGTTAGTGTTTTACCGTTGCCAGAATTCACAAAAAAAAAACCACACAGCATCTGGAAGGCGTCAGGAATAAAATATTTCCCATGCTGTTGGCTGTAGCTACCAAGAGAAAGAATATATTTGTCTGGATTTAAAAGAAACATCCTGCAAATATAAAAGGAAAGGTAAGTTATAAAAGCAATTACTTGCTATTGATATATTATAACAGGTTTGCCAATGATTCACTGTACTATCATATAGTCTATATTTTTGTTGTTTAAAGATAATATAATAGGCCTACCCATGTATAATATACGTACATAAAAGAATACAACATTTTATAGTATTACTTTAGCATAGAATAACCTTTTGTTTTAGTCCATGAAAACTGCTTTGAATTAAACGTTTATTAATATCAGTACATGTTTGTCTGTTTCATATGTAGCCTATATATTTATATATAGGCCTATATTCAATTGAACTAGTTGATCATCTGTAAAGAAAACGGGGGAAATAAGTTCAATGGGACAAAACCTTAGAATAATAAAGACAATTAAATGGTTCAAAGTTTAAATAAATATAATATATATATATATATATATATAAACAAGTTCAATAACACTGTGTTGATGTCATAGAAAGAGTGATATCTGAATAAGAGAGAGAGAGAGAGAGAAAGAAAGAGAGGGGAGAGAGGAGAAAGAGGCAGGGTGTAGAAGAGGGAGAAGAACAAACGTCTTCTATTTTACAATTCTAATTGAAGATTATTTGTAAATGTAAATTGTGAGAAGAAAGACGAGACAAAGTTCAATGGTAAATACTTAACATATTGCCGTGGGGGGGAAGTAAGGGTGGCCGTCGTCCGATAAACAATTAATTTCCCCAGAGTTCCTAGAAGACCATCAAACAATCCTTTAGTTGGTTTATAATGTATAGCTTTATAAATCTCTCAGGAGCAAGTATTTCTCTTTATTGAAACACGTTAAGATAATACTACACTTAGAATAATTGTGCTCGCATTATTGTTATTTTTTCAGTAGTCAATAAAGACATCATTCCAGTCTACCTGGTTGTTTTGACTACATCTAAAAATTAGTTGATAGTATTTTGTCAGGATGTTTGTCTCTTACTTATTGTGATGATCTGATAAACAATGAGGGCACCTCTAGTCATCGGCGCCCTTGTTGGTTAAATAGAAAAAACTAAACGAGAGAGAGAGACAGAGAGTAGGGAGGGTAGAAAGGGAAAGATATTGTAAAAGAGGGAGAGGGGAGGGAAAAGAGAGCACGGGTGAAATAAAGAGAATCGGAGAACGAGACTGAAGCAAATAAAAAAACAAAGACAGAACGATAGAGAGGTAGAGGATGTGAGACAAGGAGAGTAAGAGAGAAAGACAGACCCAAGAATAAGAGTAGAGAAGAAAACAAGAGAAAAGTAAAAGAATGATGGGAAGAAATATAGAGGTTTAGAAAGAGAGAGCGAGACAAAAGGAGAAAGAGAGAAAGAAAAGTGAGAATAAGACATTGAGAGAGAAAGATAGGCAGAGAGAAACGGGTAGTGTCTAATATGTATAAGATGGGAAACACACACACATACTCAAATCACAGTCAATTTCCCGCCCCCACGTTCTACCAATCCGTTGTACTATCCCGAATATAAATACTTTATCCCCATCCACGGCTCTGCCTCTCACCTCTCCCGGTAAGCCATAACATGACAGCTTGGCTGGTCACACCTCTGGCCCTCGCCCGCGCGCTCTCTTTGTCCGGCGCGCGCTAATGCAGTTATAATTCGATACTCCCCCCCCCCCCCCCCCACACACACCGTTTGACCATGTCCCTGGATATGTCTAGTCCGTTACTGTGGACTCCTAGCCGTGGATCGCTTCAAACGAGGCAGTATCGGTTGTATACATTTTTGCACTTTGACCTCGGCGGATATGACGACGCGTATACAATGTAGGCGTCAGCGAACATGATCAGTATAGTAGAGACACACACAAAAAATCCACCACACGCATATACAAACATAGCTGCCACCCCACGGGCATGCTCGCGAAACATCAGCAATCCCAGGATCCCCACAGCGCTCCCTAGTGTGTATGTGTGGTTTTTGCAGGGGAGACGATAGCATCTTTGCGTGTCAAGACTTTCTCCTTCATAAAAAAACAAAAAAAAACTTATAATATTGTAAAAAAATATATTTATATTTATAATCCACTTATTCTTTATTTGAAAGATGCTTTATGACGCCCCGAAATCATCTGGCGCTCATGGCTGGGTGCCAGTTACTAGAGCCGCACTGTCTTTGTTTTAAACTATAACGTGTAGTTCACGTTAGACCCTGAACTGCTCATGTCTAGGTTATTATATCCAGTGACAAAGAACTTTGTGGGGAAAGCCGCACATTAATACTATTAAACCCGCCAATTATTAGCCTCACTCCGACACTCAATGTAGGCCTATATATTTATATAAAATAAATAAACCATAAGGTCTGGTCCAATTCTAATGTTTACTATTTTAAGGCAAAACCACGCCCCTTGTCAACAATTGGCAAACAATCTATATATCAAGATTTCTGTATGTCAGCCTATCTATCTTTCTATCTATCCATCTGAAATCTATCAATCTATCAATCAATCTATCTATCTGTCTATCTGTATGTCTGTCTGTCTGACTGTCTGCCTGTCTGCCTGCCTGTCTGTCTATCTATCTATCTATCTATCTATCTATCTATCTATCTATCTATCTATCTATCTATCTATCTATCTATCGATCTATCTATCTATCTATCTATCTATCTATCTTTTCTTATCAATCTATCTATCTATATATCGATCTTTTCTTATCTATCTATCTATCTATCTGTCTTTTTTATTTTTCTATTAATCTATACGTCTCTCTATCTCTATGTCTGCCTGTATATCTATCTTACTAGTAATCTATCTATTTCTTTGCCCATTTTATTTTAAACGATTTTCCTAAAGTCTATCTATTTTGTAATTACCTAACTATATTTTCCACACTTCTCCATTAGATGACGCAAGTTCTACTCACACCATACAGATTCCTTCTGTTGATGACATTGTCACTACGCTCAACAAGCAGCTCTAACTGCCCCGCAAAATGCAAGTGTTCTCAAACCAAACTTGAAGACATCGGGGACATTTACAAAGTGGTCTGCTCAGATCAAAACCTTCAAGAGATTCCAAATCTCTCCGCCCTGAAGTCTGTTTCTCTACCCACTCACCTGTACCTCAATGAGAACGAGATCAAGTCTGTCACTGACCTAGATTTCCTTTCAGGTCTTAATATCGACAGCCTGGACTTGAGCAGGAATAAGGACATCAGCATCGAGTCTGAGGCTTTCAAACATCTCGCCACATCTCTGACCAAGCTGTCGCTGGAAGCCATCAACCTGAATTTCGACACACCGCTCTATATAGTAAGTGACCTGGGTCAGCTGAGGGAGTTGTCCGTCAGCCACAACAACAGGAAAGGGTACGTGGATGGGGCCGTAGAAAAAGTAGTGGTCACGCTGTTTAGCGGGCCCGTGGCCAGGTCGTTGCGGGTTTTACGAATGTCTCATTGTGGCATGAGAAGCCTGGACGATGACACCTTCAGGCACCTGACATATTTGGAAGAGCTGGACTTGTCCAATAATTGGTTTTACGAGGTACCCAATGCTATCAGAAGTCTCAGGAACTTGAAGAAACTAGTCCTGGTACGCTGCAATATCAAGACAATCAAAGACGACACGTTTTTAGGAATGTCTAAGCTGCAGTGGCTTGAGCTGAACAGATGCCCGATTGAAACAATTGAGAGATTCGCTTTCAGAGGTCTTGAGAGTTCTCTGAGAAGATTGTCGTTAGAACTTTGTCATTTGAAAACAATTCCTTCAAAACAGATCAAAAATTTAAAACAGCTAGACTATTTAGATCTAACGGCGAACCGCTTCGAGGCTGCGCCAGCGTATAGCTTTGATGGCGAATATTGCTTGAAGACTTTGCTCATCAGCGGGACGCATCTCCAGTTTGAAAGGGATACTTTCCTGGGCCAGAGTAACTGTATAGTTGAGATGACCATCAAACAGATGAGTCTGAACACTATCCCGAAAGAAGCGCTGAGTCAGCTAAATAAGCTTCAATACCTGACTCTCGAACGAGTCGGGATCACTTCGCTGCCGCCATCCGCCCTTGAAGGCATCAAAGCCAAAACCATCAGCTTGGCTGAAAACGATCTGACATCAATCGCACCGGGGGCTTTCCTCGGCCTGGTCAAGAAGGTTGAGCTGAACCTAAGAAAGACTAAAGTTTCTGATATAGACTTTCTTCTAGGCTATGAAGACGATGCCATAGCGACCGTCAATCTAGACAAAACAGAATTACACTGTCGATGTTCAATGGAGTCGTCCTTAAACGCCACCCTTAATATCGCTATTTTTGGAGCCTGCATCAAGAATAACAAAACAACCATTCCATTCGATAGCTTTATGTTGAAGTCTGTTCTGAACGAAGCCTGCGAGGAGGAGAAACTTCGGAATTCTATGAACATCACACATGGATTGGTCAGTCCGGAGTTTTTGGCAATTCTTTATGTATTTACATATTACATGGCCAGCAAATGTGCGGGTAATTAAGGCGTTGATCCAGAAACATTGTGATTATAGAATACCTTTCCACGCTTGACCCACTTCGCTTGACTCACCAATGCAATATGTACATGAATCACAAAGAACATGACTGTCCTTTGATAAATACATGTTTGTTTTTTTGTCTTGTTTCATTATTTACTGTTTTTAATATGGAATTCAACTGTCGTATTGTGTGTTTTCTTTTAAAAGGAATCAAGAATCCTCGAGTAATGACCAGCTTATTCATAATAACAAAATTTAATGTCTTGAGATATTACATGGATATTATGCGACATATCGCTGTCAATGTGGAAACACTTTATATCAAACTTTATCAATTTATTACTGAATTTACTCTGCATAAGTCATGTAATTTGTACGTATTTATCTATTGCTCAATGTTGGCTAAATATTGTTATATATGCATTCTTCCATATGAGGTTTTACATCTGTGAACTTCAATCTTAAAGTATATTGTAGATAGATACTATCTTGTTTGCTTTGACTTTATTATTATTATTAATATTATTAATGTTAGAATATCAAAATGGCGTGATACGATTTCTTTATTAAATTTAAGTGATATTTTGTTATAAATTTTAAACAATTGTTTTCCTAATTTAAATCTGTAAAAAGATCCTGCAGGTACAAAAACTATTCCCTTATGAAATTAATCTTTATGTAGCCTTGGATAATACACAAAGTATGTTTTTTATTTTAAAATTTACACAAGTCATTTTGTAATTTATTGTACCTAGTGGCACTCTACTCTTATTTGATTTATTTTAAGATATAGAGGGTTAATGTAAAGTGTATTTGAAGAATAACTTTAATAAATAACGCGATATCAATTTCCTTATTTGTAATGGTTAATCTACAATAAAACAAACATTTTAAAAAAGTATATTATTCAAAGCGTGACATTTGAGGATAAGCGTCTAATTAAGCTTACACTTCCTTATAATTGAGTGTTCTTAAAGACCAAGTGAAGAGCTTTTTATCAAAATTTAGTTAACATTAGATTTTGATCGTAAATAGTGTATTCAGTATCTGAATGTTAATAAAAATCATTTAAACATAATATCAAAGATTAATTTAAAGTAATTAGTTCAATATTTGCACTTAAATGTGTGTGTTTTTTGGAGGACAAATCCAAATCTCGTAGCCATTTGAGATGATTTTATTTCCGGCAACATAGGAAAGTGACGTAAGAGAAAGAATTTAGACTAGGAAAAATGAATATTGTCACGTGTTTTGAATCTGTTGCCACATGTTTTGAATCTTTTTCCGGTTCTTATTTTTAACAAAATGGTTAAATATAGATTTTTAGCGTCGAGTTTTGTTTATTTGTTTTCTTTCTCAAACGTCACTGCCGTATGAGGCTATTTCAAATCTCGTTCCTTTGAGAAAAACCTCTTCACATGGTCTTTAAGGCTAAGCCACACTAGAAACATGGAATCACGTTTTGACTGGAATCATGTTTCAGCAAATCACTAGAATTTGTTTCAGAGCGAATAATAAATACGCTGTTTCACAATCAGCCATGTCACACGTAAAACACGATTCACAGAAAAACAAAGACGCGCAATTTTATTTCCAAAAGAATAAAGAAAGTGTTGAGAGTGACTGTTCTTGACGCCCCATTTTATGTTCACGACTCATGAATTCTAGCAGTGACGACGAAGTAAACTTGGTATGTCCCACTGCGTCTGTTCTACTTAAAGCAAAAAGAAATCGAAAACGAAAAGGGTAGGTTAAACCTTGGATCGAAAGAAGAAAGATTTATGGAGCATACAATGTTCTTTTAAGCGAACTGGACGATTTAATAGCATGAGTAGAGTGCAATATAAAGCATTTGTAAGTAAATTACATGTACATTTTGTTTATCTGTATTATCTTATTACATGTAAAGTAAGTAGCCTACTCACACATATTTGTTATTAAAGCACACAATGAAGAATTTATAACATATAGCTAGAATATTTAAAACTTATAATAAAATATTTAGTATTTTATGAAATTCTATACATTTCTGAATGCATTTATAATGGATTTAATGAGAGATTGCGTATTGTGTACTTTCACTACTGCATGTGTATATGTGTACTTTGTACATATGTTATTGTTGTTCTACAACATATTATGTTGTACACACATTCTGCGATGTTGGTATTTGTTGTTGTGTACAACACAAGTCCGGGTAACAGCAAATCTAATGTGATTCTTGACTTCTGTGTTTGTCTAGGCTATAAACCTAGCAAATGATATAATGAAACATATTAACTGCTGTGATGAATTAAATAATAACATACCAATTGATGATTTTTTACCTATTAAAAAAAATCTTCAACGACTAACTCAGGATATAGGGCCTAGTAGGAAATCCGATAAAAAAAATTGACAGTTTGGTAGCAACAGTAAGATTTTCGAAACGGGGTACTTAGAATTGAAATAAAACATCAGCAACATGGCTGCCAATTCGCCGTCCATCAGAAACATTTGCCAGCCCGAAATCTATAGTTCCATAAATGTATGAAATAATTCATTTTCACATACTCAATCTGGTCTGGGCTGTGGATCCTGATGAGTTGAATTTGATCAACTGATTTTTCTACTTTTAGGTCGCAAACTTAGGACTGTCCGAAAATCCAACTAAGATATCTTTGAATAATATTTTCAAAAACAAGAATGAATGGGGCCTTGTGCCAATATATTTTATCAGCTGTGTTAAGAGAATCATTCCTTTGTACCATGAACATGTTTTATTCTGTCTAGGGATGTTAAATCCGTTTTTTTTTCAAAACCGGTTTTCGGATCTATAAAACTGGTTTAAAACCAGATTTCGGTTCCCCCCCCCCCCCCGCGCAATGTCACAAGTCACAGGCCGGAAAAGCCAAATGTGGGTAGCTTTGTAGGAATATTTGAAAAATAGATCAAACTTAATTAGTGTTTGCATGGCATTCCAGGGGTTGATTTGTGTGAATACAATATGATTTTGTACACTTTACCATAACATTCTTTAGAACAAAAATAAAATCTGGGTTAATTGATTAAAACCGATAATAGCTTTTAATAGTGATAAAAAAATGTGTACACCGTGGACTTAGATTTGTAAATAATAATGTATTGATGAAAAGGATCGCGTGGCACCAATGAAAAGAATGTGTATTTAATAGTGCCGTGTATAATAAAGCACAGACGCGGTGTCTAGCCGCATTGTTCAGGGTCACAAGACAAAACTAGTTTGCGTCCATTGCGCACATCAAAGAGTCCGTCGTTGTAGTCGGCATCCGTCCGTCTCGAGAGACGATGGTGTAGCTTCATCAAAGAGTAGCGCACATCTTAAAGATGAGCCGACAAGTAAAAAAAATTCCTGTTAATTGTAACTGTAGCTTAACACTTGGTTTGATGTTGTGTTTATCGCAAGCCATAGTTGGTATTTGGAGAAAAAAGAAACACAATAATATCTAACACTAATTAGCAATGCAATTCAAGAAACTTTTTTTTTTTACATTTCCATCAGAACCCAAAAAAAAGTGTGCTACTTTAAGTAATGATTACCTTCCAACCAACAAACCGAAATCCGGTTTTAAAAATCAAAACCGGTTTTCAGTTTCAAAACCGGAATCCGGTATTCCGGTTTTCGTTTAACATCCCTTATTCTGTCCAACTGATCTCATAGTGACATTTTAAAAGTTCTACATGTAATGAAAGAACGTAACAAGATAGCCATTTAGACTAGACATTGTAGTTACAATTTGTGTTGCTTCAAAATTAAACCAAAATGAGGTTTACTTATTCTTTGATTTATTGTCAATACATACATATATTTTCACTGTATGTAGATTGTCAATAAAATATTGATCCTTACACTAATTATTTGTTTTGTTACGTTTTTTTTTTGTTTGCATTTTACAGTCATTAACGTTATTGAGCACCTGAACAAGCTAGAGAACTTCCCTTTTGACTAAAACGCTTTTTTTAAAAACTATTTAGTTAACATACACAAGGACATAATAATAATGATATTAAAGCTCGTTTAGGGCACACATACAGCTTTAGCTAATCACCAAAAGAAAGGATAAACACTAACTTAAAAAAAAAATAAAAAATATTGTTCTAAAAATACTCCAAAATTTCTCTATTGAACGAGCCGGTCACCTGTGAAAAGTTTGAGAACCAAGGCATCTAGGTTACTTTGTACACCTGTGAGAACTTAAGACACAGAGTTGTGGAGAGGACGTAGCGTTGCTGGGTGATGAGCTGTAGCCGTTACCGATGACACGGGGGGGGGGGGGAAGGGGGCAGGTCTAATTCCTTTAAGTCTCTCTACAGCAGACAGCCAGCTCAATTGGAAAACCATAAGTATTAATCATATCTCTACAGCAGACAGCCAGCTCAATTGGAAAACCTTAAGTATTAATCATATCTCTACAGCAGACAGCCAGCTCAATTGGAAAACCTTAAGTATTAATCATATCGGCCTTGTTAGCTAGTTTAATTTTTATCTCATTTTAAAAACAATAAAAAAAAACACCACCCCTTCCGCAATGACCCTATTTCTGTTTTTTTTAAAAGCAACCTTTAGAAATCATTTCTAGCTTCTCGATTTTCAGAGAAAAAAATAATGTGACAAGGGAGGATGATTCATATTGTCTGGGGAATAGTTGAGTTGTTTCCCTTACTATACATAACCTCTCGTTTAACGGCAAGGTGTTTTTCTTGCTAAATCTACCAAGTACTGCAGTTGTTGTCATATGTTTACTGTGTGTTGTCCCCTGTTTATTGCGTGTTGTCCTCTATATACTGTGTGTTGTGCTTTGTTTACTGGGTGTTGTCATCTTTTAACTGTGTTGTCGTGGCTCAGGACTGCAATTATGTTTCAGTTCTTATAAAATGATGAAATCAAATAATTCTTTTCTTCACTTTTAACAGCGTTTCTTTTATTTTGCATCAAGCTATTAGTTTGGGATTATAAATAAGTGGTTCTTCACGTCTGACATTCACAAGCCATCGTTTCCTTTTGCAATATCTTTTGGAAAATGAAATACAATTTAATTTCCTACATCTTTTCGTATAACCAGTAACGCACCACACATACATGTTTAGAAGCAAATGATCGAATGTGACCGGAAAGTTTTACACTTCAACCTTTATGCATGCATAATATTTTAGACTTGTCAATACCTAAACTGCGAAATGCGCAGATAATATATGCGGCTGGTCACACGACGTCGTGACGTTTATCTATCTGTCAATTGGTTTGTCTTTACAGGCGTGCATTTAAGAAAATATGCAATTAATAAAGAATCGTGCTTTGCCTCGCTCGAAGACATTCGTGTTGCCATTTCATAAAAACGCAAAGACGAGTTTGGCGTGCTGATTATCACATAGTGTTCTTCTTTTATTAATTATCTCTCTATATAATAATAAAGTACGAAGTTTGTATCTAATCTAACTCCAATATTGCTTTCTTCGTGTGAGAGTGCTGAGTTATTAGCGTTCCGGATCGTCATGCGTGTGACCTGGGTTCTATTCCGCACTTAAAATTTTTCTGTCTGTAATAGCAATAGTCTACTTCTTTTTTTACATTTTTATCCCTTTGCTGTATAGCGTCCAATATATTGGACACTTTTTCGAATTTTTTTATTCCCATACCTTTAGCTTCATGCAAAAGATATTTTGTTCTGTGTCTTAATGTTTATATGGACCATGTTTTTTAATAGCCAAGAGCCGGTACTCTTGACTACTTTTTTTTCAATTACAATTACAATGGAAGACGTTCAAAGCCTTTAAGAGGTGAAGGACATTTTATATTTTGTACTCAACACAATACTTTTAATAATTAAAAAATCCATTGAAAGTGTGTATTTATGTTACAGCTACATAACTAAACAGATTCTAGCGTATATATATTGATATTTATAAGTCAGAGTTATTTTGAGTACCATGTCCAATATATTGGACATCGTGCATACAAGGAGGAAGTACTTTTTATTGGAATGTCCAAAATATTGGACGCCATGCATAGGAGGACCGTTACTGTATATTGGTAGAATATAAAAAAATGTAGTATATGTCTAGGTATGAAATAGAATGACATAGGAGAAGAATGTTTATTGTATTATATTGCACAAAGCTCAAAAGAAACCTTATATATAAAAATGTAATTTAAATGTAACCCAAAAACCATGCAATAAATTATATTTTTTTCTTCATATTTTACTTTATTGATTTTGCTAATTTTTTTTTCAATTTTTATAATAATATTTATCCTTTACAAACTGATACATGCTATATTTACATGTGTTTAATTGCTAATTATAAAAAGTTTCAAAATATGTAGTCAAAATATTATTATACTTTATTGAATACTAAAAAAAAAACTTTTGTCTATTTCGTCTTATGAGCACAAAATGGATCCTGGCGTTCGTGGCGTCCAATATATTGGACAATCTGACCCCCACTCCCTCCGGCACGATAGGTCAAAAATGGTTTTTCAGAGTTATTTTTATGTTGATAGAAGGCTGTGTACCAAAAATCAACTCTGTATCTCGATTCCTTCATACCTCATGCAACAAAGCGCTATTAATATCACTTTTTTTTATTGTACAGAATTTCAAGACTTAAAACTTTCCAAAATTAATTTCAGTAAGTAGAGGCTAATAATTATATTTTAGACAAGCGGGAGACGAGTGTTCTATGCCTCACTGAAAACTTTTTTTTTACATGTAATAGCAATAGGTAGGCTACTTTCTTGTACATTTCTATTAATATTACATTTTTTAAAGATTGTAACAAAATTAAAGAATTAAGGTTTCCCTAAAATATTATCAGTTTTCAGTATAAAATATAATAATTATAGGCCTTTTTAATTTTAGACATTTGGGCGATGGGTGTTCGATTCTCTACTAGTTATATTTCTAACTTTTCTTTTTAAACAAAACGACATAATGTATGACTGAGTATAGCATAAAATTAAGGGCTAATGGCTAGGCTAATAGTATCTATAAGACTAAGAAAGCCTTTAAAACTAGGCCTATACATAAACTATTTTTGACTGCTTTATAGGAAGTGGTAATAAATCTGCGAATGACGCTTCGAGTTATTGGAAGTTTTATGGTGGCCATGTGCTTGCTACGTAGAACCCTTTGTTGCATGAGGTATGAAGGAGTCGAGATACAGAGTTGATTTTTGGTACACAGCCTTCTATCAACATAAAAATAACTCTGAAAAAACAATTTTTGACCTATCGTGCCCGTGGGGGTGCGGTCAGAATGTCCAATATATTGGACGCCATGAACGCCAGGATCCATTTTGTCCTCATAAGACGAAATAGACAAATAATTTTATTTTTAGTCTCTAAAGTATAATCATAATTTGACTACATAATTTGAAACTTTTTATAATTAGCAATTAAACACATGTAAATATAGCATGTATCCGTTTGTAAATTATACATTTTATAATAAAAAATGAGAAAAATTAGCAAAGCCAATAAAGTAATATATTTTTTAAACGTTTTTTTTTAATTCATTGTATGCTTTTTCAAAGTTTTTAGGTTACATTTACATTATATTTTTAATATAAGTTTTCTTTTGAGCTTTGTACAATATAATAAAATAAACATTCTTCTCTTTTGTCATTCTATTTGATATCTACATACATACTAAATTTTTTTTATATTCTACCAATAAACTGTAAGAGTCCTCCTATGCATGGCGTCCAATATTTTGGACAACCCAATAAATAGTACTTCCTCCTTGTATGCATGGTGTCCAATAAACCGGACATGGCACTAAAAATCATTCTGACTTATAAATATCAAAATATATACGCTAGAATATGTTTAGTTATGTAGCTGTAACATAAATACACACTTACAATAGATTTTTAAATTATTAGATGTATTGTGTTGAGTACAAAAAAATAAAATGTCCCTTTCCTCTTAAAGGCTTTGAACGTCTTCCATTGTAATTGTTATTGAAAAAAAAGTAGTCAAGAGTACCGGCTCTTGGCAATTAAAAAACATGGTCCATAGAAACATTAAGACACAGAACAAAATATCTTTTGCATAAAGCTAAAGGTATGGGAATTAAAAAATTCGAAAAAGTGTCCAATATATTGGACGCTATGCAACAAAGGGTTAAGATTACTTTATTGATCCAAATAAATGGAAATTTGACTTGATTATATAAATTCCGTCTTTCAGCATACTTAAAACAATATTAAAGAACCATTTGTACCCAAGCACAATAGATAGACTTTTAAATGATGTTAAGTTTCCTGGTTTGTTCAGGTAACCCATTCCATGCCTGTTTACATTTTCTAACACAGTGAGGTAAGGAATGAAGGAGATGGGATGTGAACGTTTGCGAGGATAGGTCGTAGTCTGGGGTTAAAACAAAATGTTAAAGATATAACTATTTATTGTGGCAGTATTTACAAATCACAAACACTGTATAATTTAGTGTGTACAGAAGTGTGAAGTAGTATAAAGTAACATGACATCATTTGAATGAAGGGATGAGTCGGGATGATAGCAAAATGTATCGAACGCTATGGGTTACAGGGTTGACATGAAATAATAAATTATTGTTATTTTAAAATCTATTAACACATGTAACCTAACTCATACTCATAAAAACTTCACTGGATACTTTGTGAAACATATTATACATCAACTTAAACTAACATCGTTTTGTTCAAACTTATCCCCAATACAATTCATGACTCTGACCATGGCAAAAAAAAAAAAGGGGAGGTATCCATAAGGCTCTAACTTCACTGCATGGCCACAACTATATTCTTGGTGTGACCCTAAGGGGGTGTGAGTGAGTGGCCCAATGAGTCGCGAACTGGCCGGCCACTTGGCACTTTGGCTGAGGCGCGTGGCCAATGACCGATGTGCTGGAAAAAGCCAGTGCTTACACATACAAACAATGCGAAACCAACTTTAAGGACCCCACCTCTAAAATTGTTAGTTCTAAAATGTAGACTTACGTATTTGAATTTTAGGCAAATCATTAATACTATCTAATGGAGGTCACATCTCGCACAGTGTCCTCAAATAGGGGAGGGGGCAGAGGGGGCATATGCCCGGGGAAGACTCGTTTAGGGGCGGCAAATATAGTCTAAATATAGCACTAAACCATAGGTTCTCAACGGGGGCGATATCGCCCCCCGGAGGGCGGTGAGAGGCTTTAGGGGGGCGATGACATTCCCGGGGGCGATTGGGGGGCGGTGAAGGGCAAGTGGGCGGTACAAACGTACCTGATATATTTTAACACCTCAGCTATATGAATCGATTAGTTTTTGAAGGATGAAATGTGATGTAAACGCAAGTGCCGCTAAATATCTGATATCCGCCAACATTATGCCTACATATTATTATATTAATAAGCAATAGGAATCGCAGTGACTTTTCAATGAAGTAGGGGTCTGTATTTGGCAAATATAGCGTGCGGCCGGCTGGTCCTGTGGTTGGTTCACCGGACTGTCAACCCTACTGACAGATCACTGGTCGCCCTAACATTTGCTAATATTAATGATATATTGATCTCAGTCTAACCGAGATGTCCTTATTTTTTTTTTTTTCCAAAAAATTTTTATTTATGAAAAATTGCATTTACATTACCAAAATTATTATTTTACACAGAGAAAAAAGGGATAGGAGACATTTATTGCATTTTTACAATTCAAAAGAGATATAAGACAGCAGAGAATATTTAAATACCTAGTTTACCTGCACAATCTCATATATTTTACACGAAGAAAAGGAAATAGAAGAACAGTTCATACACATTTAAGGGGATAGAAGACAAAATGTTTTACGAGACAAAGAGTTTTCTAACTAACTTTAAATTTAAATTCATTCATTCTTTTTTATTGGACATTCTTGCTTAGCATCCATACATATTTTAATTAATTTAAACATATAATAAACGTAACCATCCATTATTAAATGTAAGATATTTAAAACAACATAATATGGAGAAAAATGAACCAAAGTTTGGTAGAAATTATGTACATCTAGCTTCAATTGTTATATCCCTTTCGTAGTATATATTTAATTTTAACCAACAAGCGCGGTCTTAAATGTATATATGACAAAGAAAAGTGAAACACCCATAGAAGACGGGTGACGAAAGGTGTCATTCACAGGTAATCCCACAACGGGAACCTTCACAAGTGATAAAAAAATCTGTGCAGTTCTCTAAAAAGATTAGGAAACTCCCAAGTTGTCTTTAGGTTTCAAATAGCGTTTAGCCGTTCCCATCGGCATGAACTATTGAAAGAGATGTCCTTAATGTATTTTAAACCGTTTTTGGATGATAATAACTATTGTAAAGCGGTATAGATAAGTAGTAATCATACAAACTGGGTAGTTATTGTAATGTTTGAAAATATACATATAAATTCTTTAGTCATATAATATTTAAATAATTATTCACACAAAAAGTCTAGTCGGCTAAAAAAATTGCTGAAACTATAGTCCAGATGGGCTGAAAGGGGGGGGGGGGGCGTTGAGCGGAATTTTTTTTAAAAAGGGGGCGGTGAGCCGAAAAAGGTTGAGAACCTATGCACTAAACAAAGCAGTTACAGTATTCAAGGGGATGTGGCTGAAAATTTTGCCCTGGGGCGCTACATAGGTTTGGGTAGGCTCTGGTCTCAGAGAAAGCGACTGTGTATAAATTGACCCTAGATGTAACAATATGCAGGGTACACGTGGAATAAAAACTGTTGGTTCTAGCAAGAAACCATGAATATTCTTATTGTGTTCACGAAGTAATTATAGGGAGAAAAAAAAATACACAAAGCTATCTGTAGCTGCAAGCTGAAGTCTATTTAATGTTTGAGCACAGACTATAATAAGATGGACCGTTTGCTCTATTTTTAGAGCTGATTAGTTTGTGCTTGTGCGGCCATCAATACGCCCTCATGTTTTCCGGTGCACATCAGAGACTATTTACAAGTCTTAATTAGGTGTGACCTTTGAACTGGTATGATCGTGAACTTCCGGTGAAATTTACCGCCATTTTCGTAAACAAAAAACATGCTTTTGGTGCTGTTTGACAATTGATTTCAACATCGACATCCAGTTCTGATCTTTTAGAAATATACAACGGCTACAAGATTAGTTATGAGGAATCAGTTTTTAACATCAAAAGTGAGTAGGCGATAATTAAAACGTTAGGCTAAATGTAATGTGTAAGCACTGGCTATTTCCAGCAAAACGGTCATTGGCCACGCGCCTCAGCCAAAGTGCCAAGTGGCCGGCCAGTTCGCGAACTGGCCATACTTCGGGCTTTGGCCGCAACATATATAAGACATTATAAATGAATCTCTGTATTTTTTTCTTGTTGTTACTTCTTTGTTTGTATCTGCACCCTAATGAATTGCAATGACGAGTGTTCCCCAACTATTAAACCCAGCCAGTGCACCCAAAATCATGCAAACACAACCTTGTTATTAAATTATAGATTAACTCAACCATTGAGAAGCCAAATCGGTCAACCCAGTCATTGTAGTATAAGTTCATAAACCCAATCATAGTATTCAATACATGGGGGGGGGGGGGGATGACAAAAATGTGCTTTGAATGCGACCAAAACAAAAACATTATTTCATCACTTTCTGTCATGCAAAAAATGTCATCAAGTGTCATTACACAATGCCAGGACAGAATGTACACGCGCCAACTTTCAGTGCCCTTAAAACCATCAACTGTCTGCCTGATATTCCGTTTAGATAATAATATTTTGCAACAACCGTCTCTGTTTAAAAGAGGTGAACTTTTTCTATTAATGTTAAAGTATTGAAAAACAACATCATGTGATATGACAATATCAACGTAAATTCTTGATATTATTTAAGACAATTGCTAATATTACTATGTTGGCTACAATTGAAGCATAAAAACAAATCCATTACAAGATTGTAGGTCCATATTTATGATCCCCATATTTATGTGTTCGAAATGGGCTATCCTAATCAATAACCGGGCATTACTCGTTAGCATAACATCTTTTAGGCTTATACAATTATTGTTATTATATATAAGGTAATTACACAAATTCAAAAGGTGTTTAGTCTTAGCATTAAAAAAATATATTTACAAAAGGTAGATATTTAAATCTACACTTTGCAGAGCTATTTAAAAACTCCGTATTGGGCCTGTTATTCGCATGTTTTTTTTAATTATTGTCTAGAGTCCAGACAATAGTGTTATGGTATTATCATGAGTTATCAATTACACAGACATTATGGATGAAGACTGTTAACAGTCGTCCTTTTTGTATCATTCAAATCAAAACATTTAGAGACTTTAGATAAAGACAACAGCTCATACTACTGGGAATATACAATTTACATTTTGATCAAAGTTTAAATTATCATTTTAATTGTATATTAGTATGCTTTGACAAGAAAAAAAAGATTATTAAAGGATGATAATGGTTATTTCTATAGCGCAACATTTAGGTGACCGTTTTGATATAGATCTAGAACTAATTAAAATACTCTTTACTTAGCAATCAAATAATGTATCAAACAGAAATGTTACTATCAATAAATTCAGTGATATTAATGAAAAAATAAACAATAACCACAAAGACAAAAAGTTGTTTAATCAACTTGTAAAGATAATCTTGTCATTGGCATTGAGCTAGACAGGTGTTAACCAAATTATTATGTTCAATTCTAGAAAGGTGTGTATGTTTTGGAATTGTTCATACATGTCTTTTTGGTGCTTGTTGTCTCGTTCACGGTGAACCGGATGTTGATACGCTCTTACTACTACATCCTTCTAACACTTTCAGTACAGCAGAGAAATTTCCGGAAGCTGCGTCTGAAATTATCAGACAACAATGCGTACAGGATGGGGTTTACACAGCTGTTCATGTAGGCCAGGCAGTTAGAGGCCAATAGGAGAATAAAAATGACTTCATTGTTTGTGTAATTTAAGACTTCTATATAGAATATGATAATCTGGACAGGTAACCAGCAGATGGCAAATGTAATTATGACAATTAACACCATTCTCGTAACCCTCATTTTGACGCGTACGCTTTCGGCTGATTGGTTCCCACCGCCAGGCAAAACGCCGTAGTGTAGACGCTTTAGCATTAAGCCGTACATGACTACGGTAATGCCCAGTGGTATGACGTAGCCGAAGAATAAAAACGTTCCAAAGAACGCCTGTTTGGTGGTTACGTCATCGAGGCTCTGAACGTTGATGCAGGCCGATCTGTTCTGTCCATCGAAGTCGTAGTGGTGCTCTCCATACTGGATGAGTAGTGGCGTGTTGCCGCACAGTATGATGATCCACATGACGAGAATGGCGATCCTGGTGTTTCTTTCGGAGCGCAGCGTCATCGAGCGTATGGCGTGCACCACGGCCAGGTAGCGATTCAAAGACATAAGCACAAGCGTGTAAACACTAGCATAGGCACAGACGTACATGGCGTACTGAGCAACTCTGCAAACTATATCACCAAAAGGCCAGACTGAAAGAGCGTATCCAATTGCGGTGAAAGTCACGGAGAAAAGTATAAACAATAAGTCAGCCACGGCGAGTGAGAGAATTAGGATATTGGTGCGACCAATACCCATACGACTGGTTCTGCTCATGTGTTTCTCACACAGCACCACGAGTATCACCAAAGAGTTACCGAACAGTCCGATGACGCAGATGAGGCCGAAAACGGTGGGCACAATGATGCTGACGTAAAACTCGAAATCGCTTACCGTTTCGCTGGCGTCGTCGGCAGTCATGTTTACAAGCAACAAAATGGTGTTAATCTGGTCGGTTTCCGGGCTAATGATTCTGGCGTCTGGTAAACTATTGGTATCCATGATTGACATTGCAACGTTAACGTTGAATGATCATAAAAAGAAGACGATGCAATGCACGTCACAGGTTTCATAAATCGTGTGTTCTAAATATCTTGTAATAGGCCTACATCGTTTTTTTTTCTAACGAGTTCAAAGTAATTGTTAGTCAAACAGAAATGAACTACAATATTCGAAATTATATACATACTATAAAGTATACATTAAGTGGTTTTAGGTCAAACAGACAGCTATCCAATGTATTCCAGCTAATGTATTCTTTTTCTATTGCATCGGCACTGGGACAGTGGCCAGGAGATGAGGCCAGCAACGTTCTCAACGATTGTTGGAGCATTAGATCTGCTGACCATGCCCTTTCTGCGACCACGCAGAATGACGCCTTTAACGTCCATTGTTTCTAGTCAAGACCCGCCAGAAGACACGATAGAACCGAGTTACAAGTATAACTGACAACTACCCTACGAGATTTTTCGAATGTTTAAAAATGACCAATTATTTAGGCTGGACTGGAGTAGGACAATGAAAACTAGTATCACCTGTTTACCTTCCGTGGCGATTAGCTTAACAACTTTTTTTTCTTCTTATATTATTGTAGCGTCGTTCTGTCTGGCGTAGCCTATAATGTTGAGTTTTTCCAGCATATTATGCTGGTTGAAGGGACACACCTAAACAAGAGAAAAGTAAACACATTTAATTTCTTATATGACCTGCACAGTAAAACTACATTTTATTTTCAACAAGTTTAGAAGTGGACGAAAAAGGCTGATGTAATATATAACTAGAAATAGCCCGTGGGGAAACCACGGGGATAAAGAATTTAGTTTTTTTGTGTTTTTATTATTTTTAGAATTGTGTTTATATATTTGTTTTGCTTTTTCAAAAGTCGTGAAAAAGGAGCTGGAAGTAAAAATGGCCTTAAGTCATGGTTTTAAATTTAAGAAATGACCATTCTAATTGGTGATATTTACATTTTTATTGAATTAATGAGATAAATAAAATATAAACATGGTTTGATTTAACTGCATTTTTCACTGTAATAAATGCAGATGAAACGTTTCCTTAAAAGCAATATTAAGTGTATTTTCTTGGTCTCCATGAGTAGGGCCTAGATCTAGTTGTTTGTTGAATGTTATTTTCTACATGTTTGGGACTTTTCGACCTTAAAAAGCGACAAAAGTTGACCATAGATGAACACTTCGACATGATCGACTGTCTGTTAGGGGCTAGGGTTTGTTCCCGGCTCTGAAAGGTGTTTCTAAGCCTACTGAGCTCTGATGGGTACCTGATTTCGTTAGGGAAAAGTAGAGGAGACTGGGCGTTGTGGGCTTTGTGCTGGTCATACAATCTCCTGGTATGCCGTGGCCCCAGAACCTTTAGAACAATGCTTTACGGTCCCTATGGATCAAATTGGTCTAACGGGGATACTTTACTACTACTCACGTGAATCCAGTCATTATAACTATAGGGAAATGGGTGTGTATGTGTCGGGGGTGGGGGGCAAGACTAATATATAGGCTAAAATGTGTACATGAAAAACAATATTCATTTTTATACCAAGTTATTATTGTTCTTAAACTGTTGTGTTTCCTTTATTAAATGTTTCAAATATCTGTACTATTCATCCAATAAACCCCCCCTTTTTTCAAAATCAATTTTAGTTCCATGCTGGGAAAGTGGGGATTAGAGTATATTGTTGATAATTCTAAAGACAGTTATAAAACTATTATATTACTCTTTCTAAATACTTTGTTTTACAAAAGTAGAAAACCTAAATCTTTTAAGGTTTTAATTTCTGAACAAACATTCCAAAGAATGGTCAAAGTTTATGGAGAAAAGATTGGGTGAAAGGAAGAATTAGAAATTGACTATATAAAGACCTACATGTATTAATAATAGAGGCTTAGTTTTATATTTTCTAAATTGATAGATACAAAATAAAATAGATGATAAAGTATAGAGTTAGGGATCGAACTTAAGAGATTTTACTAATAGACGTTTTAAATTTTCTAAAACGTATGTTTTGTTCTAATCTTGCATACATGTTTGTATGTTTGCGAGTGTTTTAGTGTATGCATGTGTAAGTGAGGCAGACAGACAGAAAGGAAGAGGATTTATTTAGACCTATTAAAATGCTAAGGAGGAACGTCATCTGCTATACATTTTTCAAAGAAGGATTTACAAACTCTTTAAACTTAGGCCTAATCGCTATGAAATTTAAAAAAAAATAAAGCCGAAATTGCCAAATTTAGGGTCTTATACAAAAAAGTGTAGACATACACATGTAGGCCCTCGGGGCATATTAATATTGTTTAGATATTTCCAAAGACTGTAATAAGATGGACCGCTTGCTTTGATATTTCTGCTATTTGATGACTCGTAAACTTCTGTTTCGGAATTTATGATCAAAAACGGAATTATAGAACTAGCGTTTAGTAATTCGCTTTGATTTTATGAATGGAAAACTATAAGCTCTCAGTTGCCAGTTATTGTCGGAGATTTTAAAGGAATATTAGAGACATACATTGCCGATGAATAGATGCAAATTAAAAACTATTAAATAATGTATTTGTAAAAGTAAATGTTTTAATTGTTCAATTTCTTCGTTTCATTACTTCTCATGGAGAAATTGTAAAATAATACTTTATAGAATGATCGTCTGTTATCTATATACGATAAGAACTCTAATTTAAGAATTGAATTGTTGAATTGTTGAATTTCCGACCCATCAACATCAAAGGTTAAATAGGGCCTTTTTGATAACGTTGTTGTCATGCTTCTCTTGTATCCATTTTATTGTTCTTATATCTTTAAATTCTGTTGTATGTCTTTAATATAGTTTATTATATGTTTTGGTTTAATTTTGCTGAAAAGTTCATGAAGAGTTCTACATTAATAGAATTTACGTCGAATGTCATCAAATGTATTACATTCCAACAAAATGTGACACAGTGTTAAGTTGGCATTGCAGAAAGCACACATTGGGGCCATTTCTCGTTTTAAGATAAACGAATGTGTTAGTTTCGTATGTCCTGTATGTAGTGTGCAGGAATAACTGCGACCTTTCGAACAAGTTGGCCTGTATCATGCCAGGTTTTTGAATTTTCCAAATACTGCAGTTTATTGCATTCGGTTTTCAAGAAGTCCATTTTTGTCTTTCATGTTTAATTATTAAAGGTTTCAAGTCTCGATATGGTAAAATAGAAAGTTGAATACAGCGGAAGTCTTTTAGAGTACGCGTTATTTGATGCGCACCAAAAAAACACGATTCATTGAGCTCTAAAAATAGTGCAAGCGGTCTTCTTATTATAGTCTTTGATATTACGTCATCGGTCTATATTCTCAAAACCAAGTCGCTAAGCGTTCCGATACACTGACTGATACATTTCTTTGGGCTATTATTATATAGAAAGAAAGATTATTACCAAAAATTGTAGCTTATTTTTTAAAATAATAATATTATTATTTATAAAGCGTTATCAACAAACATAATGTAGGCTCAAAGAACATCAGAAGACAGAGAACAAAACATACATACAAGTAACTACTAGATATTACTAGATTTATGTTTTAAAAGTGTATGTATAGGTCACTTCTCCTCGCTAGTACAATTTTAAAATTACTTTTAATGTCTTTTTAAACCTTGCTTTTACCAAATTATTAACTTCATTTAACCTACAAAAAATAAATTTATTTCTTAACCTTTTAATGACTTTTATAAAATTATCCATTTCTTTCTTAAATGTTAACCATCTACTATAGAAATAGACTATCAACTTCTTTTACCAATGTATCAATTGATTGAAACAGTGAAAAAAACTTTAATGTTAAACAACCTAATTCATTCACCCAAATTAACTGGTTTCTAAATTATGTCATTTAGAAAGTCCGAGTCGGACCGTCCGACCTATTTAAAACAGTCTATTATGTATCAGGCTGTAGGTCTATTCTCGTGCTACGGTTTTTGTTTTCTTTTCCTAGCCCTAGTATCACATGGTTACAGCTAAAATCAAACTAGTTTAATAGCATCCATTGAGATACACACATTCTAATTTATCAACAAAATATAGATCATGCACTTTAGAACAAACAACTTTGGTTGATACACACATTCTAATTTATCAACAAAATATAGATCATGCACTTTAGAACAAACAACTTTGATTGATACACACATTCTAATTTATCAAAAAAATATAGATCATGCACTTTAGAAAAAACAACTTTGATACACACATTCTAATTTATCAACAAAATATAGATCATGCACTTTAGAACAAACAACTTTGATTTCAGAATTTTGTATTTCAACTTACCAAAAGTCCCTATGGAAGATGTAGGCCGAAACAATATGAACGTAATATCTCATTTGTTCTGTTAAAGTGAGAATGTAAATTTATTGTCAGCTATTTACGAGAGTGTGGCAAAAGGACAGAAAACCTCGACCATCCAACTCAACTGTATTCAATGCAGAAATAAAACCAGTCAATGTAGGCCTACGTTATATTCATTGGCTGACGATATGTGTTTTATAAGCTACAAAATAAAAACTAATCATTTCATCACTTGCGATATGCAACATTTATTTAATCAAATGTCTGTAGTATATAACGCCAGGACGAAATGTCAGAACATTTTCACACTTGAACAGGATGTTCCATTTTAACCTTTTCTCATCTCCTTACTTCCATCCATCCTCCAGACCGGCTACCGGGTTTCCAAAACACACCAGTGAATATAACATCATTAAAAACCATAATCAAGAGTTTTTAATCAAAACTAGAACCACACTAAGAATGAGCGTCCAGATGTATAATCTTCTGTATAATAATAGCGTCTGTAACTTAAAAGGAAATAGAAGTACACCTCGGGGCTCGCTGGCCAAACTCTAATCTTGAAGAGAAACTTTTGAACGTTGCTTCAGTTGCTCGATTGTTACACTTGTCGTGAAAGGGAATTAGAACTTACTTCTTTGTTTCACCATTATAGAGTCAGACAATCAGTTATTTTCAAGACAATGGCTGATTCGTCTAAAAAATCACGATGATTCTCCCCGTTTCAAATGTGGCATAGCACGAAATGTGATTCACCATAATCAGTTTCAGCAGTGATTCGCGTATATTCACAGACTTAGAACATGCTCTAAAATTTGGAATCATGATTCTTGATTAAAGCTGTGTCAAGGCCTTTCTTAACCAGGCCAAACCCTAGGTTCGTAAACCAAATCGTCGATCCTACCCGAACCGTTCTCCGTATTAACCTGCCGGTCTTGGGTTGGCGATCTCGGGTTGGAATGGATCGCGAACCATGGTTGGTGGTTTGCACGTCGTGTTGAGCAAACCTAGGCCGAACATGGCACTTTTTTGAGCGGAAAGGTGCAGGAAGGTGCAGAAAGACGCGAATGCATAGTTGCGGTAATCAACATGGCGGAACTGTACTTAAACAATGATGTGACCATATTTGTTTACGTTTTCAGAGAAGTACGTCAAATGGAGGATCGGCCTTGTTAAGATTGCAAGCCCCCATCTGCGACCTCATAGAAAGGTTAGGGGTTTATATTCGTACACGTGACTATGGTTTGCAAAACAAGATCACCGATCTCAGGTTCGACCCGGTTAAGAAAGGCCTTGCAGCCAATAGGAAGCGCAAACTAATTAAAAAACAAAACAAAGATGGCAGCTTCCTCTTCCAGTTCGCCTAAAAGAGCATGGTATGCTCCATAGATCGTTCTTCTTTCGACCCAAGGTTTCACCCACCATCTACTTCCTCACCAAAATCTGCTTCTTCCATCTGCGTCGTATTGCCGCCATCCGTCGTTATCTCACCAAGGAAGCTTGTGTTAAGCTCATCATCTCTCTCCTATTTTCCCGCTTGGACTATTGTAATTCGCTTTTGGCTGGTCTCCCGGCCTCCTCCCTTCAAGGACTCCAACGTATCCAGAACTGCGCAGCCCGACTAGTTCTCAAGAAGAAGAAGTCAAATGATATCAATCCTCTGCTCCGATCTCTGCACTGGCTACCCATCAACAACCGGATCTCATATAAGCTGGCTTCCCTCTGTTATAGGTGCCTGAATAACTGCGCCCCGGATTATCTTCGCTCTTGTATGGAGCTCTACACCCAGTCCCGCCCACTTCGTTCGGCATCTGAGGCGCTTACTCTGCGGATCCCTCGTGTGAGGCTAGTGTCCGCTGGCGAACGTTCATTTTCCTACGCAGGACCGTCCGCTTGGAATCACCTCCCACTACAGCTTCGCCAGAGCCCTAGCTATGACACCTTCAGGAGCCGGCTGAAGACTCACCTATTTCGTCAGCAGAATTAGCGTATTACTATATATTTCGTTGTCTGTCTGTATTCTGTAACTGTCGTCTGCGCATAGAACTGTCACCAACGGGATATGCGCTATATAAGCACCGTTATTATTTATTTATTTATTTTCGTTTTCTTTGTGCTTTAAGTAAAAAAGACGCAGCGGCACAGACCAAGATAACTTCGTCGTCACTGCTAGAATTCATGATTCTTGAACATAAAATGGCGCGCCAAGAGCAGTCACTCTCAACACTTTCTTGAATCTTAAAAATAAAATTGCGCGACTTAATTTTCTGTGAATCTTGATTTACGTGTTGCATGGCTGATTGTGAAACAACGTATTTCTGCTTCGTTCTGAAACAAGATTCCAGTGATTCGCTGACTCATGATTCCATTAAAAACGTGATTCTTGAATAAAGTGTGGCTTCAGCTTAAACGAACAACAACAAAAACGTTTCTAAAGGTATTGTCAAGAACAAAATTGCCGGAAATTACTCCCGTGGTTATGTTTTCGTTCGCGTTTTTTAAATCAATGCTACTCGAGATGCATATTTTTAATGGTCTCAGTTCACAAGTCCTTAGAGCGAGCAGAAGGGGTAACGTGATACCAATCATGGCTTCGTTCACCGCTTTCGTATCAACACCAGTGCTATTTAAGAAAAATGATTTTACAGACATTCTATAATATTACAAAATATGTCTTAAACACTGCACATGCGTGTGATAGTAACTTATAAACATGTAGTGGTAATTAAAAGCCAAGCATTGTTTAATCATCGAGAGATTTAAGTCTAATGGTTTACTCGATACGACAGTGAGATAGCATACTACTAATAAGAACTGTAAGACTAGTATAACTAGAAAATCATCAATATATATATATAACTAGTTTTTATGCCCGTCAAAATGAAGGAGTAGCCCTACGGAATTATATACGCCTACATTGATTAAGAGGGAGGTTGGCCAACTTAGGTATAATGAAAAGGTTAAAATGGAACATGCGGTTCAAGTGGATATATTTTCTGTAATTTACTCCTAGTGTCATGATGTGAAATTAATTATGCAAAGTTTAGTCCTTTGTAATTAGTTACGCATACGTTTAGGTATAATGTGCGTGTTTGGGAGAAATAATTTCCCTTACACATATCCCCCACCCCCTCCCCCACACCTCTACGTCTCTTTCAACCGCTTGGTTATGCTGTGACGTACCTAGACTATCTCTCTTTGTTGTTACTAGCACCTTTTACCCCACCTTTATAATCTATTGTTTGTAATTGGGAAGGGCTATGGTGTCCAGTATTGCACACCAGGGGTATAGGGTCGTCTCAACCGTCGATCGGTCATGATAGCAATTTGGGCCTATTGTTCGTTCTTGCGCGTCACGCGCCGCACCTAGTTAGGGTCCTTTGTTTAAGACACGAGATCTACCAAGTGGTGAAAGATAGTAAATGTGGTGACAGGCCGCCCCCCCCCTCTCTATTACACCCACCCATTCTGACTAGACCAGGTGTTATGACTAATCCCTTTGACACTGGAGTCGCCTCTTGACCAATCGTTGTGTAGACAATTATGTAGACCTTTTTGCCATTGGTTGACGTTCTGCAACTGGGTCGCCATTTTAGACGGACGAGTGGACAGATATAAGGGGCATATTTTACGTTGTTAGCAACAAGACGTAGGAGACTGGACACTTCTTCTCAAAATGCTACCATTGCCGCAGTTTGCAGCATTTTTCACAAAGATGTCCTAACAAAAACAGACCACAAACAAGGGGCACAAATACAAATACAATGCTTTTAACACAAAATAAAAGGGGCCTACTTCCAACCCCTCCTCGCAGCGAGCAACTGAAAGCAAACAGGAAAACCACAATAGAAAATATAGAGTTAGAGACAATTAACGTGTCACAACCATTGGTAAACAAACAAAACAAGGTCAACACACCACCTCTAGCTCTCAATAGATCGCCAGACTTACCAACTACAAACATAGAGTTAGAGACAATTAACGTGTCACAACCATTGGTAAACAAACAAAACAAGGTCAACACACCACCTCTAGCTCTCAATAGATCGCCAGACCCACCAACTACAAACATAGAGTTAGAGACAATTAACGTGCCACAACCATTGGTAAACAAACAAAACAAGGTCAACACACCACCTCTAGCTCTCAATAGATCGCCAGACCCACCAACTACAAACATAGAGTTAGAGACAATTAACGTGCCACAACCATTGGTAAACAAACAAAACAAGGTCAACACACCACCTCTAGCTCTCAATAGATCGCCAGACTTACCAACTACAAACATAGAGTTAGAGACAATTAACGTGTCACAACCATTGGTAAACAAACAAAACAAGGTCAACACACCACCTCTAGCTCTCAATAGATCGCCAGACCCACCAACTACAAACATAGAGTTAGAGACAATTAACGTGCCACAACCATTGGTAAACAAACAAAACAAGGTCAACACACCACCTCTAGCTCTCAATAGATCGCCAGACCCACCAACTACAAACATAGAGTTAGAGACAATTAACGTGCCACAACCATTGGTAAACAAACAAAACAAGGTCAACACACCACCTCTAGCTCTCAATAGATCGCCAGACCCACCAACTACAAACATAGAGTTAGAGACAATTAACGTGTCACAACCATTGGTAAACAAACAAAACAAGGTCAACACACCACCTCTAGCTCTCAATAGATCGCCAGACTTACCAACTACAAACAATGAAAACCCAGATACTCCAACTGTACAATACGATCAATAATGTAGACCAACATTCCCAACATCAAACACACCACACAACTCTTTCACAACACACCAACCAGGGAAAATGTGGGGAGCCCAACACATCTCGACCAAGACTGCACACCTTCGACCCCAACATCAGAAAAATCACACACCTCCTTCACCACCCCTTCTCAACTACCTACACCCTCCCCTAATCAGAGAAAAACATACACAGACATAATACAAAGCCGTTTTCACACAGAAACGCTTACACCAAACAGAAAAAGATGCAAATCCCCATCCACATCACCTCAAATAAAAAAAAAAATAAAGCACAAAAGAAACTCTTCGAAAATTAAATTTAAAAAACATACATTTGAAATATAAACTCTCTTACCACCTACGGAAATGGAGAAGACTGATTTAAAAGTTATGACACTCAATATACATGAGGTTAAAAACAAACTACAACACGTAGTAAACCTAATAAACAAATACAAACCTGACTTTTTACTCCTTCAAGAAACCAACATACGGTCTCAACACAAAGCAAACACAATAACCTCAGACTTAGGCCTAGCGTATGCCGTGTTTAGCCTCGCAACTACCAATACTGGTAGCGGTTGCGCCATTCTTCAAACGTCGGACAGGTGGCAAGTGACAGACCACCAAACCCTTCAAAACAATAAAACCATATTGTTCAACATACAAAGCACTAGCACGCGAGAACCCTTCACAATTGTGAACATCCACTGCCCCCCCCCCCCCCCGCAAAGAGACAAGAAGGCATAATTTTTTAATGACCTACACAACATACTACAACCCTATAAAAGACATAACAATATAATAATCGGAGGTGATTACAATACTACCATCGACACAACCGACAGGCTGACAAACCAAAGCGGCTCTACCAACAGATCGACGAAACAAACAATAATGAGACTACAAAACAATTTGAAACTCATTGATGCCTACCGCCACAAATATCCCGATGGAAGAGACACAACCTTTAAAACGGCCACCCAACAAAACTCAGGCCGATTAGACAAATTTCTCATCCCAGACAAAGAACTCAACTACACTATCAAGCACCTTAAAGAAACACTTAGCTTTACGGACCACAAAGCAATAATCCTAGAACTAAACCCACAACACAGCAAGAGAAGAACACCTCACTGGAAACTTAACAACAGCATCCTAATAAACACCAAGTATGCAGGCACAATCAAACAGGTAATTCAAGGATACACAATGAACAAACCATCACAAGGGCTAACTAACCACTGGGAGCTATTCAAAAGAACAATAAGAAACATCACGCAAAAGATAATCACCCAAACAAACAAAGAACAGATCCAAAAAGAAAAAGAACTCCAAGAAAGACTACATATCATTCAAGAAATCAATCCTCTATCGCCTAATATAGACAAGCTTGAAGAAGAAATAACAGACTTACAAGAACACAGACTAAAAGGAGCACAAATAAGAAGCAAGATAATGGTAGCGGAAAAACCCACAAAAGCCTTCATCCACATAGAACAAAATGTACAAAAAAGCAGACAAATAGACACAGTCACAGTAGAAGGAAACACAATCACAGACCCGCAAACAATCTTAGACACGTTTTACGAACACTTTAAACAGCTTTATAAGCATGAAAACACAGATCCACAAATGTAAGACAAATTTTTGCTCTTCGCACCTACAATAACAGACGACACAGCAGACATCAGTTTAACTTTGGAAGACATTCATACAGCAATAAACCAACTTAATAAAAACAAAACCCCAGGACCAGACGGTCTTACAGCTGAATTCTACCAACTATTCCAGGCTGACATAGCACCATTACTACTAATAACCTTCCAAGAAGCATACCAGACACAAACAATACCCGAATCCATGACAGAAGCATATATAACTCTTATACCCAAGACCAAAACAGATACACCCGCAGTTCAGGATTTTAGAGCAATATCACTACTCAACACTGATTATAAAATACTTGCTAAAGCACTGTCCAACAAATTAGCCAAATACCTACCACACCTTATACACACAGACCAACAATGCAGCGTTAAAGACAGAAACATACTAAAGCACACGCACTTTATTAGCGATCTCATAACATACACACAAGACAAACAAACAAACGACATTATACTCAGTGTCGACCAAGAAAAAGCATTTGACAAACTCTCACACTCTTACTTACACAAAGTACTAAAAAACACCAACATAAACCCTTATCTCTGCAATTGGATACACACTCTCTACAAATCACCACATAGCAAACTACTGATAAATCACACTCTTACAAAATCTTTCCCTATTGAGAGGTCGGTAAGACAAGGATGTCCCTTATCCGCAATGTTGTATGTACTGGCCATCGAACCACTCCTCAATTGCATAAGAGCGGACCCAAACATCAAAGGTGTAACGCTACCGGGCAACAGAGAAAGAAAATTAGTGGCCTAAGCGGATGACACATCCTTTCTACTATCCGACCTCCAATACATAGCCCCAACACTACAGACACTGCACGAATATAGCAAAGCTAGCGGAACAACAATAAACACCAAAAAATCCAGCATTATGCAAATAGGGCACAACAGAATCATCACGGAACAGCACACCATCCCACAAACAAATAAGCAGAAAATACTAGGAATCACCTTTCACAACAAACAAACTGACAACACCAAAGAATGGAACGAAATTTTAAATGGAATGGATAAGAAAATAGACCTGTATAAATACAGAACACGCACTATCTTTGGCAGAGTCACTATCATAAACACACTCATACTGCCCAAACTGATATATTATGCAACAACACTACAACCACCCAAACGCATAATAACTCGAATCAACAAAACAATACGCAACTTCATCTTTACCAACACAATACACAACCTGAGCAACACGTTGCTTATGCAAGACAAACACATAGGCGGCCTCAACCTCCAAGACATAACCACCAAAATACAAGCGCTTCGACTCCGCTTCTTAGGCATAGCACAACAAAACATACTAGAATACCCCTTTGTAGAATACTACATCAGTCAACTACTACAGACTCTTTTTAAAGCAAATAATAACACGCCACACTACTCAGGCACCTCTCTCCCATCCTTCTACAAACATCTCTTACAGGCGTGCAAAAACAACGAATCTATAATACACAAAAAACTAAAGACATATACAATCATCTGGCACTTTAAAAAGCAAAACCACTAGCAGAAAGAATAAAATGGGGCCGTGAACAAAATATTACAGACTTCGCAGACACATTTAAAAATCTACATAACCCCATACTTAACAACACCCAAAAAGAAATTACTTACAGACTTATATATAACATGACACCCAGCATCAGTAAACACTCATCAGGATGCCCACTTTGCAACGACAGATGGGCAAGAAGCACAGAACAACACATATACCTAGACTGCAGTACAATACAAATGTCCAAAACAACACTACAAAGACTCATACAGGTCGACATAGACAAGGAGATTAACATAGAACAAAGCATTACTTTAAACAAACTACCCACAAATAACAACACACTACAATACAATGCCAAGTTGCAGATACTAGGGACATATAGACAAACCGTATGGAGAAACTGGATAAAGGCAAAAAAAGAGTCAATTACTATTACGCAAGAAAATCTTGAAATAGAATTTCGAAAAAAAAACCGCAAACAATCATTGAAAACTGTAATCATTGAATACTGTAATGTATAACATAATATAATATAAAACCCAGATCTAACAAAACTCTATAAGTTTCAGCTGAGGAGGACCCTGCACCAGAACTCAGAAGAGAGAAGACACCAACCAAAAAACCCCAGACATCTTTTGTTTTGACCATACCCTTTTTATGTACAAATATCATAAAATCCTTTATTATGTAAATATATATACATGTACATGTAAATATTTTAAACTACGGTTTTTCTTATTAAAAAAATGTCACTTGTGTAAAAAAATGTAAAAATGTAATGAATTTACTGAAAATATAATTATTAAAAAATAGCTGAAAAGGAGTGGAGATAGGAGGGAAGAAAACCGATGATGGGTGGAGGGCACAGGTAACCCCGTAGGCCTGCTGATGCCATGAGGTATTTCTTCCTCAAGAAAAAAAAAAAAAAAAAATTAAAATAAAATTCTTCTTAAAATGTTGCATGACGTTATTCTATATTGGTTTTTTGCATAAATTGTTCACTTGGAATTACTGTGTTGTGATGTCGTGCTTATATATTATGCTTTTCCATGTATTGATGTTTATGTGCTTGGATAAAATTGATGTGTTGTAGACACCTTATTATCTCTATACGTAAGAGTGACTATGTAAAATAACCACGTTAATACCGGCAATAAACGTTCGACTTATATACCTACTTAACTTGAACTCGTTTGTTCTGATTGAGTGTGCATGAGAATACGTAAAGTAAGGAAGGTAGACCGCCAGAGAAACGGCACGTTAAATAAAAATATCAAGCGTTGTTGATGCAACAAGTCTAGTTCAGCCAGCAGCCGTCATAGCCCATAGACAACGAACCAAGTGAGGTGGGATTATAGCGTGTGAGAAGCACAGTAACGAGCGCATCGTACTGGCCACACAATCCCCTCATCACACCTGGCATTGTATCTTCATATCTTATAAATTATAAACGCTCATTAATTAAAGAAGATCATTTCGTCCTACGCTCATCCGTGGTTTGAGTCTCATACTGACATTTGATGAAATGCTGCACAGCGCATGTAATGTCACGATTTGGTACGTAGCTAATATAGACAATTTCGTCAGCTATTGAATTTAAAAATACCTTCATTGCTTTATATCTTCACTGAATATCGTGGTTGAGGTGAATTGGATGGTCGGGTTTTGATGCATGGAATAAACCATTCCTTCTGCCATAGGTTGTGTATCTCCTAAATAGCTAACATCATATTTACATCTTAGTGTTTTTTCAGAAAAGACGAGAAGTTATATTTATATTGTTTAGCCTACATGAACGGCACGGACATTTGGTAAGTTGAACAACAAAATTTGGAAATCAAATTTATTTGTTTTAAAATGCATGGCTTATATCGATGAAGAATTAGACTATAACGTTTTGTTTAAGGTCTTCCCTTGCTACTTGTAGACTAAATGTCGATCAAGGGACACTAATAAAATGTTTTAATTTGGGCTTCAATCACGGGTTTCTATCACTGGCGTAAACAGGTTTTGACGCTAGGGGGAGCGAAATCTTAGGGAAAAGGCCCCACTTTTAGCAATTTTTCCAGATTAATAGAATAACTAGCAAATTGTACGTATCAATTGTTATAAGAAAACCCCAGGACACTTCTTCTTCTTCTTCTTCTATTACCCAGGATACAAACACTGTATAATAGTGCAGTTTTTATTTAACCATTCACGATTCTTTTTCTAGCAGCTAATAGTGATGGAAATTTCTGCAAAATTTATTGCATCTACTGCTCATTTTCGGGATGAACATCTAGTATCGAAAAGTATTTATATAATCAAAGCTTATGCTCTATAGCAGCGGTTTGCAACCCAAGGCATGCCTGCCAGACTTGGGACGCAGAACGATTTTCAGAGGCACGCGAAAGACCTCCAAGAATATTGTTTAATGCAAGTGAAAACAACGTATGTCAGCATTATTAGTGGATGATGCATAGCGAACTAGATGGGAATAACACTGGACTGGACTGTTTTAGTTCAGGAATGTTTTTATGCAAAGCTCCTATCATTGGACTTGCAATATGTGATTTATATTGTAAAGAAAGTCAATTGTATAGTTTCTCAAGTCTCTTCTAGAAGAAAGTCATACGGGGTATAGGTAAAGTCTTGGATAGATTCTTTTATTTTCTGGAAGCAATTAAGATGTATCTTAATTGAAAAAAAAAGTTCGTTATTGAATGAGGAGAACTAACTGTTGAAGCTAACCTTTCTGTATGACTTGGCGACACGTTTCGGTGAGTTAAACTTCCATTTACAAGACTGGGTCCAAAGCACTTGAAGTGTTGGGCAACTGGAATGGATTTGCATTGAAACTGGGCATATCTTTCCGTGAAATCAATTTCAAAACATTTAACTCTTTCATAATTTAAGGCGAATTAACCCTTACAGTCCCGGGCGCGTATATAGCGGAACTGAAGGCAGCATATATAGAAGTAGGTCGGTACGGGAAGGGTTAAGATAGATGAGCATTTTCAGAAGTACACTAGTTACATTAAAACAATTAACTCGTTTGGTATCACAAGCATCCAATTTGGATAATTTAATTGAAGGGAGATAATTAATTTGTTTTCTTTACATTAATATTTATAATATGTTTCTTTTTGGTTTTCTTTTAAAAAAATTAATGGTTTACAATTTATAGCTCTAAAATGATCAAATTACTTAAGATAGTTGAAAATTTTATAAATATTTTATGACTAAAGAATGTACATGTACAATTTTAAACTTTAATATAACTACCGAGTTTGTATGATTATTTCGTATCTGTTCCTCTTAATTGCAGTTATGTTGATTATTCTCACTTCTGCTTAATTAAACAAATATGTTAGAGTAAATCTCATTCTGAGATCAAACATTAAAGACTTTAGATATATTTTTAGAATAATTTCTTGACAACTAAATTCAATGTTGAATCAATGTTGATAACTATTAATGTGTGAGTTGAGTAAGGAAATTGTGTATTCGCTATGAAAGGATTTTTTTTTAAGCTGAAAAAAACAAACAAACTGTTTGCCCTGGCGGACAAGAAAAGGAAAAGATAAACAGTAGCACAGGTTAATTTTAGTTAATAGCTTGATATACAATTGGTTGGACCTGGGGGATGGAAATCGAACCAACTTTTAGAAGTTCAGTTTGGTGAATAAAAAAGTTACATTATAATGTTGTTTGTTAAGAAATCAAGCTTTTTTTCTGAGTTTAAACAAGTAAATAATTGGCAGAAGCATAAAAAAGTCAATAATCACATTTAACGAATTAAAAAAAAAAAATTACTTGTGAGAAAAAGTGAAGAATGCATACGCTCTGTTAACACATCTCGTGAAGAAAAAAATTATTTGTTTAAGAGATAATTTTTATAAAATAATTTTATTCAATTCAATTCTAGACTTCATGAAAGAAAAGAATGTTTAATTGTACAGCAATTAAAATAAAAATCTTGTTCACTTTTTTCTTTTTTTTAGGTCTATTCTAGGACCAGCTAATGCTGGGAAACTCAATACTATACGCCACACAGAAAATCGCCATTATAAAAAAATAAATAAATAAGCTGATTCAATACAGAGCGTAATAATTTGATACTAGAGTTTCCTCCAGCCTGAGTATTTGGTCATCTTCCAACAGTCGGGAAGTTTTCTGACCCAGTTGTCGAGAAGTATCGTGACACAGTTGTCGAGAAGACTCGTGACCCAGTTGTCGAGAAGTCTTATGACCCAGTTGTCAAGAAGTATCGTGACCCAGTTGTCGAGAATTGTTCTGACCCAGTTGTCGAGAGTTTTTCTGACCCAGCTGTCATGAAGTCGCTTGACCCAGATGTCCAGAAGTCTCATGACCCAGTTGTCGAGAGGTGTTGTGACCCCTGGTTCTACAGTGTCTTCTGCGATGGTCTCTAACAATTGCATTCAACTAGTTAAATAAAATACAATAGATTATTATAAAGCATAAAACATTAAAAGCGCAATCTTCTTTTAAACGTCTTTTAACTTTAACCTTGCAATGTCAATCATGGATAACAACAGTATAGCAGACGCTAAAATCAAAACCGAAGAGATTAACACAACTATGTTACTAGACAATATGACTTACGTCGACGCCATGCAAGCAGTAAGTGATTTCCAGTTTTACGTCAGCATCATCGTGCCCATCCTTTTCGGCCTTATCTGCGTCATCGGACTGTTCGGTAACTCTCTGGTGATACTCGTGGTGCTGTGTGAGAAACACATGAGGAGCTCCACCAATATCCTGATTCTCTCACTCGCCGTGGCAGACTTATTATTTATAGTCTTAAGCGGGCCTTTCACCGCAATTAAATATGCTCTAGCAGTTTGGATGTTTGGTGATATATTTTGCAAGGTGACCCAATACACAATTTACGTCTCTGCCTACGCTAGCATCTACACGCTCATGCTTATGTCTCTGGATCGCTATCTGGCCGTTGTGCACGCCATTCCCTCTATAACCCTGCGCTCTGAGAAAAACACCTGGATCGCTGTTCTCGTCATGTGGATCATCATACTCTGCGGCAACACGCCGCTACTCGTCCAGTACGGAGAGTACCACTACGACTTCAATGGACAGAACAGATCGGCCTGCATTAACGTTCGGAGCATTGATGACGTAACCACCGCACAGGCGTTCTTCGGAACGTTCTTTTTCTTCAGCTACGTCATACCACTGGGAATTATCGTAGTCATGTACGGCTTAATGCTGGTGCGTCTACTCTACGGCGTTGTGCCTGGCGGTGGGATCCAATCACCCGAAAGCGTACGGGCTAAAAAGAGGGTTACGATAATGGTGGTAATTGTCATAGTTATATTTGGCATCTGCTGGTTACCTGTCCAGATTATCATATTCTATGTAACTGTCTTAAAAAAACCAAACACTGAAAACATATCTATTCTCCTATTGGCCTCTAACTGCCTGGCCTACATGAACAGCTGCGTAAACCCCATCCTGTACGCATTTTTGTCTGATAATTTCAGACGCAGTTTCCGGAAATTTCTCTGCTGCAATGAAAGTTCTAGAAGGATGCTGTAAGATTCGCATCAACATCAGGTTAAACATGATCGAGACAACCAGAACCAAACAGACATGTGTGAACAATTCTAAGACATACACACCTGTCTGGCAACGAACTCAACACCTGTCTAGCATAGAACTAGCACCTGTCTACTGTCTATGATTGAACAAAAAAAATTGGCTAACACCTGTCTAGCATTGAACACAATAATTGGTCGAACACCTGTCTAGCATTGAACAAAATAATTGGTCCAACAGCTGTCTAGCTATAAACTCAACACCTGTCTAGAATTGAACAAAATAATTGGTCCAACAGCTGTCTAGCTATAAACTCAACACCTGTCTAGCATTGAACAAAATAATTGGTCCAACAGCTGTCTAGCTATAAACTCAACACCTGTCTAGCATTGAACAAAATAATTGGTCCAACAGCTGTCTAGCTATAAACTCAACACCTGTCTAGAATTGAACAAAATAATTGGTCCAACAGCTGTCTAGCTATAAACTCAACACCTGTCTAGCATTGAACAAAATAATTGGTCCAACAGCTGTCTAGCTATAAACTCAACACCTGTCTAGAATTGAACAAAATAATTTGGCTAACACCTGTCCAGCATTTAACTCAACACATGTCTATAATTGAACACAATAATTTAGCTTTCACCTGTCATTGAACTCATAATAAGATAATGACCCGTTCAATGCCAATAACAAGATTATCTTTACAAGTTGATTAAATAACTTTTTGTCTTTGTGGTTATTATTGTTGTTTTTTCCATTAATAGCACTGACTTTATTTGTAGTAAAATTATTTGATTATCAAGTGAAAAAAGTATTTTAATTAGTTTCAGATGTATAATCTAAACAGCCATCTAAATGTTGCGCTATAGAAATAACCATCAACATCATTTATCCAAAAACATTTTTTGTGTCAAAGTATACTAATATACAATTAAAATGAAACTTTAAACAAAATGTCAATTATGTATTCCCTGTAGTATATATATTTATGAGTTTACGCATGAGCTGTTCTCTTTATCTAAAGTCTCTAATTTTTTTGATTTGAATGATACAAAAAGGACTACTGATAACAATATTGAGATTGGCATATTACGTGTTTGCTTTTTTTTAAAAATACTTCAACATTAATAGAAAAAGTTCATTTATTTTAAACAGAGACGATTGTTTCAAAATATTATTATCTAAACAGAATATCGGGCAGACAGTTGATGGTTTTAAGGGAACCGTAAGTTGGCGCTTGTACATTCTGTCCTGGCATTGTGTAATGACATTTGATGACATTTTTTGCATGACAAAAAGTGATGAAATAATTTTTTTTGTTTTGGTCGCATTCAAAGCACATTTTTGTCATCTCCCCTGTATTGAATACTATGATTGGGTTTATGAACTTATACTACAAGTACCAGGTGACCGATCATTCGATCGTTAATAAAGAGCAGGCGCTTGTACCTTAACATAATGTGTATGTAAAACAACAGTGCATAAATTTGTTAAAATACGTCATTACCAGATAGATAAATTGTACGTGTCTTTTTATTTCTTCTACTATGAATAACATAGATTTTAAATTCTAACATTTGAAAGATTTTTATTTGTGCAGTCTAATATCTAAATTTTCCACAATAACTCCCCCCCCCCCGAAAAAAAAAATTAATAAATAAATAAATAAAATAAAATGAAACAGCTTCATCTCATTTCAAACCCCAAAAAAACTTGTAGGCTAGAGTGTTCAGTTTTAAATCCAACAGAAATATATGTCATTTATGTCATTATCTTATGTGTTTAAAAGACTGAAAATGAAAAGTTTAAATTAAATCATCGTGAATTACGTTACACTTCTTAGTTCTTCTACCCCTTCCCCTACTTTAACAACTGTCAAACTTTCTAGAGATCCCTCCTATAAAATTATGTCAATTTTTTTAACTCCCCCCCTCAACCCATTCAAGCTAACAATGAGTTACGGGCGGCAAATATGTTTGATATAAATTAAAAAGGTCTACGAATAAATTAATGTTATAAATTTTTACTAGTTTACCAGATTTCATATTTACTTCTTAACATAGTCTAATATTTCTTACTTGGGCACATATATAAATCATAAGCATAGTTTGTAAATCACTTGTAAAAAATATCTTAAACAAAAAGGTATTTATTTATTATTTTCAATGTTTTCAATGTATTATTCCAAACATTGTTTGACAAAAAAGTAAAAATATATAGTTTGGTGTAAACCTTAGTCTATCTAATATCCTCCATGTGTGTTACTATTTAAAATAAACTATCGCGGCAAAATATAATATCGATTAATTAAAACAATGGTATAATAAACATTTTTAAAAAAAATTTAAATTTTGAGCATTACACTAGTTATATACTAAATAATTAAAAGTAAAATTATGTTATTCATTGAAAAGACTGCAAATTAAAAGATTATAATATATAGGCTACGTTAGATGATTTGTTTAATTTTACTCCCTCACTGCCCTCAATAAAACTAACAGTCGGGCCTATATTACACTTCTGACTATTGTTATTAGGAAAATACGAATAAATTGAATACATCTTTTCTAGTTTACCAGATTTCGAATTGACAATGTTAACATATTCTAATATATCTTACAGTGCAGAGTATTCTACTACATGTATACTGCTTCAGTGCACACTATATATGGTGTAGTATATACTCCTACAGTGTACACTATTTACGGTGTAGTGTAAACTGCTACAGTGTATACTAGACTATATACAGTTATACAGTTTTTATACCACAAAAAATAGATTTCGACGAGTTTTTTTTCTTCCAAACAATGTTCGTAGAAAGAAAGTTAAAAAAAGACATTTAGTTTGGTTAAACTTCATCTAATTCTGTTATTATTTAAACGGCAAACTATTATCTCACCATTAATTAATACGTATATATTTTATTTGTGTTAATCTAAAATATATTGAAGTTTTATCTAAAATATATTGAAAACGTTATAATCTAAATAAGCCTCGAGGGCCGCATACTATTATTTGTCAGCCCCTTGTCACCCACTTCCGGTAGTTTGCACACCCCTGCATTAAATAAATTAGTACACTTGCTCTTGCTTTAAATTATATATCTATCATCGGTGCGCAAAACAGCCAGCTTAAACAAGAAATTAAACTTCTTTCTACTGTTAATACTGTTAAACGGGTATTTCCGCAACGTCATAATTGCGACGCAAAAAAAAAACACCGCTCTTAAAAGCCGCGCCACAAATGGATCGTGCAATGACAATGACATGTTTTCACGGCCCAAAATCAATTATCTACGATAAATCTAATGGGTATTTTTGTCTAACGATCATTATCTATTTTTATTTGTGTGGCCGAAAAGCTGTAGTTTTTTTTTTTTAGGTGAAACAAGTCGTGCATCAAAACATGAAGAAAATCGTTAGAGCGCTTTGAAGAAAATGTCCAGACATACACATATATATATACATACATATTAAAATTTATATATATACAATTTTTGCTCGTATTACAGTATAGGATGACTGGGTTGACCAATCGGGCTTCTCAATGGTTGAGTTAATCTATAATTTAATAACAAGGTTGCGTTTGCATGATCTGGGTGCAATGGTTGGGTTTAATAGTTGGGGAACACTCTTGTGGGTTTAAATATCTTCACTTATAAACCAGTTTCGATTGAATAAACACAACATATTAGATAATAACTGATTAGATCAAACAAAACGGAGTCGTTGCAATTCATTAATGTCGAGATACAAACAAAGTAGTAACAACAACAAAAATAAAGAGATTCATTTATAATGTCTTACATACTTATAATTTTAGAACCCCTGACTTAAAATTTGAACTTCCTCCAGATTTAGAAATTATATCGATTTGTCTTATTTCTAAAAGTCTTTCTAAAAATAAATGTTTCTTTCTGTTTTGATCTATCTGTAGTCTCTTAGATTAAAACTGTTGTTGATATCACATCTCAAACCTTCATTATCTATTATATAACCGAAGGTTTTTCGTTTTCTATTAGAATGTTTATTTTGATGTAGACTTGGCGGCAGGATGGAGCCAAGAGACAAATATGTTGTTTTTAAATATCTGAATTTATGCATTATTCAAGATTTAAGATTAGCGGTGCTATTTTCTTTCTCTCTCTCTCTCTCTCTCTCTCAATCTCTCTCTCTCATACACACACGCACAAATACAGACGTCGCAAAAGGCCAGTAGTGAATATTCAATAATTTAACCAATCAGAATATGCTATAAGCCCCCTCCATTTGGTCACGTGCTTTCCCTAATCAATTATTATATAACCGAAGGTTATTCGTTTTCTATTAGAATGTTTATTTCGATGTAGACTTGGCGGCAGGATGGGGCAAAGAGACAAATATGTTGATTTTAAATATCAGAATTTATACAATTTTCAATATTTCAGCGCTCTCTAAAATAACACAAATTCAAAGGTTACAAGGTTAGTGGTGCTATTCTCTCTCTCTCTCTCTCTCTCTCTCTTTCTCTCTCTCTCTCTCTCTCTCCCTCTCGCATACATACACGCACAAATACAGACGTCGCAAAAGGCCAGTAGTAAACATTCAATAATTTAACCAATCAGAATATGCTGTAAGCCCTCCTCATGTGGCCACGTGCTTTCCCTAATTAATTATTGAACACACTCGCTGTGCTTGGTCAACCCCCAGAAAATACACAATGCTGTTGAAAGTTTATCTCCCCCCATCATCAAACTCCACAAACTTCTCCATTTCCTGTCTCTGTATTTATTCGCCCATTCAAACATAAGCCATATCATTTGAACTATAAGTGTCAGTCTAGTCATATCATTCAATGTCTAAATGTCGGTCCAACCGTGTCATTCGGGGTCTAAATGTCAGTCTAGCCACGTTCGGATAAGCGGGTTATGTGATTAGCAGTTCATTCGTCACTTTGGGTGTATCCAGTTTGTATTTAGACGTTAATCTTCCTTTCTTTTATTTTCCAAAGAAATTCCATCTTAGATCTTTTAAAGCTTGACGAAGTACACACTTGTGTGTGTGTGTGTGTGTGTGTTATTGTTTATTTGACTGTATATTAGATATCAAGTTGTGCTCCAATTGAAACATTAACCAATCGTTTCATTGTTGAATTCTTTCCCGTTGTCATTTAGCCTATTACTTTCACCACAATGGTATAGGAATCTTGGGTAAAATATTGGACCAGGATTCATTGTTACCAGAAACCCGGAAACCAGTTCTCTGCCCATATATATTCATTCGCAGTTTGCATAGGTTTTGCTATTGTTGTGTGTGTTTTTTTTTTATTTTTTGACTTTACTGGTTGAAAGCTGCTTTTCTAGTGCTAGCGATTGGAGACTAAATTCTAGTTCGGGATTATTCCCAGATTATTCCTCCATGGGTAACTCTGAGTGTAGTTGTCATTTAGTGAAATTTTCTATGAAGGCACACCTGTGTAGTTTTGTTTATCGCCGAATTGCATTGTTTTAACATTCTTTTGTTATGAATTTCTAGCAGAACTTTACATAATACTTTGTTTTTAAGTACCTTTTGAAGTACCACCCACGCGCTCATATGATGTGCCTACTCCAACATCCCCGCTAATACCTGTAATCCCCGATGTTACCGAACAAGTCACCTACCATCAAGATGTGCCTATTTCTGTAAGCTCGCCCCAAACGTCTACCAGGCACCATCGATCCCATCACGCCCATTTTTCTCGTTGTCTTACACTCCAAAAACACATAAAGATTATGCACCTCAATACTCAGTCATGCGGCAACAAGACCCTCTAGCTGGCTGAGACAATAGTGGATGATAATTTCGATATAGTGCTCTTGAGTGAAACATGGTTCAGGGAGGAAGGTGACGCGCCTAGGATTTCCGAATTGACACCAAAAGGCTTTTTATCGCTGAATATTCCTCACCTGACAGGCAAAGGTGGAGATTTAGTCGTAATATATAAGGATTGTCTAATTAAAAATGTAACTACGCATCCGAACCGTGTGTCACAATTCTGGATTTAATAGTGACTATTAGCACTTAGATAGATAGCAGTGTATAACTAGAACCTTAGATTAGCTTAAGTTAGCTAGAATAGAGAGAAGGTTAGTCTGACGTCACTATCTTCTCCCTCCCTTACGCAATCACATCTCCCCATCACTCTTTCTCACCTGTTTCTCTACCCTTCACTATACTCTTGTACTACGCCCAAATTCAGAGTCTACTGACTAATACGATTCAACTTGGTACTACATCTTGGTTGAATGGGTACGAATGTGTTAGTTAGAATGTATATATATTTTATCCTATGCTATATTAATGTATTCATATCATGTCTTAATGTATTTATATCTTGTGCTATTTTAACGCATGTGTAGACAGTCATTACTCGATCCCTCACTCAACCCCCCTCTTCGCGCCCCCGCCACCCCCCCTTTATATCCCCTCAGCTTAGCGGCACGTTATGCAATTGCTTTGAGACGGTCGTTCCCTGAGCGAGTCATTACTCGATCCCTCACTCAACCCCCCTCTTCGCGTCCCCGCCACCCCCACCCCCTTTTTATATCCCCTCAGCTTAGCGGCATGTTATGCAATTGCTTTGAGACGGTCGTTCCCTGAGCGTTGACCAAAGAACCCAGTTCGCACACATATACTAATTCTCGTCCGAAACCCCCCCCCCCCCAGCCACTTGAGTTAACTACTTAAAATTCTACCAAAGGGAGATAAATTCCCCCACTCAGCATGACGTCTGTATAAATTGTCTTTCATCTAGACCTCTCTCCCCCCCCCCTTTCCGCCCTCGCAACCCCGACCCCCAATCCATTTTTTGGCTCCAATAAGCTTTTCTTATGCAAATGTATATTCAAGCTAGCCAATGAGAATAGGATGTAATTAAATGTAAGCCAACCAAATTAACCTTGGGTCAGGTGACTAGTGTCCACGAAAAAGCCCGCCCAACTAAACTAAAGCAGATCTCTCCCAGCTCCCGAGCTAGATACATCGTTTTGGTCTAGCTCCCAAATTGTTACTTGGACTTGCAGATACTTAGCCAGTAATCGTAATTTCCTCATTATAGTTACGTAGCCTAAATTTGGATTCCGCAACAACACAGTATATTGAGTGTTAGACGTTCCTGTGCATATATCTCAAGCATTGTATCTCCCCTGCATGTTAGTATGTGTATCTCATCATTGGATATTGAATTTGAATCATAAATAAACACCTGAAACGTAACCAGAGACTTGCTTGCCTAACTTAGAACTGTCTGTTGTGTGTGTTTAATAACATCTAAGCGAGCCAGTAGAGAACAAATAAATATTCCAGGTCAACTACAGCATCGGCACCTCATATCTCTAAGACAACCAGCCATTATTACCCCCTCTCAATTGCCACCTCGTGACAAAGTGGGACCTCGTATCCGGGATTATCTGAACTTCAAGCCGTTCAGCGCACTGTCAACAGCAACAACCCGAGGACTACGCCGATTCTGCTGAAACCGACCCTGGATGGGGGCTCATCTCTCTACAACACAAAGACTCTAAGCCAGCAACCAGACCCGTCATCCCAACGCCAGCAACCAGACCCATCAACCCATCAAACCAGGTTCGCCACTTTACGCAGCCTACGCCACCCCAGCCTACCCTTACGCCACCCCAGCCTACGCCTACGACACCCCAGCCTACGCTTACGCCACCCCAGCCTACGCCTACGACACCCCAGCCTACGCTTACGCCACCCCAGCCTACGCCTACGTCACCCCAGCCTACGCACCCCATATACGCCAACCTAAGCCACCCCAGATTCGCCACTCCGAGCAATCTACGCCACCCCAGCCAACTCACCCCATTAAGCCAGGCTCGCCACACTACGCCAGCCTACGTCACCCCAGACACACCGCAACCAAATTTGCCACCCCATTACGCCAGATTTGCCGCCCCAACCGCCAGATCGCCACCCTCTGGCCCCGCATCAACGTACCGGCACCCGAGACGTCAGCAGAGAGACCCACCGCCGCCGCATCAGCCTGCCCGACAACTAGAGACCGCCGAGAACCCGACAACTGCCCTGTCAACCTCCCCGTAGGAACCCGCCGTAGTTCCCGGTATCCAAACCCGGGAAAATAGACACTAACATTAAACGCTAATCCAGTCCCGGCACGGGGAAAGAGAATTCCTAACCAGCCCGAAGATCTGCACCAACAGCGCCGAGCGCTATATAAACGATAACTTTATGATTGGATATACGTGTGTTAGTGTATGTGTGTAAAATTCTGGAGTTGCTGTCTGGTGAGTACCATTTTGAGTTGTATTACGTTAGCTAAACTCTGAACCCCAACACCCCTCCTATAATTTCCCTTCCTATCTCGCTATATCTCTGTCCGCCTCTAGTATCTTAATCTCGCCTCACTCTGTTACTATGGCGGAAGGTGTACTATTGCGTAAGCAGTTGAGAGAAGAGGCTATAGCTATAGGCTACATTGACTCAGACATCACTAAATACGTAGTAGAGCAGGTAGCGGCCCATGAGGCCAAGACAGAGAGAGCAGAACAGGTAGCTAGAGAGGAGAGAGCAGAACAGGTAGCTAGAGAGGAGAGAGCGAAGCAATTAGAAAGAGAAGATAGGCTTAGAGCAGAACAGATAGCTAGGGAAGAGAGGGTTAGAGAAGAAAATAGGCTAGATGAGGAGGCACGCAGGACACATGAATTCAGACTAGCTGAATTAGCCGCAAGCACTAGGCCCCCGGACAACAGCGACAACCCAAACTCCCCCTCATCATTTAGCTCAGCCACCCCCAGCAACCATCCCCTCCCCCGACATGCTTCTCTATGGACTGAAGTTCACGACCCCCGACTGGAACAGTTCGACATTTACCTCCGACGGTTTAGCGACTGTATGGAGTTAAATGAGGTCCCCCCAGAATTACATTGTAGGATCCTCGTCTCCACTCTAAGGGGAGAGGATTATGACGCCTATTGTAAACTGGCCCCAGAAGACAGGGAGTCGTGCGTGGCACTGAAAAACGCGCTGCTAAATCGCCACCAGTTACACTCATCCCACTACCAGAAGAAGTTTCGGTCGTCCACGCTACGACCGGGGGAAAACTATACACAATTCGCGGAGCGAATACAATCTTACCTACTCAAGTGGGTTGAGTTAGGCAATATTGAACAGTCATTCGACGGTATGGTCACCCTCGTAATGACTGAGCAAATAGAGTCACAGATGACACCTAAGCTAAGGGCCTTCCTTATTCAACAAGGAATCACCGGTTTAAACCCCTCCCTGCAGGGCGCAGATAGGTTTCTGCAGTCCAACCTAGTAGAATCGTCCCACCCCCGGGAGAAATCTCTCTCACATCCCGCTTCCCGACAGGAAAATGGGAGGTCGACACGGCCACCGGGCCATCTGTCCCGCCCGGGTCACCCACAGTCACCCTGGAATAACTGGGACAACCACCGCACCAACCCTCCCCCTCAATCAACCGCTCCCCAGCCGCACACGCCCCACCACGGGCGACCTCGTCCTCACAACGCACATAGAGACCACCGCCACACTAGGCCCAACCTCAGTTAGCTCACGACAGAAACCGACGCGACCCCACCCCCTATCTTGCCGCCGGTGCATTTTACACCACGACGGACCCCGTAGACCCAGCGCAAGATTCCACTAACGGGCTTGCAACGCACGAGTTAGAAACGCCCAGCTACCCGAGCCACTTAGCTCCCGAACAGGAACCCGCCGATCAGGGGCGTGACCAGTACTCAAGCAGTGACTACGATCGAGTCCACCACGTGTTCTCTATTTCCTCGGCAGACAAACATAACCAATTCCCCCGTAGCTACGTCGACGAGATAGTCAGAATCAACGGCCGACTCGCCTCTTGTACGTATGATTCCGGTCTTAGCTTTGAGGCCCTAGTGACGCAATCAAAAATCGACCCCCGCGACTACACAGGACGCTATGTGCGACTCCAAGGTCCATCTCATAACTCTCCTATTCAGCAGCTACCGACCGCACTCGTAAACCTCAGCTCAGCACTTTTTACAGGCCCCATTGAGGCCGCCGTAATAGAAGGCCTACAAGTAGACATCCTACTAGGAAGACCGATTGTAGGTAAACAAACGCATTGCCTGCCTACACCCGCAACCTACGGATCGCCCCGCCCCACCCCCAACCAGACACCTCTCCCCCACCCCATGTCCATTAAAGATAAGCTCCGTCATGCAAGGCTGCCCACGACGAGACTCGAACTAAGGCAAACACTGGGCGAATTTAGCAACTATCAGAATACCCTTATACCAAACTTCCGTAAAATTACCCGTCCGTTATTTAGATTGCTAAACGCACCCACATCGTTCCCATTATCTTGGGACAAACTCGCTACTGATGCTTTCGAGACATTGCAACAGTGCCTAGGCCAAAACCCCTTTCGACACACGCGGCAGAGCGGACACTAACTAGTGCCCCTACACACTTCGTGGCCCAGCATACTCAGTAATACGGCCCCACGCGCGCACACTGTTAATGAGTGTGTAGTTACTCCCCTTTTCCCAGGCCTCAGACTCAGTAAATTAGGTATGAATCCACTCTCAAGTGTATTCCAATTTGGCCCGGAGGGATGTCACAATTCTGGATTTAATAGTGACTATTAGCACTTAGATAGATAGCAGTGTATAACTAGAACCTTAGATTAGCTTAAGTTAGCTAGAATAGAGAGAAGGTTAGTCTGACGTCACTATCTTCTCCCTCCCTTACGCAATCACATCTCCCCATCACTCTTTCTCACCTGTTTCTCTACCCTTCACTATACTCTTGTACTACGCCCAAATTCAGAGTCTACTGACTAATACGATTCAACTTGGTACTACATCTTGGTTGAATGGGTACGAATGTGTTAGTTAGAATGTATATATATTTTATCCTATGCTATATTAATGTATTCATATCATGTCTTAATGTATTTATATCTTGTGCTATTTTAACGCATGTGTAGACAGTCATTACTCGATCCCTCACTCAACCCCCCTCTTCGCGCCCCCGCCACCCCCCCTTTATATCCCCTCAGCTTAGCGGCACGTTATGCAATTGCTTTGAGACGGTCGTTCCCTGAGCGAGTCATTACTCGATCCCTCACTCAACCCCCCTCTTCGCGTCCCCGCCACCCCCACCCCCTTTTTATATCCCCTCAGCTTAGCGGCATGTTATGCAATTGCTTTGAGACGGTCGTTCCCTGAGCGTTGACCAAAGAACCCAGTTCGCACACATATACTAATTCTCGTCCGAAACCCCCCCCCCCCCAGCCACTTGAGTTAACTACTTAAAATTCTACCAAAGGGAGATAAATTCCCCCACTCAGCATGACGTCTGTATAAATTGTCTTTCATCTAGACCTCTCTCCCCCCCCCCTTTCCGCCCTCGCAACCCCGACCCCCAATCCATTTTTTGGCTCCAATAAGCTTTTCTTATGCAAATGTATATTCAAGCTAGCCAATGAGAATAGGATGTAATTAAATGTAAGCCAACCAAATTAACCTTGGGTCAGGTGACTAGTGTCCACGAAAAAGCCCGCCCAACTAAACTAAAGCAGATCTCTCCCAGCTCCCGAGCTAGATACATCGTTTTGGTCTAGCTCCCAAATTGTTACTTGGACTTGCAGATACTTAGCCAGTAATCGTAATTTCCTCATTATAGTTACGTAGCCTAAATTTGGATTCCGCAACAACACAGTATATTGAGTGTTAGACGTTCCTGTGCATATATCTCAAGCATTGTATCTCCCCTGCATGTTAGTATGTGTATCTCATCATTGGATATTGAATTTGAATCATAAATAAACACCTGAAACGTAACCAGAGACTTGCTTGCCTAACTTAGAACTGTCTGTTGTGTGTGTTTAATAACATCTAAGCGAGCCAGTAGAGAACAAATAAATATTCCAGGTCAACTACAGCATCGGCACCTCATATCTCTAAGACAACCAGCCATTATTACCCCCTCTCAATTGCCACCTCGTGACACCGTGCATCATTCATAATCTTTGACATGTGCGAAGTCCGACTAAACCTCAGCGGTAGAACGCTAACCATCGTCTTCCTCTACCGGCCACCACCAAGCAAGAAAAATAAACTCACACCCAGTAAGTTTATTTAAGAATTTCAATATCTGTTAGATCTTTACATTTATACTAGAGACCTCTTTGTTATCGATGATGTCAACCTACATTTCGGCAGTAGCAAAGAAATATATGTGGAGAAGTTAAAGAAATACCTCCTAGATCGAAATCGGGAACAGATTGTGTCTGTCCCTACACATGTTAAGGGTCATACCCTGATTGGATAATAACAAGTGCACATGATCTCATAAATGACCTTAACGTGATTGATCGGGGAATCTCTGATCACTTCCTCATCTCCGTTGAGCTATGCATATTAAAGCCTAAAAAGCAGTTGAGAAAAGTCAAATCCAGAAAGATGAAAGACAATCAACATTTCTAATTTTAGGTCTGATGTTAGTGCCTTGCTGCGGCAGTCAGGTTCGACGGACTTATACACTCACTATATCACCTGCCTAAGAAAGCTGTTAGACATTCATGCCCCTCTGACAACCCGATTAGTTTTTGATCGATTATCGGCTCCATGGATGTCAAACGAGATCAGGGTAGCGAAAAAGTTGCGCCGTCAGGCTGAGAGGAAATACAAGCAAACCGGTCTAACAGTGCACCAACACTTGTATTCTCAAAAGAAAAACTATGTCAATCGTCTGATTCGAGATGCTAAGACAATGCATCTTCGCTATAAGATTGAGAGCACGGACTCATCTCGGGTGCTGTTTAAAATAACTACAGAGATGTTGGGTGGTGCAGGTAAACCTGTATTACCATGTTCCATTCCCCCCTGCCGATCTCCCTGACTCCTTTAATCATTTTGTTCCAGACAGGATCAGGAAAATTAGGCAAGACCTAGACAATCAAACAAGCCTGCTCCACAATGATCCAGTCTTCCAGGGTTCTCACCTCAGTGAGTTTCACTCAGTATCTGAATGATTGTATCAACGAACTAATACCTTCGATCACTACGATGATGAATGCTTCATTAGCTTCAGGTATTGTGCCTCAATCAATGAAACATGCACTGGTTAAGCCCCTCTTAAAGAAGCCTAGCATCGATCCTGAGTGCTTAAAAAACTATCGGCCTGTAGCCTATCCAACCTTTCATTCCTTTCGAAGGTCTTGGAGCGTATTGTGCTAAAACAGTTATTGTCTCCCTTGGAGCAGCATGGCCTCTTGGAGCCGTTTCAGTCCGCCTGTCGAAAGAGTCATAGCACGGAGACTGCACTGGTCAGGGTTGTCAACGACCTACTATGCACATCGGACTCGAATCATGTGTCTATTCTGGCAATGCTCGACCTGTCTGCCACTTTTGACACTCTTGAGAATGAGATCCTGATTGACAGGTTTGCAACCACATTTGGCTGTGTTCTTCATTGGTTTAGGTCATACCTGTCTGAGCGCACTCAAAGTGTTGCTATAGATGAGTTCGTCTCGGAAGCTTCAACGCTGAAATATGGAGTGCCCCCAAGGATCTGTTCTAGGACCAGTGATGTTTGCAATGTACGTGTATCCACTCGGCCAGGTCATCAAACCGTTCGAAATTTCGTATCACTTCTACGCTGATGACACGCAACTGTACGATCATGCCGTGCCTCTTGATGCCCCTCGACTCGCTGCAAAGTCAGTTGTGCAATCGCCAACGTCTATTCGTGGTCGGGGACAAACGGGCTTAAAATGAATGAGGAAAAAACAGAAATAATCCGAATTGGATCCAAGAGAAATTTTGCTAAATTTACTGGTTCAGAATCTATCACCGTGATAAACTGCCAGGTGGCATTTGTTAACAAAGTGAAGAATCTTGGTGTTTTATTGGATCCCACGCTGTCTTTCGACCATCATATATCTCTGTGAAGAGGTCTATATCTACAGTTGCGTACACTCGGCCAAATACGATCCTATTTGTCCACTGATTCCACAAAGACACTGACAGTTGCCCTGATACTTTCGCGTATCGTCTATTGTAACGCCCTGCTAGCCGGCCTGCCCGAAGACAAAATCGCCAGGCTACAGAAAATACAGAACAGTACTGCACGCTGGTTATGCGCAAGTCAAAACGAGACTCGGGAACCGCCCTTCTACGCTCGCTCCATTAGCTCCCCGTGAAAGCCAGAATCGAGTATAAAGTGGCGCTACTTTGCCATCAGTGCATTTTCAATAACGAGTTTCCGTCCTATCTCAATGAATTAATAACACCATATGTCCCTCAAAGAACACTTCGTTCTGCCAACTCATCGCTTCTGGAAGAGCCCCGTTTTTCTATGACGACCGTTGGCCTTAGAGCCTTCTCAGTATCCGGTCCGAAGGTGTGGAATCTACTTCCCATTCAACTCAGGCAAACAAGATCTATTGATTCCTTCAAGAAGAACTTAAAAACTCATTATTTCAATATTTATCTTAGTTAACTTTAGAGCCCTACTGTCTTACTTATATATTAGGTCGGTTATTTTGTTTTAGTTAATTGATTTGTTCTATGTTTATAAGTTTTGAATCATCATTTAGTTTTTTATCTTTTGGCCTATAGATTGTATCCGTGTTCTTAGTTGTTATGTTTGTTGGCAGCGCTATACAAATGTCATTATTATTATTACCTACACTGCTCTTTTATTACTGTAAGTAGCATGTATTGAGCTCCGCGTGGGGTATTTTAATACCATTTTTTAAGGAAGACATATGAAGGCTATCACGAAATAAATTTAAAAAAATATATAACTGACTGGAGGCTAATTCGTTGCCCCGCTCCCTTGCGCTCCTTAAGGTCTCCTCAGGAATATAGTGTGTGGTCTACACGTCCCCTGCTCATACATTCAAAAATTCAAATTTAGGGCCTTATGGATACTCTCTGGTTAAGGGTGTCAATTGTTCTGGGGCTAAGTTTGAACAAAAAGATGTTAGAATTCCTGGGAAAGTAAATTAAGCAGACGTATAAGTGTCAAATAATATCCAGTGAAGTTTATATGCGTTTGACTTATATGTTACATTGTTAATAGATTTAAAATAGCAAAAAAAAAACATTTATTCTCTTTCATTTTAACCCGAATCCTCTGTAACCAATCGCGTTTGATACATTTTGCTCACCCCTTCATTCAAATAATGCCAACTCAAGTCATGTTACTTAATATACTGCTTTTGCTTTTCTGTACATACTAAATATACAATGATCCAGTGTTTGTGATTTGTAAATACTGCCACACACACACAAAATAAAATATCTTTAAATTGTTTTTTCTTTAAACCTCAGATTACGACCAGTCCAGCAACCTTTGAACCTCGCATCTCCTTGACCCCTGACCCCATTACCCATAGTGTTACAAGGTGTGGGTGTTTCTCCTGGTCAATGTTTCTCAGACGGTCTGGGTGTAAAAAATGTTCTTTCAAACTGTGACCTAGATTAACTGACCTATTTATCAAGCACAAGGCTACAGCCATGCACCTAAACTCAAGGGTTACGAGTAGTGCGTTCGTCCTATAAGATATAAATGAAAAATTGGTTCAACGAATAATTCAGTAAAAAGAAAAACCACTTAGGAAGTCTGTTGCCAACTTAAGAGATATGCCCCATTGCCTCGTTGACCCCTCAGTGGTTTGCATCTTGAGTCAAAGCTCGACCAGACCATGGTAAACTATGCCCCAAAATGGACTATGGTCAGCAGGGATTCGTTATACTATGCTTTGTTGAGATGATTTTTCGAAACAAATGGCGTGAGTTTTTTCTTTTATTTAACCACAATACATTCAATAAATAAAAAAACAAACAACTACAACCTTTTACAATATATGATGATGATGAGTATCCATCGTTTTCGATGAGGACCATCCAATGTCAGAGTCATGATTTCTTATGGGTTCGGAGATGGCTGATGAGGCATATTTTTGCCCGAAAGTTTTTGACACAGTGGGGGGGGGGGGCACAGGTGCATGGCTTGAGGGCCGGTAGAAGCGGCTTGTCTTTGCTGGATTTTCTAATTTGTCGTTTTTCAGTAGCCAATAACCAAACAACAATAATAACTGTTCATATATTCGCGTTTATTATTAAGCCATTAAGCTTACACATTTAATACGTGTTGCTGTGCATTTGACAAAATACTATAATAAGATGGACCGCTTGCTCTAATTTTAGAGCTTATATGTTCTTTTTTTTCCGTGCGCAAACCAATAAGGCTGTCTTAAATGACTTCTACGCTCCTACGACTGCATTAAAGGTTTCCGCTGTATAAAACTTTTGATTTTATTCTTATTTTCCATTGAGAGAAAATCATAGCGAATTACTAAACCGGAAGTCTAGAGGACGTAGTGCAGTCTGGAATTCCAAAACTAATGTTTCATGTAAGCGAATAGCAGAAATAGCAAGCGGCCCATCTTATTATATAGTCTTTGATATTGACACATTTCCTGTGGTGTGTTTATGTGTGTCGTGTGTTTTGTGTCCCGTTTCTCGTCATTGGTGTGTTGGCGTCCAATCAGCTATTGATCCAAACCCCTGTGATTTATCTCTCCAAGTGAAATATTATGTAACTACTAGACGACGGCACGTCCCCTCCCCCCCCCAACCCACCTTCCACAACAAATATACCTATATATATATATATATATCACTATAAATGTATGCATTATTATTGTCTTTTATATTTCATTATTCATAATAATATGTAAATATATAGTCTGTGCATGAACAGCAATGCGCATTACTCACACAGAATTAGGAGTCATAACAACTGCTTGAGTCAAACACTTCAAGGTTTAATATTGATATAAATATCATTATCAGGTATATATTACTAACATTATCTTTCTATAAGATATATCACTTATGTAACACTATAGTTCTTTGTACGTTTTCATTGTTTGACTACAATGAGAATAATAAAATCACTATAATGTACCTTTTCGTGATTTATATGTTTACCCATTAATTTGTATTTAATTTTTCGATTAAATTTTCTTTCAAAATAATTGTATGTTTTTTTTAAATTATATCCGTAAGTTATGAATACTTCACTGTTTTCTTTTTTCTTTTTCTTTTGATTAATGCCACTTAAAAATTATTTTTTGTTTAAATTGTACATGCCACTTATGAAATCTTGAAGAAAAAAATAGTATGATTGTTTTAAATCTGTGGACGAATCTCTTTTTCTGTAATATATATTTATTTATTTTTAGATTTCTAACCACTAGAATTTCATTTCCATCTAGCGCCAATAGTTTTACTGCTGTATAGTTTTATCATGTTCAATAGCTTCCTGGCAGTGTAAAATGTATTATGTAAAAAAATAAATTGCATTATCTTTATATTATGTATAAAGGGATTTTTTGTTCTTTCTTGGTGTAAAATAAAGTCTTGTGATTATATAATCACAACAAAAATATATCATGTTCTACAACAAATGTTGTATAGTTTCATAAACCAAATGTTCAATGAAGATATGCGTGTCAATTGTTTAGCTCCATGAGCTTACAACAGAGCTATTGACCCTGTCTTTGTTTAGCTCTTCTTATTTTTCAACAACAACAAACATTATCACCATATTAACCGTGATATTATACACATGTTTTCTTTTCACATTTATTAATAAAAATATTTAAACATATTTTGTTTGCTGATAATAATAAACAAGTGTAGCCCATTGTATATTACCTTAAATATCTCATTACATCTTATTTTTAAAAAACAACAGGTAAATGTTGGCTACTATATTTCTTATTAATTTATGTTGTTGTATAAACTAGTTCGGCTAGAATTTCATTTCTTTAAATGATTCAATGATTTCATTTAACAATATTATAAAACCTTGTAAACATCTAATTTTGAAAAAAAATAACTTCATTAAAATATTATCGTGATTGAGACCTCATCTCTAGTCATTCTACTCCAATAACTGCAGTCTGCGCATGTCCGTATTTGAATGATAAGCAAACGAAAATAAAAACCCGTGCAGGATGTGCAATTTACTTTTGAAATGAGGTTGAGTGTTTTCTATTGTGTGGTGAGTAAAGGCACGAAACATCCGCAAATAAAATAGTTCTTGTCAATATTGTGCATGCTTGTCAGTTTTCCATAATCGCCATCTCCTATTTATTGCATAAACATGATCTGTAACGACTTATTCACATGATTGCGTGGGAGTATCTTCATTTAATAAACAGCAAGTTATGTTCACAAGCTATCATCACATGGCGAGTCTTTCTGTTTTCTATAACCCAGTTCAGGTTTCTCTTGTTCTGCCACAGTTCTCATTGACGCCTGTCATAATTGCTTTTTTTTTTCAATTTTTTTCCATGATTTTGTTCTGTTGTCTTTTTATTACTGTTACAAATAACAGAAACTAAGTTGTGCTTTGAGTGTGTACGTGTGTGTGCTGATACATAAAATAAATGACGTCTATGCTATAAATAAACAAATATCTAATTGTAACAATAAGAAATGTTATATATAAATAAATAATAATATGTGAAGTTTTGCAATATGTAGATTTGAACGGTTCAGAGTAATTTTGTTTCATGCATGCTTTTATTCACATGTATTGGTCATCTGTTTACTGTCAGTATAATATTCACATAAGTTGACAAGAGATTTTTCACAGGAGATCTAGAATTGTGACTATTGTGTGATTTAATCCTAAGGGAGATTTAATATGAACGGATTTCCTCTTCATCAACTTTTCATCAATATATACTTTATATTATACTCTTTATTTCAATCTTTCCATATTCAATTCTTCTATCTATATATCTATATTATCCTGCTTAGTCTTTCTTTTTATCGTTTCTATTCTATCCCAACATTTTTACATCATTTCCAAACAGTCTAGTGCGGTAGCGACAGAATAGTAAAACTGTCTTATTAATTTGACCCCTATACTCCATCCTGGGTTCGAATCCTGGGTTCCATCCTGGGTTCAAATCCTGGTGCAGGCTAGGATTTATTCCCGGGTCTAAAGGGTGTCCCTGACTCAAGCCAGCTCTTATAGGTACCTGACCTTTAGTTAAGGTAAAGTAAAGGCGGCTGTGCATAGTGCTGGCCACACAATCACCTAGTATGCGGTGGCCAAAGAAACTGGTGAACGCTGCTACACAAGTGGAGAGTGGAGAGAAGTTGAATTGCAACAAGTACTGATGATTTTTTTAAACATCCCTTTGATGTAGTGATGACAGCTCAAGTATTCGTAAATGTTTATCTACATAATTATCTACTATCAAAAAGTTTTTTACAAAAAATTAACAATGTTTTAAAATAATAATTGTGAGTAACTTAACCAAGCTTAACTTGATCAATGACAATGAGTGATAGTTAAGAAATCAAGGTAGAAAGTTTAAAAATTATCTGGATACGTTTCGGCATTATAATATTATGTATATAACACAGCCTATAGCCATAAACTATAGGCTTAAGTTGGTAATAAGCACTGGGGCCCTGCAACAAAACGGTTATTTTCTTTATTATGTGATGAGGGTTAAGTAAAAATTGGAAGCCTATGCTGGAAACCCACAGGACACCCTAATGAGGACCATAATATTAGGCCTTCACATAATTACAGTGTAGATTATATATTGAAACGTCGCTAACGTTTTCTAAGTATTGATAATGTAATGTTTTGATGTTTTAATATTTAGTCGTTTTGTGTTCTTGATCTTGCTTACACATTTAATTTTCTAAGCCAACATGATTGTTTTATTTAGACGACACGACCGTACTTGCCGGTCGACATCTACCACAATACAAATTGCATTATGGCATATTATCAAAGGGAGTAACTGCGATAATTAAAACTCTACACATTACAGATATATGATAGAACTGATGGTATCCTAAACTTAAAACAACCGAACATATTTCTTAAATGTGAATACATCATTAACTTACCTGGCCAGATATGCTTATTTGTATTAATATTAGAAAACTGCGAGGTTTCGCTACGTGCCAACATGCCTAGCAGGGTAATTCTCCTTCGCCTACGACGTCTTCGGTGGCTTGGCCATGTATCCAGGATGGAGGATGGGTGAATCCAAAAAGACCTGCTACATGCTGAGCTCACTGAACGCAAGAGATCTACTGCCTTGACTTAACTTCGGTTCAAGGACGTCTACAAGAGCGACCTAAAGGCTATAGATGTAGAGGTCGGAAACTGGGAGACCCTGGCTCAGAACAGAAGTAGTTAGAGAAGTACCCTACACACCGGTACAAATGCTGCAGAGGGCAGACTTCGCCTTATCAAGAAGTCTAAAAGAGCAGCGAAGAAAAGTAAAGAACATAGGCTGCCCCTGAAAAAATCCAACGGTCCCGCTTACAAGTGCCAGAGATGCGTCATAGCCTGTCTCTCAAGAATATGACTCCACAGACACAACCAATTCTGCAGGGCTGGCCAAATCACAGGAGCGCAAATATAATCGTCTTCCGAGACAATGGAGGCAATGATGATGATTAGAAAACCCACTGTAAACAAACTAAGTAGACTAGGCTACTTTTTAGTTTAGAAAAATGGTAAGGTAGCAGATGAAAAACCGATTTCAGAATAAAGTAAAACGGGTGTTTTATACATGATATAGATTTTATTCTTTCTAGTATCAAAACAATTGCTTTGTTTGAAAAGTATATGTATTTGAACCCAAATAACATTATAATGTGTTTTTTTTCAAACTCAACAGAACTTTTGTAAATTTTGACCAAAGGGATGAAACAGCGTTCGTTTATTGGGCAAACACATTCTTCCTGTAACACTGAATACCACATGTTATTTCGACAGTACTTTAACTTAAAATTCATTGTTTGCTTTAAATTTTTATTATGACATATTGATAATTATGGAGAACGCCAACGTCAAGGGGAAAACGCAACGACATTTACAATAAAAAAGATTAATTTCCTTCAGCCCTTATGTCATAGACTGTGGAGCACACTGGACCAAGCCTCCATCACTTCCCCCTCTGATCAGCTTTCAAATCTTCACTGAAGGGTTGGACTAAAAACCTTAAGTGAAACTCCGTTCCGTCATCTGTTTGTAATTCTTTTTTGTTTGTTATAAAATTGTGTATGTGGTTCATTTGTGGACTTTTTCCTCAAGCCTAACGGGGTTTTCCACAGTAATAATAAGTCGTAGATGAAGAAGAAGAACTGTAGACGATTGAAGCAGAGGTCTGTTATAAAAAATGGGAATCCGAGAAATGAAAGCATCGTTTCTTTTTCTTTCTTGGTAAACAATGCTGCTTTAATTACACTAGGAAGTAATCTTTTATAACATAATAGTCTTTAGATATATCAGAGAATCTGGCCATAAGTTCAACTTTAAATCTTATCTTATACATAACAGACGCTCTTTCTATAAAGAAGATTATTGCGTCGTACGCTAATCCGTGGTCCGAGTCTAGTCTTCCATTCTGAATAATGTTTTAAATGATGTTAAGTTACTGGTTTTTCTGGTTTGTTCAGGCAACCCATTTCATGCCTGAATGCCACTCGGGAAAAAAGAGTACTTATATGCATTTGTTCTCACAAAAGGGAAAATATGTTTTATATATTATTATCTACATTCAATTTGCACATCAAGTGCTTTTTTTTTTCCCTAATACCCACCATATTGAGTATTCCAATTCTTTATTTAACATGGGAATTCGACAAAACTTTTCATTTCAATTTCATTATTTGCTACTATATGTTGCAGTTGTTCTGTAATGCTCATTATAAAACGTCTTTATAAAAATATTATTTGACTTTCCCGTTGGTGAAAAAATAGAAATAAATAAAATTGATTCGAAGGGGTAACACTCAAACAGGCACATATACACGAATATTCCAAGTCAATGCCAGTGCACTTGAGGTATCTGTAGCCATTGGCGTGTTTGCTCTTTCTCGTTTGATTTCACGTCGATTTCGAAGCTCATCCGAAGTCTATAGCTTTTGTTGTCCTGACCCTTTCACTTTCTTTACAGTTTGATTCTTTTACTGGAAGTGATTATACTTCAACTGATAAACCACACTATTAATTAAATCGGCCATGTTTGCTAAAGTAATGTTTCATTATTTAAACAAACAAAAAAAAAGTAATTATGTCGTCACTTCTTTCAAATACCGTCCCGATCGATTCTAAAAAAAAAAAAAATTCTCTAGAAATTATTTCTAGGTTTTCGTTCTTAAGAGAAAAAAAATAATGTGACAAGGGAGGACGATTCATATTGTCTGGGTAATAGTTGAGTTGTTTCCCTTACTATGCATGACCATCTCGTTCAACGACAAGGACCGAGATGGGAATCGAACCCTCATTTAGCAGTTTGGGTTCGGTTCGGTTCGGTGAGACCATAAGTTCGGGTTCGGTTCGGTTCGGTAGGACCCTAAGTTCGGGTTCGGTTCGGTTCGGTCGGATTAGTAAAAAACAAAGTTCGGGTTCGGTTCGGTTCGGTAATAATTTACGTTCGGGTTCCGTTCGGTTCGACAACAACTGAACTCTTACAATGTTAGCGTTTTAATTAAACTGTTTTTTTTTTTAAATAAATAAAAAATCTTAAAATAGTAGCCTAGCCTAAAACTGAATTTTCTACTGATTTAAAATAATGTTTGTCTTCTGCCGCATGTTCAAAACTCACAATTAAATATACATAGGTTGATGCAAATAAAAACAACAATAGGCCTAAGTGTTATTTCTGGGTCTTCTGTTATATGAAATACAATTTAGAGGCCGACCGAAACCAAATATTTGGTTTCGGCCGAAAACGAAACCATACCGAAAGTTCTAAATTAACTTTTGGCTGAAACCATAACCGAAACCAAAAGTTTAACAACACTTTCGGCCGAAACCGAAAAAAACACCTAAATTTCCAAACAAAACATTTTAAATATTAACTAGTTTATTGGTAGCCTACTCCATATAAGTAAACCATAGAACTTGTAATAAACTACTGTAGGCTATATACATGTAGCCTAGGCCTTTTATATATAATTTTTTTTCAGATTGGAATATTCTTTATGATTTAATAACCTAAAAGGCAATACATAGGCCTACTTTATTTTAGATTTTTGTATCTAAATATTATGACAAAATTTTGATACAATTAGACAAAACAATACAAAAATGACAAATGCAAGATATTCGGCTGATGACCGAAAGTCAATATCACTTTTAGCCAAAACCGAAAACAAACTGAAAGCAAACTTTTTAGCTTCGGCCGAAACCGAAACCACACCGAAGGAGGCCATTGGCCTACTTTCGGCGTATAAGCAGAACCGAAACTGAAGTTCGGTCGGCCTCTAATACAATTAGTATACGTATTTCTTGTGTAAGCAATATATTTCTGGTGTAAGCGACGTATATTTCTGGTGTAAGCGACGTATTTCTGGTGTAAGCGACGTGATAGGAATTAAAAACATTTTCGCCATTACAGAAACAATTTTTTTTTTAAATGCTCATTGTTATCAGTGATAACGCTCTAAAATGTCATAAAAGACAATTTGAGCTCTTAAAAAGTAAGCTGAAATGTTAAATTATAACAAAATAGTCTCTGTGACCTATTGTTTACCCGCCCCCTACCCTTTTTTCTTTCTTTTTTTTTTTGCAAAAACAAGGATTTAAAAAAATTATGTTAAAAATGTAATATTATTATCAATTGTTTACATTTCAATTTTCATACTTAAAAGAAATATTAGTCTTTAAATTGTTTAGGGTGAGCCTGTGCAAACAGGCAAAAAAAGCCTGCTATTTTATTGTCCTCCTCCTACCCAAAAAGTGCAAGATTTTCCCTTTAAAATGTTATCTCCCTCTCCCTTTATACCATTAAATGTGCTATCACTTGTCCCTCCCCCCTCTACATTACACAATTTGTCCCTCCCCCACCCCGTAATGTTCTTTGTCTCACACTGCCAGTTTATCATCTATGCCATATAGTCTGGAATGTTGTTTTCGTTCACAATAAGCGGCTGGAGTGTTTACCATGATGTCTAGTTAATTTATCTTGTTTTCCAATGTGAGGTTAAATATACACCTCTTCATTCCCCCCCCCCCCATCTCTAGTTGCAACGTAACTCATTCACTCAATTTTAGCGCTGCTGCTGTAGTAATGAAATTGACATACTTTTAGGCTTCTTTTCGCTTCGCAAAATACATTTGGCCAATAATATACATACAAACATATTCATTTTTTCTTTAAAAAAAACAAAACAAGTTAAAATGCCTAGGTTCTCAAAAATAAAAGCCAATATCCTAATTTTGGAACGAACAAAAACAAGCTCTTGGGAAAAAAGTCGAGGCATGTTATCACTGATTGTTATTAGAATAAACACGCAAATTTTTTTTGGTGGGGTAAAGGGAGCTAGGAAGCGGGGTGAAGACAGGAAAGAAGATAAAAGCAGTATGACGTCGCAGAGGCGGGAAGAGCAATCATGCTTTTGTGACACATTTATCTAGGTCACTTGCGTTGACGGTCGGTCGATGTTTGTTTAAGCAATGTTTTGTTTTTCTTTTTCGCCGCGCATTTCTATGTGCCTGAAAGCCGATGTATCAAAGGGTGTTGGGGAAGGGATGGTTATACAAAAATAATTCTTTTTTTTTTTACTATCAATACAAATGTTATCATTACTGGCGAATGCTTGCTAGTGACAAGATATAAATATATTTGTTTCTGTTACTTTTATATAAGTTCGTTCGGTTCGGTTCGGAGTCCGTCACTTTAAAGTTCGGGTTCGGTTCGGTTCGGTCACCGGCAGAGTTCGGGTTCGGTTCGGTTCGCTAGAAACCACAGTTCGAGTTCGGTGTGTTCGGTTCGGGTTCGGTTCGATTCCCATCTCTAGCACTGACAAGGTGTTTCTTTTCTTGCTAAATGAATGAATGTATATTAATGAATGCTGTGTGTTGTTCTCTGTTTACTGTGTGTTGTCATCTGTTTACTGTGTGTTGTTCTCTGTTTACTGTGTATTGTCCCCTTTTTGTTTACTGCTTATTGTCCTTAAACAAGACTGCAATTTCTTTTCAATATCCAGCTAGTTATTTTTATGTAATGATGACATGAATTTACAAACGAAAGCAACAATACGAGAATAAATATTTAAAAAAGATAAAATCAATGTTGCTCAGGCACACACATATTTTTATTTCAAGACCTTTTTGTCACATACAGACATGAATTTAAGTTGAATAAAACCTAGACCCTAGATAAAACAAACCAAATAAATAACAACACTCATATAATTCTTTATTAATAAACAAAAGTCAAGAAAAATTTCATGGGAAAGATTTATAATTAAATAAAGCTATACCTGTACGATTTACAAGTTAACTGTTAACATTCTTATATATATATATATATATATATATATATATATATATATATATATATATATATATATATATATATATATATATATATATTATATTTATACTATTAATTTTATTTTATTAAAAAGAGAGTGTATTGATAGTCGGATAATATGGACATTATTCTCACAAATTGTGAAGATGATAATTATACGTGTATTTACATATATATATATATATATATATATATATATATATATATATATATATATATATATATTATATATATATATATTATATATATATAGTGAAAGTAGTGATCAATGGAGTATAAGGGTCAGATCAGTCTGGTTGACCAAGTGTTTCATTAGTAAGACAGCTTTAGTATTCTGTCTTGTTTTGCTAACGCACTAGACTGTTAGGAAATGATGTATAAATGTTGGCATAGAATAGAAAAGATAAAAAGATAGACTAAGCAGGATAATATAGATATATAGATAGAAGAATTGAATATGGAGATTGAAATAAAGAGTTTAATATAACGTGTATATTGATGAAAAGTTGATGAAGAGGAAATCTTTACATATTAAATCTCCCTTATCAAACTAAATCAAACGTTAGTTACAATTCTAGGTCTTCTGTGAAAAGTGTCTTGTCAAATGATGTGAATATACAGACAGTCAACAGATCACCAATGCATGTGAAAATAAACATGCTTGAAACGATATTACTCAGAACCGTTCAAATCTACATTTTCCAAAACATCACATATTATATATTTAAATATAACACTTCTTATTTTTACAATTAGATATTTGTTTATTCATGGCATACACGTGATTTATTTTATGTATCAGCACACACACACACAGACACACAAATTCAACGCACAAAATAGTTTCTGTTATTTGTAAGAGCAATAAAAAGACTACACAACAAAATCACCGAAATAAAAATAAAAAAAAAAAGATAATTATGACAGGCGTCAATGAGAGCTGTGGCAGAACAAGAGAAATCCGAACTGGGTAATAGAAACAGAAAGACTCGCCATGTGATAATAGCTTGTGAATATAACTTGCTGTTTATTAAATGAAGATACTACCACGCAATCATGCGAATAAGTCGTTACATATAACATATGCAATATATAGAAGATGAAGATTATGGAAAACTCACAAGCTTGCACAATATTGACAAGAACTATTTTATTTGTGGATGTTTCGTGCCTTTACTCACCCTACAATAGAAAACACACAACTTAATTTCAAAAGTAGAATCTAAATTGCACATTCTGCACGGGTTTTTATATTTGTCTGCTTATAATTCAAATACGGACATGCGCAGACAGCAGTTATCGGAGTAGAACGACCAGTGGTAAGGTCTCATTCACGATAACATTTGAATAAAGTACATTTTTTTTTCAAAATTAGATGTTTACAAGGTTTTATAATATTGTAAAATGAAATCATTAAATCATTGAAAGAAATGAAATTCTAGCACAACTAGGTATAGTAGCCTACATTTACCTGTTGTTTTTAGAAACAAGTTGTAATGAGATATACAAGGTAATATACAATGCGCTACACTTATTTAATATTATCAGCAAACAAAATATGTTTAAATATATGTATTGATAAATTTGAAAAGAAAACATGTGTATGATATCAAGGTTAATATGGTGATAATGTTTGTTGTTGTTGAAAACAAAAGAGCTAAACAGAGACAGAGTCCATAACTCTGTTGTAAGCTCTTAGAGCTAAACACGTGACACGCATATATTCTTTGAACATTTGGTTTTATGTATTTATACAACATTTGTTGTAGAACATGATATATTTTTGTTGTTGTTATGTAATCACAATACTTTATTTTACATCACGAAAGAAAAAAACTCACTTTATACATAATATAAAGATAATGCAATTTAGTTTTTTACATAATACATTTTACACTTTTTAGGAAGCTGTTGAACATGATTATGTTGGTACAACTATACAGCAGTAAAACTTATGGCGCTAGATAGAAATGAAATTCTAGTGGTTACGAATCTAAAAAAGATATAAATATATATAACAGAAAAAGAGATGCGTCCGCAGATTTAAAACAATCATACTTTTCTTAGTCAAGATTTCTAATGTGGCAACTACAATTTAAAAAAAGAAATAATTGTTAAGTGGCCATTAATCAAAATTTAAAAAGAAGAAAACAGTGAAGTATTCATAACTTACAAATATAATTTTTAAAAAAAATCATTAATTTTTACAGAAACTTTCATCGAAAAATGACATAAAAATGGGTAGACATATAAATCACGAAACGTTATATTTTAGTGATTTGTTTCTCATTGTAGTCAAACAATGACAACGTACAAAGAACTATAGTGTTACACAAGTGATACATCTTTTAGAAACAAAATGTTAGTAATATATTCCTGATAATGATATTTATATCAATATTAAAACTTGAAATATTTGACTCATGCAGTTGTTATTACTCATAATTCTGTTTGAGTAATGCGCATTGCAGTACATGCGCAGATTATATATTTACATATTATCATGAATGATGAATTATAAAAAAGACAATAATAATGTATGCATTTATAATGATTTATATAGGTATATTTGTTATGGAAGGTGGTGGGCTTGGGGAGGGGACGTGACGTCATCTAGTAGTTACATAATATTTGACTTGGAGAGATAAATCACAGGGGTTTGGATCAATAGCTGATTGGCAGACGCCAACACACCAATGACGAGAAACGGGACACAAAACACACGACACACATACACACACCACAGGAAATGTGTCAAATCAAAGACTACATAATAAGATGGACCGCTTGCTTTGATATTTACTGGATAACTTGGAAATTTAGTTTCGCACAACGTTCTCGAGACTTCCGGTTTAGTAATTCGCTATGATTTTCTCTTCAATGGAAAATTGAGATTAAAATCGAAAGTTGTGTACAGCACAAACCCTAAATGCAATCGTAGGAGCGTAGAAGTCATTTAAGACAGCCTTTTTGGTTGCACGCGGAGAAAGAAAAAGAACAAATAAGCTCTAAAAAATAGAGCAAGCGGTCCATCTTATTATAGTCATTGGTCATATGTACAGGAACATGCACTAAATGTGTAAGCTTAACGGACGCGAATATATGGAAGTTATTACTGTGTTTTGGTTATTGGTTATATATTGTAATAGATTGTTTTTTTTTTCATTTATTGAATGAATTGTGCTTAAATCAAAGAAAAAACTGACGCCATTTGTTTCAAAAATTCATCAAAGCATAGTATCACAAATCCCATCTGACCATAGTCCTTTTGGGCCATAGTTTGCCATGGTCTGTCCAAGCTTTGACTTGAGGTGCCAACCACTGAGGGGGGGGGGAGAACAACGAGGTAATTGTGAATATCTCTTATGTTGGCAACAGACTTGCTAGGTGTTTTTTTTTCACTGAATGATTCGTGGAACCCACTTTTCATTTATATCTTATAGGACGAAACCACTATGCGTAACTCTTGAGTTTAGGTGCATGGCTGTAGCCTTGTTCTTGATAAATAGGTCACTTAATCTAGGTCACAGTTTGAATGAACATTTTTTTGACCGTTTTAAAAACATTGACCAGGAGAAACGCCCACACTTTGGGGGTAATGGGGTCAAGGGTCAAGGAGATGGGAGTTTCAAAAGTTGCAGGACTGTTCGTAGTCTGATGTTTAAAGATAAAAAAAAAATTACAGATATTATTATTTTGTGTGTGTGTGGCAGTATTTACAAATCACAAACACTGGATCAATGTATATTTAGTATGTACAGAAAAGCGAAGCAGTATTTTAAGTAACATGACTTGAGTTGGCATCAGTTGAATGAAAGGGTGAGTCGGGTCGATAGCAAAATGTATCAAACTCGATTGGTTACAGAGGATTCGGGCTAAAATGAAAGAATAAATGTTTTTTGTTATTTTTAAATCTATTAACACATGTAAAATATAACTCATATAAACTTCACTGGATATTATTTGACACTTATACGTCTGGTTAATTTACTTCCCAGGAATTCAAACTTAGCTCCAGAACAATTCACACCCTTAACCAGAATGTATCTATACGGGCCTAAATTTGAATTTTTGAATGCATGAGCATGGAACGTGTAGGCCGCACACTATATTCTTGATGCGACCCTAAGGAGCGCGAGGGTGTGGGGCAACGTATTGGCCTCCAGTCAATTTGATATTTTGTACAATTATTTCGTGATTGCCTTCACATGTCTTCATTACAAACTTGTATTAAAATCCCCCAAAACGGCGCACAATACATGATACTGATTATTATTAAAAGAAACAGTGTAGGAACATAAAAACAAAGTATTATGTCAAGTTCTGCTAGAAATTTATAATAAAATAATGTTAAAACAACGCGATAAGGTGATAAATACAACTCCACCGTTATGCCTTCATAGGAAATTCCACTAAACGACAACAACACACAGGGTTACCCATAGAGGAAAGGTCTGGGGACAGCCCTGAACTAGAATTTAGTCTCTCCAATCCTGGCGGACTACGACCAGAATGAAATCTTAAGCTTTAGAAAGGCATCTTTCAGCCAGCAAAGTAAAAAAACAACAACACAACAACAACACTACAACTGCTAGACCTAGGTAAACTGCGAATGAATTGATATGGGCAGAGAACTGGTTTCCGGGTTTCTGGTAACAATGAATCCTGGTCCAATATTTTACCCAAGATTGCTATACCAATGTGGTGAAAGTAATAGGCTAAATGACAACAATGAAACGGTTAATGTTACTAATGGAGCACAACTTGATATCTAATGTACAGTCAAAATAACAATAACACAACAACCAAAGTTTGTACTTCGTCAAGATTTAAAAGATCTAAGATGGAATTACTTTGGAAAAAAAAAGAAAGGAAGATTAACGTCTAAATACAAACTGGATACACCCAAAGTGACGAATGAACTGCTAATCACAAAACCCGCTTATCCGAACATGGCTAGACTGACATTTAGACCCCGAATGATATGGTTAGACCGACATTTAGACATTCATTGATATCACTAGACTGACACTTATAGTTCAAATGATATGGCTAGACTGACATTTAGACCCCGAATGATATGGTTAGACCGACATTTAGACATTGAATGATATGGCTAGACTGACATTTACACCCCGAATGATACGGTTAAAGAGACATTTAGACATTGAATGATATGCGATTGTCATGTAGACTAGGATTGAAAAAGTCTGACTGAAATTTTCGTGCAATGAAATTACTAGACCATATATTAGATTACATTTAACCTAAACATATGGCTAGATGTCACTGTGACCTATTGACTCACACTTAACAAAATAAAACATCAAAGTTAGATTGACATTCAGTTTTATTTGTGTATTTTCTGGGGGTTGACCAATCACAGCAAGTGTGTTCAATAATTAATTAGGGAAAGCACGTGACCTTAGGGGGAAAAGAAGTGGGTGGGGGAAGGACTAATAGCATATACTGATTGGTTTAATTATTGAATGTTTACTATTAACCTTAACGTCGTCTGTATTTGTGCGTGTGTGAATGTGTATGACAGAGAGAGAGAAATAAAGAGAGAGAGAGAAAGAAAAATATAACACCGCGAATCTTGTAACTTTTGAATTTGTGTTATTTTAAAGTGCGCTGAAACCTTTAATAATGTATAAATTCTATTTAAAAACAATATATTTGTCTCTTAGCCCCATCCTGCCGCCAAGTCTACACCCAAATAAACATTCTAATAGAAAACGAAAACCTTCGGTTATCTAATAGACAATGAAGGTTTGAGATGGGATATCAATAAGTAAGTAGTACAACAATTCCAATCTAACAAACAAACAGACTATTAGATTTGTGTTTTTTTTTTTTGAATTACTTGGTGAACATTATAAGAATATCCATGGTTTCCTGTTAGAACCAACAGTTTCTATTCCACGTGTACCCTGCATATTGTTATATCTAGGGTCAATTTCTACACAGGCGCTTTCTCTAAGACGCGACCTCCATTAGATGGTGCCCATGATTTGACTAAAATTCAAATACAGTAGGCCTATGTCTACGTTTTCAAACTAATAATTTTAGAGGTGGTGATCCTTACAGTTGGGTTCGCATAGTTTGTATATATATATAAGACATTAAAAATGAATCTCTTTATTTTTTGTTGTTGTTACTATTTTGTTTGTATCTCTAATGATTTGCAATGATTCAGGTTTGTTTTACCTAATTAGTTACTATCTAATATGTTGTGTTAATTCAATCTAAACTGGTTTGAAAGTAAAGACAGTTAAACCACACGAGAGTTCTCCAACTATTAAACCCAACCATTGCACCCAAATCATGTAAACACAACCTTTTTTTTAAAATTATAAATAGACTCAACCATTGAGAAGCCCGATTGGGCAACCCAGTCATTGTAGTATAAGCTCATAAATCCAATCATAGTATTCAATACAAGGGGGGGGGGGGGGTGAAAAAATGTGCTTTGAATGCGACCAAAACAAAAAATTATGCCATCACTTTCTGTCATGCAAAATTTTTTATCAAATGTCATTACACAATGCCAGGACAGAATGTACACGCGCCTACTTCCGGTTCCTTTAAAACCATCAATGTCTGCCTGATATTCCGTTTAGATAATAATATTTTTAAACAACCGTCTCTGTTTAAAAGAAGTGAACTTGCTCTATTAATGTTAAAGTATTGAAAAACAACATCATGTGATATGACAATCACATCGTAAATTCTTGACATTAGTTAAGACAATTGCTAATATTACTATGTTGGCTACAATTGAAGCATAAAAACAAATCCATTACAAGATTTTAGGTCCATATTTATAATCCATATATTTATGTGTCCGAAATGGGCTATCCTAATCAATAACCGGGCATTACTCGTTAGCATAACATCTTTTAGGCTTATACAATTATTGTTATTATATATAAGGTAATTACACAAATTCAAAAGCTGTTTAGTCTTAGCATTAAAGGAAATATTTACAAAAGTTAGATATTTACATCTACTTTAAATAAAGAGAACAGCTCATGTTGTTGTATATATATATATCATATACTACAGGGAATACATAATTGACATTTTGATCAAGGTTTAACTCTTTCTATACGTTTTGCCATACTGTATGCCGTAACATTACGGCTCGACTTGATTTTACGTATCGAAAGAGTTAAAGTATCATTTTAATTGTAGATTAGTATGCTTTGACAAGAAATTTTTTTTTTTTATTAAAAGATGATGATGGTTATTTCTATAGCGCAACATTTAGGTGACCGTTTCGATATAGATCTAGAACTAATTCAAATACTTTTTACTTAATAATCAAATAATTTATCAAACAGAAATGTTACTACAAATCAATTCAGTGATATTAATGAAAAAAAAAAACAATAACCAAAAAGACACAAAGTTTTTTAATCAACTTAAAAAGATAATCTTGTTATTGGCATTGATCGGGTCATTACCATATTATGAGTTCAATGCTAGACATAATGTGTTAGCCACATTATTGTGTTCGCTCCTAGACAGATGAGTTCAATGCTAAACAGGTGTCGGCCCAATTATTTTGTTCAATTATAGACAGGTAGGTGTTCAGTTCAATGCTAGACAGGTATTATCCATTGTAAGAGTTCAATGTTAGACTCGTGTTGAGTTCAATGCTAAGCAGGCGATGAGCTAAATGTTAGACATGTTTTGAGTTCAATGATAGACAGGTGTTCAGTTTAATGTTAGACAGGTGTGCACGTTTTAGAATTGTTTACACATGTCTTTTTGGTGCTGGTTGTCTCGGTCACGGTGAACCGGATGTTGGTGCGCTCGTACTCCATCCTTCTCGAACTTTTAGTGCAGCAGAGAAAATTTCGAAAGCTGCGTCTGAAATTATCAGACCAAAATGCGTACATGATGGGATTTACACAGCTGTTCATATAGGCCAGGCAGTTAGAGGCCATAAGGAGGATATACATGAATTCAGTGTTTGGGTTTCTTATGACGTCTAAATAGAATATGATAATCTGGACAGGTAACCAGCAGATGGCAAATATAACTATGACAATTACCACCATTATCGTAACCCTCTTTTTAGCCCGTACGCTTTCGGGTGATTGGTTCCCACCGCCAGGCACAACGCCGTAGAGTAGACGCTTCAGCATTAAGCCGTACATGATTATGGTAATGCCCAGTGGTATGACGTAGCCGAAAAATAAGAACGCTCCGGACATCGCCTGTATGGTTGTCACGTCCCTCCGAACGTTGATGCAGGACGATCTGTTATGTCCTTTGTAGTTGTAGTGTTGCTCTTCGTACTGGAGGAGTAGCGGCGTGTTGCCGCAGAGTATGATGATCCACATGACGAGAATGGCAATCCAGGTGTTTCTAACAGAGCGCAGCGTCATCGAGCTTATGGCGTGCACCACGGCCAGGTAGCGATCTAATGACATAAGCACGAGCGTGTAGACGCTAGCGTAGGCGCAGACGTACATGGCATAATGAACAACCTTGCAACCAATATCACCGAAAGGCCAAACTGGAAGAGCGTATCCAATTGCGGTGAATGGTACACAAAAGAGTATAAATAGCAAGTCAGCGACGGCGAGCGAGAGAATCAGGATATTGGTGGTGTTCCTCATGTGTTTGTCACACAGCACCACGAGTATCACCAAAGAGTTACCAAACAGTCCCAGGACGCAGATGAGGCCGAAAATGGTGGGCACGATGATGCTCACGTAAAACTCAAAATTGCTTACCGTTTGAATGGTGTCGTTGGAAGTCATGTTGTCAACCAAAAAAGTGGTGATAATCTCGTCGGTTTCCGGGCTCATGTTTCTAGCGTCTGCTAGAATTTTGGTATCCATGATTGACATATTAACGTCGTAACTATAAAACGAAGACGCTGCAATGAACAGTGACTTATATATGTTCTAAATCTCTCGTAATGCGTCGTATTTGGGTAAATAGCGGAAGTTAATTGTTAGTAGTACAAAAGCAAGCTACTAAATAGTCGAAGTAGGTCAAATACACATTTAGGTACATTGGATATTGGTAAAATACATCTAGCCAACATTGGCAAATGTAGGTCACATGCCTAGCCAGGTCTATATTCTCTTTCTGCTGTAGCGGCACTGGGACAGTGTCCAGAATATTATTATGAGGCCTGCAACGTGCTCCACGATTGTACGAACATTAGCTCTGCTGACCAGGCCCTTCTTCTAACCACGCAGAATGACGCCCTTAACGTCCATTGGTTTCAGTAAAGACCCCAGCAGAAAGACACGGTAGAACCGAGTTACCAAGAATAACTGACAACTATCTCACGAGATTTTTCCAATGTTTAAAGATGACCAACTGTTCAGGCTGGAGCAGGTAAATGGAAAACTAGAATCAACTGCTTACCCTCCGTGGCGAATAGATTAATAACCTTATTTTTTCTTCTTATATTATTGTAGCATCGGTCTGTCTAACGTATTGTGTTGAGTTTTTCCAGCATCAGCTATTCGAAGGGACACACCTAAACAAGAGAAAAGTAAACAATAATTTTATGAGCTGCATAGTAAAACTACATTTTATTTTCAACAAGTTTAGAAGTGGACGAAAAAGGCTGATTTAAAGTAAATAAAATTATTAAAAAATTGTTATCCTTGAAAGAAAAACAAATTGTCACTATATTACTTGATTTATGTTTACAAAGTGTATGTATAGTTCATTTTTTTTCTTCACTAGTAAAATTTTCTAAACATCATTTAAATTTGTCTTATTAAACTTTGCTTTTACCAAATTCTTCTTCTTCTTCTTCTTTATGTGCCAGGACTGGAACAGACATCGGCGGTCATGACTCTCCATTCTTTCCTGTTGTTAGCTTTTTGCAGAAAGTTATTATTACTTATGTTGTTGTTCGTGGCCCATTCGTTCAGGCTTTCTACATATGTTAGCCTTTGTCTTCCTCTGTCTCTCTTACCAGATATTTTCCCACACAAAGCCAGTCTTTCTATACCATTTTTCCTATAGATGTGTCCTAGAAATTTCATCTGTCTATTCCTAATGGTGTTAATGAGTTCTCTTGAGGTACATGCTGTTTTCAACACCTCTGCATTAGATTTCTTTTTAGTCCATGATATTCGCATCATCCTTCTTAGAAACCACATTTCTACTGCCTCCAATCTTTTACTTGTTTCATTATCAATAGTCCAACATTCACATCCATATAGAAAAACAGACCAAACATACCCCTTCAGTATGCGCATTTTGGTACATATTCTGATATTCCTGTTTTTCATGATACTGCTTAAGCTCATGAAGCTGTTTTTAGCTATTGCGATTCTTCTGTTTATTTCTTTGTTGCATTTGCCTTCCTGTGTTATTGTATAGCCTAGATACTGGAAAGAATTGATTTGCTTGATGTTTTCACCTTCACTGGATAAAGAGCATCTTGGAGGTTGTCTTTTCTTAGAGATTACCATTACTTCGGTCTTACTGAGATTGAGTGTTAATCCTTTAAGTCGGCTCTCTTCTACCACCTTATTTAGAATAGTTTGCAGGGCACTTTCTGATTCTGCTATTAGTACTGTGTCATCTGCATATCTCAGATTATTTATATTCTTTCCTCCAACTTTAATACCATCTAGGTGTTCGATATTCCGGAGTATTATTTCACTGTAGATGTTGAAGAGGTGTGGTGATAAAACACATCCCTGTCTTACGCCTCTCTTTATTGGTTTGAATGCACTTAACTCCCCTTCATATCTAATGGCAGCTTCTTGCTCCCAGTATAGATTTCTTATTATTCTGAGGTCTTTACCATCTATGTCCAGATCTTGTAATATATTAAATAGATCTTGATGTTTGACTTTGTCAAATGCCTTAGAATAATCTATAAAGCATAGATACAGGTCTTTTTGCATCTGGATGCATCTTTCAATTAACATAGATAAGGTGAAAATAGCATTTCTTGTGCTTTTATCTGCAACGAATCCAAACTGGGTTTCTGAAATTTCTGGACGGATTTTACTTCTTATTCTTTCCATGATTATTCTGAGGAGTATTTTTGTGACATGATTCATTAAGCTAATTGTTCTGTGTGATTCACACTCTGTTGCTCCAGGTGTCTTGGGTATTGTGATGAAAATTGATCTGCTTAAGCTTGAGGGGATCTTACCAGTATCATATATTTTGTTAACAAGTTGAGTTATTTCATTTATGCCTATTTCTCCCAATGCGTCAAATATTTCCACTGGAATGTTGTCTGGCCCTGGGGCCCTACCATGTTTCATTTTCTTGATAGCATTCTCAACACGTCTTTTAATATTGGTGGGCCTTCAATATTTTTGGTTAAGCTTGGTTTTTCTTTCCTGTCATCATCAAATAGTTCCTCAATATATTCTGCCCATCTGCATAGTATGTCTTCTTTGTCTAACAGAATATTTCCTTCTTTTGATTTAATGCAGCTTGATTGTGTACCTTTTCTTTTCCCAGATATTTCTCGTATTTTCTCATGTACTAACTTATTATTTTCAATCTTGCTGTTTTCCAGTTCTGCGCATTGTTCATTAAGCCAGTTTTCTTTAGCTTCGTTGCACTTCTTCTTTATTTCTTTATTTAGTACTTGATATTTCTTATCGTCCTTTTTTGCCAGTCTTCTATGTTCCATGAGTTCTAGAATTTCTTTCGTGATTAATTTCTTGTGTTGTTTTCTGTTTTGTTTTGGTAAATTTTCTTCAATCGCCACCTCAATGCATCTGTTGAATTCCTGCCATCTCTCTTCCACTTCGCATAAGTTGTCAAGTGCTTCAAATTTATTTTTTTACAGCTATTGTAAATTTCTCTTTCAAATTATCATCTCTTTTTAGAAGGCTAGTTTCAAGTTTGGGTTTAATTTTTGATTTCTTGAGTTGTTTTAGTTTTAGTTTTAAATTACATATGACTGGGATATGATCACTGTCACAGTCTGCTCCTGGCATTGATTTTGATGATCTTACAGCATTTCTGAAACGGTGTTGAATCAATATGTAGTCGATTTTGTTTCTTGTTCTGTCTCCTGGGCTACTCCATGTCCATCGTCTTCTTGGGTGGTTCTGGAACCATGTATTTGATGTGAAGAGGTTATGTTCTTTGCACCATTCTACTAATCTTTCACCACGGCTATTTATCTCTCCCAGGCCAAAAGGACCAACGATGTTTTCTTTTCTCTCTTTGCCAACCTTTGCATTAAAATCCCCCATTACAATCTTGATATCCTGCGATTTTAGTTGTTTCATGACATTATCTAAATCTTCGTAGAATTTATCCACTTCTTGGTCTTCATAGTCTGATGTTGGAGCATAAGCTTGGACAATACCTACGTCGAAGGGCTTTCCCTGTATCTTAATCGCTATGACTCTGTCTGACACTGGCCAGTAATTTTTCACTGATTTCGATGTTTCGGGATCAAGAATGATGCCGACCCCTTTTTGGTGCTGTTCCCCTCCAGAGTATATTGAACAGAGTATATACCAAATTATTAACTGACAAAAAGAACTTGATTTCTTAACAACCGACTACGTTTATAAAAATTATCGTTTTCTTTCTTAAATGTTCATTTTCTAATATAGAAATATTAACTTCTTTTACCAATGTATTAATTGATTGAAACAGTGAAAAAAAGTGAATGTTAAACAACCAAATTCGTTTACCCAAACAAATAACTGCCTGCTAAGTGTAATCTAAAATGTCCAACTTGTTGAAATCAGTCTATTGTGTATCAGGCTGTAGGCCTATACTCGTGCTAAGGTTTCTGTTTTGTTTTACTAGCCATAGTATTCCATGGTTACAGCTCAAATCAAAATATTTTACTAGTGTCCATTGAGACACACTTAGATCAGACATAGCAAGGGACCAGTTAAAAAAATTATCATTTATCAAGAAAATATAGATAATGCACTTTAAAACAAATACCTTTGATTTCAGAATTTTGTATTTCAACTTACCAAAAGCCCCTTTTGAAGATGTAGGCCAAAACAATATGAACGTAACATCTCGTTTGTTCTGTAAAAGTGAGAATGTAAATTTGTTGTCAGCTATTTACGAGTGAGAGGCAGAAAGACAGAAAAAAACACAACGACCATCGAACTCATCTCAACCACTGTATTCATTGCAGAAATAAAACCCAGTCAATGTACGTTACATCCTATAGCTGACGAAATGTGATTTATACGCTACCAAAAAATTAATCAGTTGATCACTTGCGCTATGCAACATTTATTTCATCAAATGTCAGTTGTAGCCTATACAATGCCATGAAGAAAGGTCAGAACATTATCACACTTGAACAGGATGTTCCATTTTAACCTTTCCCATCTCCCTAATTCTATCCCGCCTCCAGACCGGCTACCGGGTTGCCAGTTGCCAGAACACACCAGGGTTGCGAGTTGCCAGAACACACCAGTTAAAATTACATCATTAAAAAACCCTAATCAAGAAATCATAATCAAGACTAGAACCACACCCAAGGATGAGCGGTGCGACTGTATAATCTTCTGTTTACTAGGAGAGTCTGTAACTTATAAGGAAATATAAGTATTCTTCGAGGCACGCTCGCCAAACTATAATCTTGTAGAGAAACTTTTGAACGTTGCTTCACATTCTCGATAGAGCATTCAACTCCCCGCGAAAGGAATTATTACTTTATTCTTCGTTTCAAGATTTTAGAGCCAGACAATCAGTTATTTTCAAGTCAATGGAATATATTATTATGTATATAAATCTTAACACTGTGAATAACTGACGGCCGCAGTTACAGTGAGAATATTAGGAAAGAATTCCGTTAAGATGAATATTCTCACTGTGTCGGTAACACCAAGAACGGAATAGTGTTGTTGCAAGTAACAACGTCATCAATTGGAGAAAGTGTCAATAACTCTGTCGGGTTACTCAATGGCCAGTCAAAAAACTTTCTGAACCTATACATGATGTCTTCCCAAAAAAATAATTCTAATTTGATCCAATAGTAATTTTTTTTTGTTTTGTGCATGGAAGAAGAATAAATATGTAATTATAGGTATACATGAATGAACATAATGCTGCAATAACAAGTGTTCAATAAATAATACGTTGTTTTTTTAAATAGTAGATCTAGGCCTATTTGCAATTTATAGTATTTAGTGCTTATGTATGATTACCGCTTATTGGCTACATAGTTGAATTCCGTAAAAATATTAAATGTAAAAAGTTGTTATTTTTTTGTCTTTAAATCTAAACATGTATTAGCGTTAAAAAAATCAGCTAATGGGTCGTTTCTTACATACGAAATATTTACATTAACATTTTGTACAAAGCTTAAAAAACTAAAAAAAAATAATATGCTTATAACATTTGTAAGGATCAATATTTTTTTAATACAACATTTAGGCAATAATTATAATATATTTGAACATATTCTACTTAACAATCAAACACCGCATGAAATATAATATATTATACTCAAATATAAATTCAGAACACGTAAGCAGAAAAAATCACAAACTCATTAACTTTGTTTAAATCGGCAATTTCAGAGAGAATTTGTCGTTAGTATAAAACATTTAGTGTATTCAATATTAAAATAGTAACAAAAATGTTTTTTAACTACTCGACAAGTCTTCAGAAATGAAAAGTTTTTTCCCGTAGATGCCTGTGACGTTTGACAAATGTATGGGTTTAAATGCTAGACAGCTGTCAACCAATGGATGTGATCGATTCTAGAAAGGTGTCAACCAATTGATGTTCTCAATGCTAGACGGGTGTTCAGTTCTATGCTAGACATGTGTTCAGTTGTATGCTAGACAGGTGTGTATGTCTTAGAATTGTTCACACATGTCTGTTTTGTGCTCGTCGTCTCTTTCTCGGTCACGGTGAACCGGATGTTGGTGCGCTCGTACTCCATCCTTCTGGAACTTTCAGTGCAGCAGAGAAATTTCCGGAAGCTGCGTCTGAAATTATCAGACAAAAATGCGTACAGGATGGGGTTTACGCAGCTGTTCATGTAGGCCAGGCAGTTAGAGGCCAATAGGAGAATAGAAATGACTTCAGTGTTTGGGTTAATTAAGACTTCTATATAGAATATGATAATCTGGACAGGTAACCAGCAGATGGCAAATATAACTATGACAATTACCACCATTCTTGTAACCCTTTTTTTAGCCCGCACGCTTTCGGCTGATTGGTTCCCACCACCAGGCACAACGCCGTAGAGTAGACGCTTCAGCATTAAGCCGTACATGACGACGGTAATGCCCAGTGGTATGACGTAGCCGAAGAATAAGAATGTTCCAAAGAACGCCTGTTTGGTGGTTACGTCATCGAGGCTCCGAACGTTGATGCAGGCCGATCTGTTCTGTCCATCGAAGTCGTAGTGGTGCTCTCCGTACTGGAGGAGTAGCGGCGTGTTGCCGCAGAGTATGATGATCCACATGACGAGAATGGCAATCCAGGTGTTTCTCTCGGAGCGCAGCGTCATCGAGCGAATAGCATGCACCACGGCCAGGTAGCGATCCAAAGACATAAGCACAAGAGTGTAGACGCTAGCGTAGGCGCAGACGTACATGGCGTATTGAGCCACCTTACATCCTATATCACCAAACGGCCAGACTGGAAGAGCGTATCCAGTTGCGGTGAATGGTACACAAAAGAGTATAAATAGCAAGTCAGCGACGGCGAGCGAGAGAATCAGGATATTGGTGGTGTTCCTCATGTGTTTGTCACACAGCACCACGAGTATCACCAACGAATTACCGAACAATCCAAGGACGCAGATGAGGCCGAAAATGGTGGGCACGATGATGCTGACGTACAATTCGAAATGATTGGCGGTTTCGTTGGCGTGTGTGGAATTCAGGTTGCCAGGCAACAAAGTTGTGTTCATTCCGTCCCCTTCCGGGTTAATGATTCTGGCGTCTGAGAGACTGTTGGAATCCATGATTATTTCACAATGTTAATGACTTCAACAGAGAAGACCATAAACTAAATTATCCAGGCTTCATTAATAGTATATATTTTCCATCTCTTCCGATACAATGTATTTGCGAAAATTGAAGTCAGTTATTGTTAGTATTATAGAAATTAATCAGATAAAGTGACGAATTAGATCATATACACAAATAGTTCATATAAACTGGACATAGGTCAAATCCAATGTTCTTTGTTCTATGGTTGAAAGTCACGTGACCAGCCAGCTAATGTATTCTCTTTCTGCTGCAGCGGCACTGGGACAGTGGCCAGAAGATGAGACCAGCAACTTGCTCCACGATTGTCCGAGCACTAGCTCTGCTGACCAGGCCCTTCTTGTAGCCACGCAGAATGACGCCCTTTACGTCCATTGGTTTCAGTAGAGACCATCGCAGAAGAGACGACGGGATTGTGATATCGAGCCAAATCAAACGACAAATGGGTCACTAGAGTAACCAACTGTGTGAAAAGATATCAAATCAAAGACCAATGTCAATTGTGTAAGCTCCGCGGCGAATAGTTTAATAACTTGGTTTGCTTATTATATTAATGTGTTGACACTCTGTCAGGTGATTAGTGTTGAGTTTGTTCCAGACGCCTGTGAGATCCAGATAAGCTTATAAGATAAGAATCAGCTGGTGGAAGAGGCAATCCTTAAAAAGATATAAGAAAGAAAAATGTTTTTATTAAATATATGGTAAAATGCATAAAATAAAATTCAAAGCGCAATATTTCATAGATTTAGAAAATCTATATTTATTTGTTTTTTAAATAAATTATTGCAAAATTTTAATGAATGTAACTTTTCGTAAAACAAATTATGTTTTCTGGTTCCCTAAGATAGTATAGATGTAATTTAAAAAAGAATTAATAGAATTATCTTACAAAAACATTAACATTTAACATTTTACAATAAAACGTTCAATACTCTTCATTTGTATAGCACCAAATTCATGCCGTTCCATTTTGTTCCGCACTTCATTATCAAATTGCAATTGAATTACAAATTGTTAAATAGTGAGCCATTGGACCACAATAAGTAGTCTACACCAGGGAGTCAGCAACCTACCAAAAATGCGAGCCGGATTTGACACGCAGAGTGATTTTCATCGGCACACAAAAGTCCCACAAAAAGACAATTCAAGCCTCTTCTACAAGAAATTGAGTGGGGCGCAGGATGATTTTTAGGCTGTTGGCACTCTGAATGAATTAGAAAATCCTATTTTAGCCCTCTATTGGTCTAACAGACTAACAGACCTCGTTTTTTTCCCGAACATTTGGAATTCAGAATTGATCTCAACTTACCAAACGTCCGTGTCCAAAATGTCATCCAGACAATATAAAACGTAACATAGCCTATCGTTTGACGTCAGCAATTTTTGGAGTTTTACAGTCTGTAGGAGAGAAAATACAAATTTCCATGAGATTAAACTAATAATCGAACAAAAAATATAAAATACATTTTTATTAAGTAGTTTATAATAATTTGTTTAACTTCCAATATTTCTTAATTTAATTTTGTTTTTCTTTGATATATTTAAAAGCCTGGGATTTGGTGTGTAAAAAAACTGTTTAATTATGTTAAAAAAAACACATCAACTTTTAAAATAAAAACATTTCATTTTTTTAATTTTCTTTGCCACAAATTATTACAAAATGTGTCTTTTATTTGACACTTTATATCACAGTAGAGATTGGAGCACAAGTGGAAACATAATTATATATTATAAATACAAACAAACTCACTCAATTATAAACTCAATTATATATTATATTGATTTGCCCACACACACACACACACACAAAAGAAAAAAAAGTAAAGTATCCCGTCGGACCAATTTGATCCATAGGGCCGGTGAAGCAGCGTTCACCAGTTTCTGTGGCCACAGCTTACTAGGTGCTTGTGTGGCCAGCACTATATACAGCCGCCTTTACTTTACACCAACGATGGTCAGGGACCCATGAGAGCTTGGTAGACTCAGGGACACCTTCCAGTCCCGGGAAAAAATCCTAGCCTGCACCAGGATTCGAACCCAGGACCTTCGGTACGCCAGCCAAACGCACTGCCAGCATGCCCCATCCGTAACCCCAGCTCCTCCTTAATTCTCACTATTGTCATACACTAAGCCGACGGCCGTTATGCAGAAGATCTCTATGAGTTGATAAATTTAAGTTAATCTAGTGTGAACGAAGTGAAGTGTTTCAATTCAGTTTATCAGTAAAGTTTACTTTTATAATAAGTTATAATCCATATATTAGTTTGTGTCAGACAAAAATTAGCTTCAGGTTTAACAATTAATTTTGGATTTTAAAAAAGGATATCATACACTATACTTTGTATTTGAAGTTTTAAAGGGAGACAACTGGATTCTTAAATAATGAAGCAGCAGAGTTATTTCGATTGCTTCCCATGGTTCAGAAAAACAACTCCGGGTTTATAAATACTGTGTATAAGACAAAGAAAAAAAAATTGATACTTAAAATAATATAGCTTTTGTTGTTATTTTGTTTAATTGAAATAATAGTGACCGTTACCCTTAACTCTTTATTGCCGTATGTGTTTTTCTTGACTTGACTTACATGTTACAGACGAACTTACTATACAGAAGACTCTTGAATCCTACGGTTATTACTGGTTTGAGTCTAGTTTTGCATTTTTATTATTTTTTTAATATTATTATTTTTATATAGCATTTTAATGATGTTCTGCTAATTGTTTTCCTGGTTAGTTTAGATAACCGATTTCTAGCCCAAATGCCAGTCGGGAAGAAAGAACACTGTATTGTGTATTTGTTCTAGCATATGGAATAAGATATAATTGTTCATGTAATTTAATCCCAGTAACTGGGACATGATACAAAGCTTTTGGCATGGAAAGACACGCCGAGCAAGTGACCACCAGGGACATGTTGGGTGATGCAGCCCGAATGTGGCACCGGGGGAGAAATACACCAAACGGTGGTATTCCCGAGTATTATTTAGGGGGGGGGGGGATGAAATGATTTGCCTGAACCAGCCAGGAAACAATACAGCTTCAAAGTTGCATAGAAATACATAACAAAACTCAAAACAAGGATAAGCATAGAGGCCAATAATCTTCTGTATAGTTAAAGGCTCTTGAGATGAGTTGTCTGTGTTAAAATGAAAAGCTAGTCAAGTGAAAAGTTTAGAGCCCATTTCTGTGAAAAGTCAACAGTTATTCTAGTGTTATTTTATAAGTCAAGTCGTATTCAGTCTTTCCACTAAATCATGCCAAATGTGTCATAGCACAGGGAACAGAGATATGGAGTGTTGCATAAAGGAACATTCCAGTAACTCTTCATCGAGTTATTCTTCGCCTTCCTATAAGCGCGTTAAACTTGTCAAAATATTGTAATATGTACACCCTAGCCCGTTGGCGTCCTGTAACTTACCGGTCACCCCATTAACCGTTGCAGTGATGTAACTAACCGCCCACCCCTATGAACGTTATAGTGATATAACTAACCGGTCAACATACTGTTCACATTCTCCAACCCTGCATTTTTTTCATGATTTCATGGTTTCCTGTATATATTTTTAACAAAGTACTTTAAGTCATCATGACTGTTTTATCATGCAACTTCGGCTTCTTACCTCCTAACTATTATCAACATTTCTAAGTTTTTTTTCCAAAACTACCCGTCCCCCCCCCCTCCCACCATCTCCCCCATTTTTTATCCACCCACACATTTCATGGCTGATTTCATTATGTATTTGTCTGCTAAAAACTAGCTTTATGGGACACTTCCACTATTACATTTGATTGATAACATTCGCTCTTTGATCCGACATATTTCTTCCCCATCCGATCAGTTTCGCCTTTCCTCCAACCACTTCTCTGGATGCAATCTTTGCGGTGTACATTCAAATTTGTTCTCTTTTACTTGTATGATTCCTTTCTTTTTTTTTTCTTCCTTTTTCTTTTTTTTTTCTTCCTTTTTCTTTTTTTTTTTTTTTTTTGGAAATAAAGTTTTTTTTTTTTAGTCAGTCACCCAGTTCCGTGACTTTGAATGGATTTCTGGTCTTTTATTTTTCACAACATTTGATTGTTGAATAATGTAATATTGATCGGTGGGAGATTTTTTTAGGTCAAAAATATTATATGAATTCAACGTTTAATAAGTGAGGCATGGTTCTAGTTTTTTGTCCTTACAAAGAGTAGTCTAGAATATATGTAAGTGCACAGATACACAGTAAGGTAGATAGATAGATAGTATAGTAAGATAGATATTACAAAGAGTAGTCTAGTATATATGTAAGTGCACAGATACACAGTCAGGTAGATAGATAGATAGTATAGTAAGATAGATAATCAGAAAGATAAAAAATTGACAGATAAATAGATAATTAGACAAATAGACAGCAATTAGATCATATAAATAGATAGATAGATTGATAGATACAAGGACAGATCGATAGATAATTAGGTAGACAGCAGACCCATATAGAAGAGATAGATCGATAGATAGATAGATAGATATAGAAAGTCTGGATAGATAGATATATTGACGCACATATATTGATTGAAAAGATGGAGAAAAAGAACCTGACTTTATTTTACTTATTAGGCTATAACATGTGGCAGACATGACAGTTATAATAGCGTCATTTGGTATAGACTTTAAAAATAGTCTTTTTTTAGTATATGACAACCCTTGATCCTAAACAGTGTGAAATTGACGGGTTTGGTGGAATGAGGATGAAAATGTACACTGGCTGGTGGCTTGTACAATAGAGAAATGTTTTGATTTCTTTACAAGCAATATAATTTACATAAGGCGTTAGTGTTGACGGCCAAGCAGGAGATGTGACTATTTTATCAAAATATATATCACTGTATAAATGCATTCTAAAGTTAATCAAGGGGAAATTACTTTAAAAGCAATCAACGCGAGTTGTTCGGTTTGTAGATTGTAGGTTTTACAGCATAATTTGATGCTTACTGTAATAACACGTACAGTAGACAAGGATAGGCTACTGGATATTATGTACAGAGTTTCCGCTCAACGGTTAACATTATTCTAAAATGTTTGATAATAGTAATAGAAACATATTCGGGTGCGTGTGATAACACTTAAATAGTGAGCGTTTTGGTGAGAGAGAGATACATTTGGGGATTGAAAATGAGAAGGAGTATGAGTAATAGAGAGAGAGAGAGAGAGAGAGAGAGAGAGAGAGAGAGAGATGGCAAACCAGAGAAACAGAAAAGCATGATGCAAAATAAATGTGACAGTGTACATAATAAGAAATATTGAGAGAAATAGAGTAACGAATTAAAAATACAAACTAGATAGATTGAGATCAATAAATGGAAGAGAATTTAAGATAAATATTACTTTTGAACGTTATTAGTAATAGGAATGAAGAATTTAGATACCAAGTTTATGTGATGTTAAAATTGTTGATTTTAATTGACATTTATATAAACAAAGTAACAAGAGTTAGGTTTTGGATTTTAGTTTCAATTTAAACTTTTACGTAAAACCAAGAAAAAAATTCTTAATGACTTTCATAGACTAATTATGCATGAAATGACATTTTAATTCAATTTCCGAGACCTATTTGATACACGTTTTGTTGATACATCATGTAAGTGTGTCTTGAACTCTATAAACTCGCTCAAGGTGGATCTATGAACATATGACATACACAGGACCTTTAATCTTAAACTCCAAAATCACCCCAGTGTGTTTCTTCAGCGTCATTCGCTTGACAAGACAACTCTGAATAAATTGGATTAGCGAATCAAGATGTACTAAGGGGAGGAAACTTGTGCGATTCTGTGACATTGAGTGGGAAAACTTCATTATAGCAGAGGGGTGAAGGGTGGGGTGGGGGGGAGCGGTTTGTGGGGCAAGTTCATTATAAACAAACAGAAAATAAGGGGGAAAAACAATAACAAGAAACATTCTGGGAAATTTATTAATTGTGAGTGGACACTGGCAGAGAAAAATGTGCCAGTGGACGGACGGCCAGATTCCCAAAGCGGCGGCTCCCTATGGGCCTTCCAGACATTTTTTGCACACACAAAAAAAAAAAATATGGGAGAGATTTACAATGTAAGATGACGCCCCATCCCTCGCTCCCCCACGTAAACGAGGCCTCTACGCTTATTGTTCCCTCTCCGCGGGATTTAGAAGGAATCTGTCTCCCGCTGAGGGAATGATTTATCTTGTTTTTCTCCTTGTGTCGTCGCTAATGGAATACAAGCACCATACGCTCAGACCTCCCACTAACGAACTATTAGCAAATATGGCCGTCGAGGGACTCCATAACTTACAATCTAAAACAACTAGCTAGTGACGTAGCTGATGATGGATTTGGATACGCTCTGCATACATTAATTAATTGTCAGCGTCACCGTTTCTAGCAAGAAAATGTCCTCAACCGGTTTTCTGGGGATCTCGAGCTTTGGAAGAGGATACCGGTAGTGGTTGGGCTGTGTTATGTAGTGGTTGGGTTGTGTTATGTAGTGGTTGGGTTATGTTTTGTAGTGGTTGGGTCGGATTCACGTTCATGTTTTATTTCGCGTGCAATACCAGCTTCTTTATCAATTTACAACGAAGAATGACTTAACAGGTTTGAAAATCAATGTTGTTTATGTGAAACCCTAACTCTAATCTATAACGACAACCATTTATAAGCTGATGGCCATGCCAGATAGACTAGGACAATACATCCAAAGTTTTGTTTGTTTGCATATATAACTTGGACAGATTTCATGAGACAAAATAATTGTTATTGTCTGTTGTAGTTTTTATGTTCACTTCCCTGTATGTTGTTTAGTCTTCTTCTGTTACTTGGTAACAATCAGACTAATAAGTCTTGTTTAATGTAGTCACAGTATTATATGTCTCGGTTTTCATAAAAGAAATAAACAAAGTATAAATCGTTACTTTTCTTTTCTTTTATATATATATATGACATTTAGAAAAGAAACCACTAAACAGCTAAACCAGTTTCAGAAATGACATGTAAAGCTAATTAAACGGAACAATAATATTCATAATAATAATACTTTCAAGTAAAGAGAGATCAAAAATACAATCTTTTTCTATATTATCAGAGGACATTCGACAATAAAAGTAATTGATTTATGACAATGTATTACTTTGAACTATTCCTAACTAATTACTTCAAACATAAAGGCCTACTGGTAACATTATTCACATATTACAGGTAGACAATCATCGTTTTTATAGACACTTAAAAGTTTCGAGTTTATGTTTCAAGTAGTTTTATTAATCTAATGATGTGAATTTATAAGGAATTCTTTCACATGTGCAAGAAGGGAGTTTATAAAGCTTTCAGCTGGGAAGTCAGTTTTAAACGTTGTTGTTAGGGGAAGGTAACTCTACTCAGAAGTGTGTCGTCACGCTGGTTGTCGGACATTTTTATTGAGACTCGCGACAAGTCATTTGATAAAATGAAATTCATGTTCGTTTTTTTTTATTTATTCATATTGTTATTGCTAACTATAACATTATGTTATTCTCAATTATTTTCAAGCAATACGTATTTTAGATGTACGTATGCTCTAATAACGTGATTTTATAGTGAGAGAAATTTCTATATAGTAGGACCTGTATTGGAAACCATGCTGTTATGGTTAGCGGATGTATTTCAGATAATATAGACTAGTATGCGTGTGTTGATCTAGGCCTAATGTTAGACAAGATTAATTAAGTACGAGGTCTACACAAGTACTGCAGCCTACAATGTCTACTAGAATCTAGCAAAGACCTAATTATTACAATAGTTTTGTCACCCTAGATTGATCTTGTTTACTAATCGTAATTAACTGTTAAAAAAAATGTATAACCTCTTTGAAAACCCTAATTAAAATGCAAGGCTAGACTCATACTACGAATAAGCGTAGGACGCAATAACCTTCCGCATAGAAGCATTTGAATATATTACATCATAATAATATAGCGATATTGATTATTGTTGCTATTATGTGGTCTTTAATTTAGTCATATAAATTTATATTGTCTTCTCTGGAGAATATTACGTCTCGATAGACGATCTTTTCCCTGTGCAGGTCCTCATGTGGCTGAAGGGTCCCAGTCCTGGAAATACAGGCACGGTCACACTAGGTGCACATGAAAACAGTGGAGGGAACCACATTTTCCTCACGATCTTCTACTACAAGCCGTGAACCATCCTTGATTCCTGCCCTCCAGGTGATATTGGTCATGATATTCTGTTGCTATTATTCTCTAAATTACGTTAGGAATTGGGTTTAAATATAATTACACTGGGATAGAAATTCAACCGTACATTATACACATTACAGGCCTAAATATTCAAAAGTTAAACGGTAGGAAGGCAATCGATAAACCGCCGATTTCGATCATCAAAGCCCTTTAAATTTGCAAAGATTTCCACTGTTCTAAATGTCTACCATAGCCTGCAATACAACTAAAAGGCGCTGTAAGTGGTATGACGTTATGTCAAGGTAATGGCTATTCGCACATTGCGTCACTGTGTAATTAGACTGGTCTATCATCACATATACAAAGATTTAAACAGAGAACGCGTTAAAAATCTAAAGTGTAAAGTCTCTGTCCTACCCACACGCGATAACCACTGCGCCGAAGAATCGATGATTGATCTAGGGCTAAATCGTTAGTTAAATGCTTCCAGATTTAGAACTGTTGTCCATTCACTTTGCATTGACCGCTTCTACAGACTTAAACGCTAAGGCCTACATTGACCATTTCTACAGACACGCATGCTAAATCCTGCATCGACACATCTACAGAGACACAAATTAAGACCTACACTGACACATTTACTCACACACAGGTTAAGGCCTGCATTGACATATCTATATACTCTCATGCTCAGGCCAACGTTGACACTTCTACATATACCAAGGCTAAGGCATAAATTTACCATCTCTAAATACGTCTTGCCAAGTCTTTTCATCGACAAATAGCTTTCCATATTTTTATAGACACTACTTACTGAGCCATTAAAAAGTGATTTAGCTACTTGTACAAATTTCTGAACACGGCTAACACATCTAGGCTTTATTAAGGAGTTCTCGTTAGGTCTTATTATACATTTATATATATTCCAAAGTCATCAATAGGACATTTAGTTAGGTCCAATTATAAAAAAATTCTTTCTAAATGATGGCCTGCATTTCTTTCCCGCTGGTATTGGGCCCAGATCATTTACTTCCCTCCTTGTCTCCCCTGTCATTCGCCTGTTGGTCTTCTATTTCCTAAAGAAATTATGTTGTTGTTTTGTTTTATCTAGTGTGTGCTGTGTCCTTTGTTCTTTCTTGAAAATGATGATCATTTGTATAGCGCGGCTCTCCATGCTATCGAATTTAGCATGGTTAGTTTGCTTTTGTCCACAAGTCTTTGTGGGTTTGATCCAAAAGTTAAAATGAATTCATGCACCATTTCACTAAACTCAGCGCCATCTTGTTTCCGGGATGATATTTTCTTTGTATATATATATATATGTAAGGATTCTGTTTCATATCTGTAAAAAGTTTGTCAGTGTGAGTACTGTCTTAACTTGTACATAGATGCACGGCTTTAAGAGGCAGATTCTATGTTTTAGTCTATGTTTAGAATATCAACCAATCATGGCTGTATTTTTTAAAAATGCATTTTCTTTACAAGTCTATTGTTCTTTTTATATTCTCTGTGATATAATGTCTTTATTCGCTTCATATTCTAATGCTATTACAGAAGAAAAAAAGACATTCAGACGAGTCTTTTTATAGTATATTTCTATAGAAGATAGAGACTTGTAGACAATTTCAATAGTCTCTGGGAGAGATGGGTGATGGTAAGAAAACGATCATACAATTCCTATAAAGACTGATATTGTTAAACCAGAGTTGAAGGCTACGTCATAACTTTCTGACTGATATTTGGATCACGTGACTCAAGTCAATCCAACAGGGCTCTCTAACAAGTGGACTCCGTGTTGCAGACTGTCCAGTAGTATATAAACGGTCCCCTCCCCCACCCTCCCAACACCCCCCCCCCCCACGTTATGTCCCTTGCATAAACGTGACGTAAATATGAATCTCCTACAGATGTCTGAAAGTAACACCGACTCATGTTTGAAGAAAGAATAATCTCTCCAATAAGTGAAATACAAATTGTTTTCAATTGAACAAGTCATGTTGGAAAGATTTCATTTACAATATGTTTAGATTCAAAATTGTGTTACTAAAAAGAATTTTTAATAAAAGTTTTTTTTATCTTTTTCAGAACATGTTTTTTCATGGATTTAAACTTTATAGGAGATTATTTTCTTTTGAATCCATTTGATGAACACTTCTCCTTTTTCGTTTAACATTGCCGAATGTTTGTTTTCTTAAATTAAAATTATGGGATATAGTGAGAAATAGAAATTATAATGTCAGTGGCCGACATCGTTGAACGATCAGTCACATATCTTGTTATCCAGATTCTTTATTTTGAGGCCCACGATTTGTTTAAAGACATTTTTTTCTTTATCATTACAGGAAATACAGAGTTGGAAAACAAACATGTCGATGTGGCGGATCTGTAGTATCTCTTTTTATGCGACATCACCATGGCAACGATTTTGGGTAAAAGAAAAAACAACAACTAAAAGTTTGGTATGAACGGAATGAAATAAAAATAAAAGTAACCCGCGTCTCAATAGAGTGTTTCTTGGGGGGGGGGGGGGGGGGCGGGGAAGGGGTGGTGGTGGGATTTGGTGGTTTGTTTATTTGTTTGTTGTTGAATTTGTTTGTCTCTGAAAGTGAGAAACCATTTTATATTAGGTCATGACATTTTGAGACAGATTCCTGGCGGTACGGTGACTGCGTGAACAGAGTCTGGGATAAGATCAATTGAGTTGTGCTTTTGAACGAAACTAGACATAGAGTGACTGCGTAACCAGTCTGGGATGAGATCAATTGAGTTGTGCTTTTGAACGAAACTAGACATAGAGTGACTGCGTAACCAGTCTGGGATGAGATCAATTGAGTTGTGCTTTTGAACGAAACTAGACATAGAGTGACTGCGTAACCAGAGTCTGGGATGAGCTCAATTGAGGTGTGCTTTTGAACGAAACTAGACATAGAGTGAATACAAAGACTAATGCAATACTGACAATGTAAAGCTGATGGCGTCAGACTTTCATTCACAGCTTTGTTTATCTAAGCTGATGGCGTCAGACTTTCATTCACAGCTTTGTTCATCTAAGCTGATGGCGTCAGACTTTCATTCACAGTTTTGTTCATCTAAGCTGATGGCGTCAGACTTTCCTTCACAGCTTTGCTTTGTTCATCTAAGTTGATGGCGTCAGACTTTCATCCACAGCTTTGTTCATCTAAGCTGATGGCGTCAGACTTTCATCCACAGCTTTGTTCAACTAAGCTGATGGCGTCAGACTTTCATTCACAGCTTTGTTCATCTAAGCTAATGGCGTCAGACTTTCATTCACAGCTTTGTTCATCTAAGCTGAAGCCGTCAGACTTTCATCCACAGCTTTGTTCATCTAAGCTGATGGCGTCAGACTTTCATTCACAGCTTTGTTTATCTAAGCTGATGGCGTCAGACTTTCTTTCACAGCTTTGTTCATCTAAGCTGATGGCGTCAGACTTTCATTCACAGCTTTGTTCATCTAAGCTGATCGCGTCAGACTTTCCTTCACAGCTTTGTTCATCTAAACTGATGGCGTCAGACTTTCATCCACAGCCTTGTTCATCTAAGCTGATGGCGTCAGACTTTCATTCCCAGCTTTGTTCATCTAAGCTGATGGCGTCAGACTTTCATTCCCAGCTTTGTTCATCTAAGCTGATGGCGTCAGACTTTCATTCCCAGCTTTGTTCATCTAAGCTGATGGCGTCAGACTTTCATTCACAGCTTTGTTCATCTAAGATGATGGCGTCAGACTTTCCTTCACAGCTTTGTTCATCTAAGTTGATGGCGTCAGACTTTCATCCACAGCTTTGTTCATCTAAGCTGATGGCGTCAGACTTTCATCCACAGCTTTGGTTCATTTAAGCGGATGGCGTCATACTTTCATTCACAGCTTTGTTCATCTAAGCTGATGGCGTCAGACTTTCATTCACAGCTTTGTTCATCTAAGGCTCTAAGCTGATGGCGTCAGACTTTCATCCACAGCTTTGTTCATCTAAGCTGATGGTGTCAGACTTTCATTCACAGCTTTGTTCATCTAAGCTGATGGCGTCAGACTTTCCTTCACAGCTTTGTTCATCTAAGTTGATGGCGTCAGACTTTCAACCACAGCTTTGTTCATCTTAGCTGATGGCGTCAGACTTTCATCCACAGCTTTGTTCATTTAAGCTGATGGCGTCAGACTTTCATTAACAGCTTTGTTCATCTTAGCTGATGGCGTCAGACTTTCCTTCACAGCTTTGTTCATCTAAGTTGATGGCGTCAGACTTTCATCCACAATTTTGTTCATCTAAGCTGATAGCGTCAGACTTTGATCCACAGCTTTGTTCATCTAACCTGATTGCGTCAGACTTTCATTCACAGCTTTGTTCATCTAAGCTGATGGCGTCAGACTTTCATTCACAGCTTTGTTCATCTAAGGCTCTAAGCTTATGGCGTCAGACTTTCATACACAGTTTTGTTAATCTAAGCTGATGGTGTCATACTTTCATTCACAGCTTTGTTCATCTAAGCTGATGGCGTCAGACTTTCATTCACAGTTTTGTTCATCTAAGCTGATGGCGTCAGACTTTCCTGCACAGCTTTGTTCATCTAAGTTGATGGCGTCAGACTTTCAACCACAGCTTTGTTCATCTAAGCTGATGGTGTCAGACTTTCATCCACAGCTTTGTTCATCTAAGCTGATGGCGTCAGACTTTCATCCACAGCTTTGTTCATCTAAGCTGATGGCGTCAGACTTTCATTCACAGCTTTGTTCATCTAAGCTGATGGCGTCAGACTTTCATTCACAGCTTTGTTCATCTAAGCTGATGGCGTCAGACTTTCATCCACAGCTTTATTCATCTAAGTTGATGGCGTCAGACTTTCATCCACAGCTTTGTTCATCTAAGCTGATGGCGTCAGACTTTCATCCACAGCTTTGTTCATCTAAGCTGATGGCGTCAGACTTTGATTCACAGCTTTGTTCATCTAAGCTGATGGCGTCAGACTTTCATTCTCAGTTTTGTTCATCTAAGCTGATGGCGTCAGACTTTCATTCACAGATTTGTCCATCTAAGCTGATGGCGTTAGACTTTCCTTCGCAGCTTTGTTCATCTAAGTTGATGGCGTCAGAATTTCATCCACAGCTTTGTTCATCTAAGCTGATGGCGTCAGAATTTCATCCACAGCTTTGTTCATCTAAGCTAATGGCGTCAGACTTTCATCCACAGCTTTGTTCATCTAAGCTTATGGCATCAGACTTTCATTCACAGCTTTGTTCATCTAAGCTGATGGCTTCAGACTTTCATTCACAGCTTTGTTCATCTAAGCTGATGGCGTCAGACTTTCATTCACAGCTTTGTTCATCTAAGCTGATGGCGTCAGACTTTCTTTCACAGCTTTGTTCATCTAACCTGATGGCGTCAGACTTTCATTCACAGCTTTGTTCATCTAAGTTTATGGCTTCAGACTTTCATCCACAGCTTTGTTCATCTAAGCTGATGGCGTCAGACTTTCATTCACAGCTTTGTTAATCTAAGCTGATGGCGTCAGACTTTCATTCACATCTTTGTTCATCTGACCAGTAGGTGTGTGTAATAGCTCTAATACAATGTTGTTGTTTTGTTATTCAGCTTTATCGCTGTTTATTGCCTGTGTTTTATATGTATGCACGCCACATGCCGTATTTAACGTGATAACAAGTTGGGAATGGTTAAGGGACAGATAGCCATCACTGGCTGACAGCCTGTGTCAACAGTGGGCCACTAATATCATGACATTTGGAAAAGATAGGTATTGAAATCACGCGATTTGGTGAATTTCATGGAATTTAGTGAGATGCGAAGCCGAACACGGGCGTTTTGTAAAAGCATATGACTGACATTATGGCATAAAGAAAAAGTAATACTAAAATACATTAAACAAACTGCTATATAGGCAGAAGTGTAGGTGCAAAACAGGAGAACACGAAATATGTATATGGGACAAGAGAATCTTTTACAAAGAACTTAAAGACCTTTCTCTTTGGCTAATACATCTGCCACTGCGATTTGCACCAAGAGCGCACTGAGCATGCTAATTTAATAGCATGGATAGTAGCGCTATAAGACATGCACATTCTCATCTTATGTTATCCTCTGACAGTATACAGTCTCAATAAAAATGTATGTTGTTTGCTGAAATTTTTGCCAATATCTTGAGCCCTGCTTTGGCTGTACGGTCTCGGTGATCCACGTTTCATTACAACACGCCCCCTCACCACATAAAAAAACCACAACAGTACAAAGTGGATCAATAAATAAAATAAAAAACCTACTTCATTACAAGACAAACAACCCAAAAACGTACAAACATTTTTTTTAACATAACCGAAACAGTAAAGAACAAAAATAAGAAATCGGCACGATTTTGGAGTTGTTTTTTCTTCTTTTTGGCGTCTTGTAAGATCGCAGATTTCCCACAAGACTTTCCTGAAATCATCTGACCATCGGTCTTATTCATTGATCTGTGGCCGTAAGTTGTGACAGCACTTAAACCCTTAGCTTCGGCAGGTCAAAGAGAAATATCGAGATGTTGGGTCAAGTAATTCATTTTCAGAACATTGGTGGTTTTGAACTTTTCACAGAGAAATATTGACGCCGTGGGCAGGGATTATGTTGGAAGGAGCACAGGTTTTATGTTTGGTAAAAATGTTGATGGAAAATATTGAAATAGTGGTGGGCAACGCTTCGTTTATGTGATGTATCTGTAAATGTAGGGACAATTCAATTGTGTGTTTTTTATTTGTTATTGTGATTCAAACACATGACACAAAAGTACGTTATTAAATGACTCAACGTAAGCCATATACTGCCTAATAAATACATTTTATGGTTCAAATTAGTATTACCTTAAGGTATATGACATTGTTACATAGATCTATATGTTTCTTTCTAAACTTTACATTTTCTTTAACAAACATTTTCTCTTCGTTAAACTACATTGTCATTTTCTCTTCCAAATTTTACATTTTCTCTTCCAAATTTTACATTTTCTTTTCTTTTCATTTTCTTTTCCCAATATTACTTTTTCTCTTCCAATCTTACAATTTTCTCTTTTATACCATTTGTATATTTGTATGGATACAGGAAAAACAAACAAAACAATACAACAACAAACTAATCTTTGTTTACCAGGAATTAAACTTACATAATTTGCATTGATACTTTTACACTTTTACGCAAAACTATTGCACTCTGACACTATAAATACAAGACCGAAAAAAACAAAAATTTGCAAAAGTTGACTCCGCCCTCCTTCCTCTCTACAAAGTCTCGGTTTATGTGTACTCTGTACATGATGATCTTCTCGTGTTTACACGTTAGGTCACGTTCTGTTATTTCGCCACGTTCGTTTACGCTTGTTTATGCGCATGCGCAGTCACGCAGGAAGAGGGTGCTACCCGAGACACGTCGTGTCATATGAGCTGACAGGCCCCGATGTTCATTTTTAGTCTTTCGTCTATGAATTATTCAATCGCTGGGGGGAAGGGGGGGGGGGGGAGGGGAATGATAGAGAAGAGAATGACATAAGAATGAAAGAAGAATTTAAGGGAGGGGGAGGGAAGGGTTGGTGTATTGAGCAGAGTCAGTTGTTGCCCCTTGCAAATATTGCAGTAAGGACGGTTAGACGTGGGGAGGGGAGAAATTGGTGTTAGGGATCGAATGGTCAAGAAAAGTAAAAAGAAAGAGAGAAAGTGAGATAGAGAAAGGATTGCTACAGCCAATGTCTTAATGATTCTTAATGGCAGTCCGCTGGATAAGTTAATATGGGCGGCCGTGGTCCAGGGCCCAGAGATATCCGATGATGTATGTGATTCTGGAGACGGCACATTTGTCCCAGTAATTGGTATTCAGATAATGTACGACTTCCGCGAGAGGCCGTGTCACGGATGCTTAGCGAAATGATGACCACATTTGTGTACACGGTAGAACAAACAGACATTGGTACAAACAAACACATACACGCACAATATAACCTTAGAAATTAATGTTACACTTTCAGACCATGTTAGTGAAGGAGCCTCTTCGGTAGTTTTAGTGTGCCGTGGCAAACAAGGAGAATGTGTGTCCAACACAATGCTGTGACACATTTTTTTCAAAGTTCTGTAGTCTTAACAGGTATCTGAACTCTGGGTTGTCACGTGTCCAAAAGACTTGTAGAATTATCAGACGCGTACCCCCTTAAATGATGTAATAAGGCACTGACACTAAATCCAAGATGCAAACGTTTTAATCACTCATATTTTAACTCAGCAAAGAATATAGCATCAATAATTAATTCCAGTCCAGATCATAATCTGGTATGTCGTATTTTTCCTTCAGTCTAAGGTCCTCTAACGTTACATTAAAATGCTTTTAATGTCCTATCAAACCAAACATTTCATAACGGCACTAATTTCTTTTAATGTCCTATCAAACCAAACATTTCATAACGGCACTAGTTGCTTTTAATGTCCTATCAAACCAAACATTTCATAACGGCACTAGTTGCTTTTAATGTCCTATCAAACCAAACATTTCATAACAGCACTAGTTGCTTTTAATGTCCTATCAAACCAAACATTTCATAACGGCACTAGTTGCTTTTAATGTCCTATCAAACCAAACATTTCATAACGGCACTAGTTGCTTTTAATGTCCTATCAAATCAAACATTTCATAACGGCACTAGATGCTTTTACTGTCCTATCAAACCAAACATTTCATAACGGCACTAGTTGCTTTTAATGTCCTATCAAACCAAACATTTCATAACGGCACTAGTTGCTTTTAATGTCCTATCAAACCAAACATTTCATAACGGCACTAGTTGCTTTTAATTACCTATCAAACCAAACATTTCATAACGGCACTAGTTGCTTTTAATTACCTATCAAACCAAACATTTCATAACGGCACTAGTTGCTTTTGTGTTTGAAGTTATCTTCTTTTATGTTTTAATACTTTAAAATTAATTCTTTTAAATCCTAACAAGGCTGGCCAGCTTTTTACCTACCCATGCATTTGTCCAGGGGTCGTGAACCTTTTTGTCTGAGAGAGCGATAGACACCACATATTTTGAAAAGTAATTCTTTGAGAGCCATACATTATGTTTAAAACTAAAAATTAAAGTAAATGTGTGCATTTTGTGTAATTTCAACACTAAAAGTACAATAATTATGTCTCTGAATTCTTCTGATGCTAAGCTGCAGAAGAATTTAGCTCATTTGTAGAATGAAATATTGATATGTAATTAATTATGTAATTATGTAATTAATTTAATTAATATGTAGATCAAATGAGTCTAAACTTATTTTTTTTTATATAATCGAACATTATATATAAATTTGTCTGCGAGCCAGATGCAGCCTTCAATAGAGCCACATCTAGCTCGCGAGCCATAGATTCCCGACCCCTGCATTAGTCGTTAAGGTCAGTGACACCCTTTGGATAAAGGGTTTATAATTTAAAAAAGAAAGACAACTGGTGTTAAAGCCTGGATTTGAACCCGAGAAATGCGATGCGATAGCTCTAATGCTAGACCACCAGGTCCCCGTAAAGTTACAACTTAACCGTATATTCCAGTAGATCACAACGAATGTGCACTGTGACTTGGCAAAGGAAACAACTAAATTAGTATATCCTGTGTAGAACGTTGATTCATTTTAATTGATGTTGGTTCCTTTTATTGACCTACATAGTTGAAAGGTGATTTCAATAAATTCACTTTGAAGAGACAATAAAACAAATTTACTTTAGAGAAAGTATATGCCTGTTATCTTCAACGATTCAATTGATATGAACAAGTTATCGGAAATTTAATAAATAAATAAATACAAAAGTTGTGGACTGTGTCTTCAGGTGGCATTGTACTAAATAGATTACCTGACGGATTATGTCAGCAGATATGAGCTTTAATGTTGTTGTTACGAATATCGGTCATAAATGAATGACGTAGTAAGGCATTGACCTCTTAACAAGTGCGTATTAGAGTCCAAGGCGCCCAAGGTTTGACCTTTGTGCCCTGAGGGCAGTTTAAATAAAATAATTCGTCCAACCCCGTGGAAATTGGAGGATAATTCTGGATTTTATAGAGAAAGAGGTTAAAATGCGTATTAAGACCCTGTAGAATCTTCGATGATAGTTTTCTTTGTAAAGTCCCCACCTCCTTAAAGTTAGTTCAGTTGGAAAGTTTGTAGAGTGAAGTCGCTATATTAATACTTGTACATTATATGCCATTTATTTTGAAATACTTATGTTACCATCAGTTGATGCGTTTATTGATCGTTTATATTGAGTCTACAATTTAAATAAAATTGTTTATTCAACAACTGGAGTTGTTTGATCTATCATTGTTGAGAAAGGTGTTGAAGATAATTATCACGAATATAACTACATTGCTGCATAGACCTGTCAGTCAAGGAACCCCTAGCTTGGGCTACAGATTAGCAGAATCTAGAGACTTCTAATAAAGATACAACTATATACATTGAATCCGATCTAACGAGTCGTAATAATAGTCATCATAAAGAGGAACATAACAATTTGAGGGCTTCGTCCGATATAGTTGTATAGTGAAGCATATATTCAAGTTGTGTTGTGTTGTGTGTAAAGCCGTGACCTACTGAGCAAGCCTAATAACGCTGAATTGATTCTTCCGATTGGAAAAACGTAAGTTGGAAATTTACTACTTTAAAAATCTCTTGACTAAAGAATGGAATTTATTGAAAATCCAGAAGAAGAGGTTCTGAAAACTTTATCAATAAAGAAGTTAAAAGAGATCGCTGAGATCTTAAAGATAGAAGTTACTGAGACTACACCATCGAGGACTGTGTTGACACAGCAAATAAAAGAGAACTTGATTGCTAGTGGCAAGTTGAAAGTAGAATCAAGCGCGGAGGAATATCAAGTTGAAGGTCAGACGTCGAAATCTATGTCCGAACAGTTTAGATTTCAGCTAGAAATCAAACGGATGGAAATGGAGATGGAACAAAAACGTCTTGAGATGGAAGATAAGAAAAGTCAAAGAGAAAGTCAGGAAAGAATAGAAATAGCGAAGATATGAGCTACTAAAAAAGAATCTCATAATGATGTAGAGATGGCCAGATGGAAAAAGCTAGTCCCTACCTACATTGATAAAGAAAGTGAAATAGCTAATTTCTTCCAGACCTTTGAGATTTCTTGCAGAGATTTTAAGTTCCCAGAAGATAAATGGGGAATATTAGTAAGAACAGCTTTTACTCAGGGAAGGGCAAGAGATTGTGTTCTATTGTTAAAAGAGGAGCATTTAAATGATTATGAAGTCATTAAAGACACTGTACTTAAAGCCTATAACCAGATACCGGAAAGTTATCGGAAAAGGTTCCGTCAGTATACAATGTCCCCTTACCAAACACACTTAGACTTCCTTCGAGCAGAAGAAAAGTTAATGGATCAGTGGATAAAATCCAGAAATATCTCCACATTAAAAGAAATGAAAGATATCATTATTTTAGAAGATTTTATTAACAAAGTGAGGCCGGATGTAAGAATGTATTTATCCGAGCATGACATCACTGACCCACATAAGGCTGCTGATTTAGCGGAGCAATACACACTGTGTCATAGAACAGCTGGTGAAAAGAATTTTAATAGGACACAACGGCCCGCAGAAAACACACAACAACAACATCGTGAAAAAGAGCATTTTGTGAAACAAAATGATGTTCATAAGAAACCTGTCAACAAAAACGTCCAATGTACTTTTTGTAAGAGAACAGGACATAGCATTGAAGACTGTTGGAGTATAAGAAGCGACAAAAGACCTAAAAAAAGTGGTACTGTGTGCTAGCCATGCACCAATACAGAATGTACAAGGAAGCGAAAATACAAACGAACTGAATTCGAAGAAAGATTCTTCTAAACCAGAAAAACTGAGGGTGGATTTGCCTGAGAGCAAAAGTCAGAAGGTAGAGAAATCTACAACTGAAGAAAATAAGGATGGATATCCTGATTATAAATACAGAATGGCTACTATTGGATTAATTGTCCAAGTCCACAGAGACGAAAAAGTAGACCAAAGTATTTTTGACTCGGACAAGAGTCTGAAGTCATCGAAAGATGAAACAACACCCGAAAGTCATGGTCAAGGGAAGAATAAAATTGACACAGAGACCCTGTGCAGTTTTCAACCGTTCATTAGTGAAGGTTGTGTGGCCTTACAAAAGGAAGGACCACTGAAGTCCGTAAACATATTACGAGACACAGGGGCATCATTAACCCTGCTGCTTAAAGATGTATTACCATTGAGTGATAATACATTGACAGGACAGACTGTCCTATTGAGAGGTTTTGAATGGAAAGAAGAAATACCTCTACATAGGATATACCTATCATCTGACTTGGTGACAGGATATGTGACAGTTGGAGTAATATCAAAACTTCCTGTTGAGGGCATATCCGTTATCCTAGCAAATGATTTGGCGAAAGGGAGGGTGAGACCTGAACTGATTGTGAAGGAAAATCCAGACCCTAGTCCTATTGTGGAGACAGGAAAAGAAAAAGAACTTTATCCTGTAGGTGATGTCATAGAGGGTATGACACCACAGAAAAAGAAAGAAGAAATTCTCTCACAAGAAAAGAAAAAGAAAGAAGAAATTCTCCCACGAGAGAAGAAAGAGGAAGAAGAAGTGGAACTTGATACTACTATATTCTCCATGATTGAAGATTGTCCGAAAGGAAATGATCAATCAAAGAAGTCATCGCAAAATCAATTGATTGCTGAACAGAAAGTAGAACCAGAGTTATTACAGCTACATGAGAAAGCTGTCGACAAGGAAGAAACTACTACTACTGATGTCTATGAACAGATAGACCACAGCATGAACAAACAACCATGCAAACCTGCAGTTGCCGGTAAAGATGAAGATTTGAGGAGCATCACTGAAGAAACGAGGGCGGAGAGATGGACCGAAACTATCAAAAGCTATGGGTTACCACAATCCATACCGACAGATCGAAGGACCAACTTCGCCCCGGAACTCTTCAATCCAGTACTAAAGAACTTATGCCTGGAGCATGAGATGTCAACTGAATCCTATCCGGAAAGTCGAGGAGCCTATGGACCAATCTTTGGACCCACTGTCCGAGGACCACTCAAACTACTTCAAGAGGAATGGCAGACCAAATTGGATCTCCTTGGGCTGATCAAGTACCTAGATAAGTACATAAATTTTTTGTCTGACATAACTGTTTTTGTTAGAAAAAAATTGTACACTGCTCACATGCAGATGCCATTGTTGTGTGATGAAAGAAAGGCAAAAATAAGATATCATTTGAAAATGATAAAGCCTTACCTTCTGAAAACAATTGGAATAAGCTTGATGTTGTTAACATTGTTACTCTTATTTGTAAAATGTATGCCTGGAGTACAGGATGAATTGAATGACAAATTCACTGATAGTTAGTTACCAAACTTACTATTTTAAAACTAAATCCCTTACTTGTGATGAAAAAGGACTGAGTAAAAGTATTTATAGAGTAAATATCATTATATTGTGATATTTCTAAACAAACTTGTTAGGTTGAGCATTTAAAATAATTGCTATAAGAGAAAAAGATCAGTTTTATCCGCAGAATTGGTTTCTAAATCAGAGGACATTATAAATGTGGACTGATTATAAGATATGTTTGAGAATCTCTGGAAATGATAATTGAAACATTTGGCAGAGAGGATAATCTGATTGATAAAGATGTAAATGATTTTGAGAAAAGAGAATTTTCTATCACTAAAGTATTGAGAAATGTTTTATGATTGTACTATGGAAATTTATTTTATCATGTACTGTTGTTGAAATAATTGCTCAATGATTCAAGATGCAAATTTCTTCTATGTGAATTTATTCATTTGTTTTATATTATCATTGAATATATGATAATGTAGGGTAAAAATAGTTGCTACAAGGCAGAACTATGACTAAAAAGAATTCCAAGAAATGTATTATATATGATTTTTCACTTTTAGGATATTGTTACATGAAAAGCAGACCAGAAGTGAAACTAATGTAAACTTTGTTATCCTTGTTTTGTATAAATTTAGGATGTGCCACTGACTTGACACTGTAAACCAGAATGGTTGAGACTTTCATGGTTGAGAATTTATAATGTTGACATACCAATGTTCAACTAATGTATGATTAATTAAGGATTTCATGTCAAGATTGTAAAACTAATCTATATTTTTTTATGTATTAGTTAAAATAGATTGAATGAATTGTATTGACAAGCAAAAGACTGGGTAGACCTGAACACTGTGAGAAACAGAAGAACCTAGAATCTATGAATAATGAATAAAACCTTTATGGAATGGACAAGAGCAATGGATTCCAACCTTACCATAACTGAAAAAGCTTGGGATGGAACCATTCAGACCAGCAGTTTGTTTTGTACATAAATTGCTGAATTGATTTCTGTCTGAAAAAAATAAATATTAATAGTAGCCTATGCTCTTTAATCTTTCGTATGTCAATAATATTGTATTTGAAATGTCTTTAATGTAATCTAAAGAAAATAAGTACTTACTGTTTAGTACTAAGATTGTATGAAGATGATAACTTGCTTTAATTGATAGTTAATTAAGTAAATTAACAAATTTGTTTTAAGTAAATCCATGTCTGCATGAAAGATAGAACGTTTCAATTTAAAACTGCTACGATGTGAACTCTTTTAAAAAGAAAATCATGACCTAGGAATGTCAGGGTTATATGAAAGATTGAAATATTTTTAATGAATTTGTCTATAAACTATTCTAATTCTGGAACAGACTATGTTTAATTTTCTTAAAATAACATTAATGAATGTAATTTTGAGATAATAGTGGTTAAATAATGCTCATTTAGTCAAGATGACGTTTTGGTCGCGTAGCAATTTCTGACCTAAAGCGGTGATAGGGTAAAAATGTGCATAGCGATGTGAACATTTAGGGAATGAGAGAGTGATCGGAAGGAAAAGAGAGAGAGAGAAGTGCGGAACTGACCTAGAAATCTTTTGTCCCTACACAGACAGTTTGGTCTAATGTGTTAGTCAGCCTACAGGCTTGGAAAAAAAAATTACTGTCTAAAACGAGCAATAAATTTTTGTTGTAAAGTAATTAGGTCAAGCCTAGAGTATTGTTTCATCAGCGAGCGAGTTTTTTCTCCTTATGAAAAATAAGTCGTGTCTGAATAGACATTAAGTGATTTTTTTTTCTTGTTGTTTAATTACAAATGTAAAAGATATTTGTTTATAATTAAATGGACGAGAGAGTTTTTATTAACGTGGAATGTTAATGGAATGGAAATTATTAAATTGTATAATATTTATCCCTATGTATTTTTCTTGTATACAAGATTTAGATAAACAATTTAATTGTCCATTGCTTCGAATTAAAAATTGAATGATTGAATGACTGTAGTTAAGCCATTTTGATAACATTAACTTATATTGCATATATTATATGTTATTGTTATAAGTTCGATTGAATTATTGGGATAGCCAATTGAACTGTATTGTTTTCCACGGAATATTTTCTTTTATAATTATTCCTTAAAATTAACATTTTTTAGTATTGTTAAAATGTAAAAGAAATAATTATAAAACTTTTTAAGGGTGGTCGTGTTACGAGTATCGGTCATAAATGAATGACGTAGTAAGGCATTGGCCTCTTAACAAGTGCGTATTAGAGTCCAAGGCGACCAAGGTTTGACCTTTGTGCCCTGAGGGCAGTTTAAATAAAATAATTCGTCCAACCCCGAGGAAATTGGAGGATAATTCTGGATTTTATAGAGAAAGAGGTTAAAATGCGTATTAAGACCCTGTAGAATCTTCGATGATAGTTTTCTTTGTAAAGTCCCCACCTCCTTAAAGTTAGCTCAGTTGGAAAGTTTGTAGAGTGAAGTCGCTATATTAATACTTGTACATTATATGCCATTTATTTTGAAATACTTATGTTACCATCAGTTGATGCGTTTATTGATCGTTTATATTGAGTCTACAATTTAAATAAAATTGTTTATTCAACAACTGGAGTTGTTTGATCTATCATTGTTGAGAAAGGTGTTGAAGATAATTATCACGAATATAACTACATTGCTGCATAGACCTGTCAGTCAAGGAACCCCTAGCTTGGGCTACAGATTAGCAGAATCTAGAGACTTCTAATAAGGATACAACTATATACATTGAATCCGATTTAACGAGTCGTAATAATAGTCATCATAAAGAGGACCATAACATTGTTAATTATCAAATGGGCAGGAAAGGAACTAATGATGGTGAGTCGAGGCATGGTTAGGACTGGGCATTTGTTTAGATGGAATATAATAGCTTGACATTCATTTAATTTTGTTGTTGTTGAAGTTTATCTCACACTTTCTGACATTTAAAAGAGTAAGCAAAAACGACACCACCACCATCTTCATGAACACCTTTACGCCATGATATCAGACGGCGTCATGCCAGAGTTAGGATTTGTTTTTGTACTGGATTCAAGTTGCGGATTAATGATCCAATTGTCTTCATTTTTTAAAGGAAAGTTGGACCGCTGTGTTTGAATCTGTAGTTATCTGTCTCCAAGGCAACACTGTAAACAGCGAAACTATATATGCATGCATCTTATTACTTAACATTCGCATTGAATCGGACACGAATGAAAGCAGAAAAAAATATAAGATGAATTCTTAACTTCAAGTAGAAAGCTTTAAAAAAGAAGCTGCTGTCCGCTGGTTTAATTTATTGATTAACTTCATGAAATAAATACATATATTATATTATCTGTTGTTGTTGGAGATACAATTTCTCATGGTGTCTAGACACCGTGAATACTCATATTTTAAATGCCTCTTTTTTAAAAAAAAACGGATGAGTCTTGTGGCTCTTAAGTCCAAGGGCGTAAAATGGAAGGAGTGGGTCAAGGGGAGCACACCGAGACCATGTCCGAGGCATGCTCATGGGACACGCCGTATACAATAGGTTTGCCGCATGCACAGTCACTTCCGTTTCTCCTTCACCCTTCTCCCCCATTCCGAGACGGATTGTTGCGACCATTTCTTCCTCCCCACTGAGTATCGATGGCTCTCGCCGGTGCAATGACTCTCGGACGTGCAACGAGAGACATCCCCCCACCCTTATGCGTTAGCCCACTGGTTTACTTTTGTTGGTAGCCTATTTTACACACTTCAACAGCTTTGAGACCCAGGCATACAGAAACTGGCCCACCGATACAGAAGTTCCATCACAATTCCAAAGGTTTGTGACATTGCTTTGATTTGCTTTCTATAGTTTTAATCGATGGTTGATCCCTTACAACTAATACGTAAATGTATTCTGATGTGTTCATTCTAACATCAATGATCTGAGCAGAGATTACGTCCTTAGTTTGTCGCTTTCTTCTAGGCCACTTCCTATACAGTTTACGCCTTGCGTTCATCAGAACTCGGCATCTTATTCCGTGATAACACTATTACTGGATCTGATTTGGCCAGAGCAGCTATTGGGCATTTCTTGACTGGTGATGTATTTTATGAAAATTTCCTTTAATGCATAATGGATAATAACAATGCATTGAGACCGCTCTACCAGTAGAATATACACAATGTTAAACAATTTCGTTAAAACCATACAAAATAATTCATTAGTGATTATGTAAAAATTTACCGAAAATATTTTACAAAGAAATAGATAATAGATAATAGAAAAGAAATAGTAGAGTATAGATTTTCGAGCGATTAACAATTATACAAAAAAAGTAAACGTTTAGTAATTTAAAGATTACTCAATAGAACAGTAGGCCTATTGTATACTTTCAGTTTATGCTTCAAAGCGAAACAGTGCACGCTTTTCAATTATTGATTTATATGAAACAATAGCTTGTAGTTTGCTTAGTAAAAATAAAGAAAGAAAAGAAAATGTGCATGCAATATTTGAGATCACTTATTCATATCGTTTTAAATAAAAACCATAGTTAAGAATTTTCAAGTGTGCTATGCCAGGGGTAGGCAACCCATGTCACGTGTGCCAAACTTGGCACGCCGAGGGATTTTCAATTGACGCGGAAGAGGCCTTAAAAGTTAAAAGTCTATTCAAGTCTATTCAAGTCTGTTCTACAAGAAATTTAGTGCTACAGCAGGATGACATTTAGGCTGTTGGCACGCTGAATGAATTAGAAATCATACTTTGGCACACTACTGCCTAATGGTTGCCGACCCCTGTGCTATGCGATTGTTAGAAGTCAGAAGTAAGCCGTTATAGGAAAAAGTATACATTATTCAAGGCAACTGTTGAGTGATATATTATAGTGTCTTTACATAGTTTATATTAACAGCGAGTAAGAGCAATGAAGAGAAAGAAAACTGAGAGAATGAGAATATTGATGATAATATCACTTTAGTCTTAGTTTTACTGTTTTCTTTTAATCAGCAGATTTTCACATCCAAGAAAATCGATTTTTAGTCTCAACTAAATTTGAAGGGGAGGGGAAGGAGGGGAAGAAATAATAATACAAAAACTTTAAATCAGGAACTTTTCTTATTTAGTTTTCCAGTTTAAATTTACATTTTGCAACTAATTTATTTTTAAACAGATAGATATTACGAGTCTACATTTTGTAACAAATTTATTTTTAAACAAACAGATAGATATTACGAGTCTACATTTTGTAACAAATTTATTTTTAAACAAACAGATAGATATTACGAGTCTACATTTTGTAACAAATTTATTTTTAAACAAACAGATAGATATTACGAGTCTGAATTTTTTCGTCTTAGCATTTTTAAACTTCTGAAACGTGATTAAACTAAACATGTTCTTTGAAACGTTCACTGTAAAATAGACATTTTTACACTGGGTATAAAATTTAAAAATTTTTATTAGACGTACAGAGTGAATAACTAAATTTGATATCTAGAAGAAAATGAGAGTTTCTTTTGTTTTTATTTTTTACTTATACTTATATAGTCAATTTCCAACTGTAGGAACTCAATATTAGATCTTTCGCTAGAATATGGGTTTTACTGTATTCGGTAAAAACTTGGGCATAATGGTATTAGCCTATATACATAATATATATGTACAAATATACATGTAGGCTACTTATTTTGTTCAATCAGAGACTGTGGGACGAAGTGTATTTTTCTCTGTTAGTGGAATTGTGGGCCTAATAAACTTACGAATTTAACCTTGGTAACAAATCAATTGTCTTTTTATAAATTCGGTTCAAAATAGGCCTGTCATAAATTCGGCTCCATTCGGTTTTTCTATATTCGGTCGAATAGTGGGCCCTGTTGTTGTTTTTTAATAATTTTTTTTAAGTCCGTACCTTTTTCTTTATATTTGTTGTTGTTTTTGTCTTTAGGTTGTACTTTAAAACAAGGCCAAACATAAGAAAGAAAACAATTTAAAAAGCTAATAAATTATGTCAATATAGAAATAAATGCTGTTATGAAAAACTTAGATTTTAGTGGTTGTTTAATACATATATTATGGGCAGGGCCGTAGTTAAGATTGTGGGGGACCTGATCCCAAATTTAAGTGGGGGCCCTCTCGTGGCCTCGCCCTGCCTTCCACAAACCTCAGAAAAGTGCCGTTAATTCATGTTACATTCTGTAAAATAAATAAATTGTATGTTGCGCTTAGCTTGGTTGGACTGGAGCGCTTAAAATTGTAGGGGAATAAATGAATTTTATTGTACATTTTTTCAACAAAACAAAACACTAAGAAAACAATTTCTGCAATGTGTGGGGGCCCCTATTCCAAGGGAACATGTGGAACATGCCTAAATACGCCACTGATTATGGGGCACGTGGCCGAGCGGCAGGGCGTACGACTAGCCTACCGAAGGTTCAGGGTTAGAATGCTGGTGAAGGATTTTCCCCCTGGATTCAAGAGTCTGTCCATGAGTCTACCCACCACTGATGGGCACCTGACTTTAGTTGGGGTAAAATAAAAGCGGCTGGGCGTTGTGCTGGCCAAACAATCCCCTAGTATGCCGTGGCCACTGTAACTGGAGAACGCTGCTTCACTGGCCATATGATCAATTCGGCCCGACGTGATACTTTAATTAATATATGTAGGCCTATTAGTTAAATTATTTGAATATTCATGAGCCAACACTTTTTAAGTCAACTTTTGACAACAGACTATTAGAATAAAACGCTTTTGTAGAATGCATAGTCAATACATCGAATTGAACAGATTCCTATTCTTTGTTAAAAGCTGAAACTTTACGCCTATAGATGAATAAGCCGTTCAAAACTCTCATTTATTTGGTGACCTATTTTTGTTGGAATTGTGTAGGGAGTGAATTTGAGGTGGAGGGGTGAGCTGGGATTGGTCCATTGAAATCCTCCAGGCTTGATAATAACCAGGTTAAACTAAAGTCTCAGCGGCCAACGTTCAGCCAAAATCAAATCACTTGTTGGCATGCGATGGCTCCATTTCGTTCCAAGTTTTAATTTGACATATATAGTCGGAGGGTAAACGAGCAAAACGTTAAGACCTAAATCAGAAGCAAAGTAAACAACAACAACAACAAAAATAGCAAAACAACAAACACACTTTTAGATGTTCTGGAAATTAGAACAAAGAACATAAACATTATCAGTATAATATGTGAAATATTTGAAAAAACTTTATTTTTTTTATTTTGTTTTTAAATATAATTCAAGGTCATGTATTCTGAAATTGTCTAAATTTAAACTACACTGGGTAGGCCTCTGTATCTAAAAGCGTACTTACTCTAGCGACAAGCACTACACTGGGTAGGCCTCTGTGTCTATAGGCGTACTTACTCTAGCGACAAGCACTACACTGGGTAGGCCTCTGTGTCTATAGGCGTACTTACTCTAGTGATTAACTCTACACTGGGTAGGCCTATATATCTATAGGCGTACTTACTCTAGTGACTAACTCTACACTGGGTAGGCCTATGTATCTATAGGCGTACTTACTCTAGTGACTAACACTACACTGGGTATACGTCTGTACTTATTCTAGTGTCAGCCATTAGTGATTAGACTGTGGAACACACTGGAATAGGCCTCCTTCACTGCCCCTTCTGTGCCTGCTTTAAAATCTTCACTGAAAGTCTGGGTTAAATTCGTCAAGTGAAACACTGTCATCTGTTTGTAATTCTTGTTTGTGATGTTTTTAAAATTGTGTGTGTCGTTAAATTGTGGACTTTTTTCCCGCGCGGTCCTAACGGATTCTCCATAATAATATGAAGTAGAACAAGAAGACTAACCCGACACTGTATAAGCGTCTGCACTTACTCTATTTTCTAAGACTGTGTGACCTAAACGTATTTAGCTTTTTGTCCTTTTGACGAGCTGTATTGCGAGCAAAGGTTTAAAGCATTCACTTCTTATTCACCCATGGATATTTCTCCACACAGCCACTACAGACAGCAGATAGGTATAAAACTAAACGTCTACATTTTTACATAGTTCTTGTTTGCTCACTAGAATCTTTACACACATATTAATGTCGGACACTTAAACGGTAATTTTATTTTCAGTCATTTTCACGTTATTAGAGTTTCCCCTAGATGTAAATTACGAAAATCAATAGAACAATAAACAAGAGAGACCTTACGACTGTCGTCTGCAACATCGAACAATTCCGAGGAAATTAAACATGACTGTAAAGCGATGCCTGAAAAAAAAGTTTTTTCTGTACGTGTTTATATAGAAAAGCCACAAAAGTGAAAATCATACAGCTTGTATCTAACTAGCCAGTTTTCATCTCACCAGTTATAGGTCATCCACAAAACGTATAAAAACAGTATTATATTTAAACAGCCTCCCCAAGTGGTAGGCTATACATATTGCCCCCTCCCCTTCCCCAAGGGAACGTACAAATAAGGTACTCCTCAATCCGTGTTTTACTAGGCTAAATAATTTGTAGTCATTGTCACAAGGCATTTGTTTTAATAGATATGCCCCTATAGTTGTTCGTTTTTTTTATGCTGTGTCTTCTCGCGTTGAAATTTAGTAATAAATATAAAAGGCCTAAAACATTTAAATTGTGTTGTTTTGAACAATTTAATTGATTCAAATAGAACCACTAATGCTAAAGAGAGAAAAAAAGAGTTATACTAATTTCATGACATAGAAATAGACATCGATCAGACGGATCGAGATATTTTAATCACTTGTTTTAGTTATGTATAAACGTTACACCGGAATCAAATGGTTAATAACTTTCCAAATAATTACAAATTCCGAATTTCTTATGCAATTAAAATCAATATAATTGTTGCACGTTAGTCTGGAATCAGTCTGGAATCAGTCTGGATTCAGTCTGGAATCAGTCTAGAATCAGTCTGGAATAAGTCTGGGATCAGTCTGGAATCAGTCTGGAATCAATCTGGAACCAGTCTGGAATCAGTCTAGAATCAGTCTGGAATCAGTCTGGAATCAGTCTGGAATCAGTCTGGAATCAGTCTGGAATCAGTCTGGAATCAGTCTGGAATCAATCGGCTTTGCTTGCCGTTTGGAGTAGTTACGTCGTTTACATAAATCAAATAAATATTTCACGTATTTTCAACTATTCTCGTGACACTTTGTCTGTTAGTGAGAAAGTAATTGTGTTTAAAACCAATGCGTGTTATTTCAACCAATCTTCCACTTGAGCGATTTACAAAATAAATTAAACTGTAATGCAGGCTGCATATAAATGTGTGGTTACGTATACTTTATGTCAATACTCTTCCCCCCACCCCTTAGGACTCCGCACAAAAAAATCGGGTTTTCTAGAATCGATTCCAACTGTTACTATGCAATAAAGGTCTACGATACTTTATCTACCCCTCCAATCCTACCCCCGAAAACCCACATTCACACCACATACCAAAATACAGATGCCATTAAACACACTTACGTGTCCCCCTTCCTGTCTTTTATCTGATAGCCAAATAAAAAGCTAGTGAATAAGGAAGTGCCAAATAAAATAGGTTACTTTTACTAAAAGTACCCGAATAGCAAAGTTGTTCATGTAATGTGTGTTGGCCACTGTATTTAATTTTAAATAGTACATAGAGACAGGATCTTTGTGTAGTGCCTTTGTTAAGCTTGTGATATTGCAGGCGTCTAAAGCGAACTAGATCAAGTATCAAAGGGGTGGGTTAGATCCAGTACCCATTAAAGGGAGGATAACTATGTAAACGTGACCGCCCTTGCATTCCGTCAATCTGGGCACATCATCGGTCACCATGCCCTTTTTTTTGCCTATTCGCCTTTAATAAACAGCAGGACAATGACACGGCGTGGTGTGTGTTGAATCCCAGCATCCTGGCCACACAATCTGGCAATAATTTTTGTGAGCTTTATTATTTATCAATCTATCAATTTGTAAATTTATTCTATGCATCTATCATTCATTCTTTCTTTTTATCTACCTATCTGTCAGTGTTTCTATCTTTTGCTTATTTTATCTGTAAGTATAATCTATCAATCTATCTATTTCTACGCATATATATATATATATATATATATATATATATATATATATATATATATATATAATCAATCTATAAGTTATTCAATCTATGATACATTTTCTCTCCTTTATTCTTGATCACTTTATTATCTTTATTGTTTATTTAAAGTCCCGCCATGCCTCCCTATCCTGGGCTAGCCATCTTATTTCATGCCATATTTTATTGGTGGCCTTTGCTTCATCATCCATCGTTCTCCTCCATGTTTCCATTGGTATTTCCCTTCTCTATTTTCCTGTTGGTGTCCATTTCAAAGCAATGCTTGGAAGCCTCTTTCTGTCCATGCGAACAACTTGACCCAATCATCTCCATCTTCGTAAAAATTTCTTATTTTACAGCTAAACACAAAATAATTGCAACCTAAGCCGTGGTTTGAATTTAGTATTGTATTTTGACAAATAGTTTTTGAATATCGTATTGTTCTTGTTTTTTTTTTCGCCATAAAATGGCAGCTATAGTCCATATGAATCGGCCCCGTAAACAAGAAATAAGACTGATTGTATGATATTTTTGCTGAATATAATTCCTGTATTCGTTGTTGAAACTAGTGGCGGCGCGCTGTGTTGGCGTACCTTCCGGTCTCGGGTTCAAATCCCGGTGAAAGCTAGGATTATTTTCCCGGGTCTAGAGGGTGTCCCTGAATATATCCAGCTCGGATGAGTATCTGATAGTAGTTGTGGGTATATACGTCAGATTCGCATTGTGCTGGCCACACAATCCCCAGTATGCCACATAAACTTGTGAACGTTGCTACACTTGCACTCTGGTTCAAATTGGTCTGAATGTAATTTAATGTTTTAAAACTCACATCTTGATTTCAAGAGTCGACATGTTGAATATACATATTCTAGTAGAGATTTGTAAATTTCACTAAATTCTATGTTTTAGTAAGTACTCGACTACCGGCATGCTATTCCACAAAAGGTCATGCCTTTTATTACCCTATATCCTCCCCCCCCTTCCCCCGCCCCCAAAACTGAATATCATCATCTTTTCAGGGGTGGAAATGGGAAGGGGGTAAAAAAAACATCGCTGAGTCAGCATCAATCAAGTTCTGTGGACATAAATGAGCTTGTGCGGCGGGCAACACCAATTCAAAGCATGATCTACATGTGCATTTTGTATGTTTGGATTATCTTACATAATGCCAGGACCCATACATATGTAAATCGGTAGGACACATAAATCATCCCTTCTCTACAAGGAAAGGAAAAAATAGGGGAGAGGTGGATAAACAACGGCTCCTTAATAAATATAAACAACAACTTGTTATCCAATGCAGAAGGGTGATAACCAAACCTGTTGTTTTTTTGTGTTATCCAGTTGGCATAATATTGGTCTCCAGAGGCAGCGGATAATTTAATTTTTTTTTTCGCAACCCCTGATTGGTGCTGCAGTGTCCAATGGTGATTATGCGAATCCCACGCTTGACAATCGCGCTTTGCTGACCTGATTATACTATGATGTAAAAAGTGCTTGTCAGCTTTATAAACAAACAAAAAAGTAAGTAAAGTATCCCGTCGGACCAAATAGATCCATGAGGCCGATGAAGCAGCGTTCACGTTTCTGTGTGACCACGGAATACTAGGGGGATTGTGTGACCAGCAAAATGTCCCGCCGCCATTACATTTCCCCAACTAAAGTTGGGTACACAGTACACATCAGAGCTTCATATGCTGTCACTAAATGTTTTGCACTTTGTTATCTTTTTCTTTTAGCTAGTTCTTCAGCTTCCAAATAAGTTGGTAGGGCACGTCTACTAAATCGTCTTTCCAGATCTGGAATTACCCCCCCCCCCCCCCGAGCAACCTCTCAGCCCCTAAGAGATTGACAACAAAACCCACAATATCTAAGGCACCCATTCCGAATGTACTCATAAGCGTATGCGATGAAAACCTGTCAGTCGTTTAGTCTGTGGTTAGTTTTGAGACAAAAATCTCTGTCCTTTTGGAATTTTTTGTTACCAGTAGTCAATCCCGCATCAACCAAGACGATGCCATATTATTACAACGTCATTCAAGAACAGTGATGGTTGTGACAGACAACAGAGTGAGACAGCTTGTCACCTTAGATAAGCCTTCTTGTGGATACCTTAGGGAAAATATTTCTAATTAGACCAAAATGGCTGCCAACATAAATTCTTTATATAAAGGGATGTATGTGTCTGTGGGCATGTTTGTACGTGTGAATCTGTATAGGTTTGTCTAGTGTGTAGGCCTACGTCTGTGTCTAATGTCTGTATGTGTGTCTAATGTATATGTATGTGTGTGTCTTGTGTGTCTGTATGTGTGTGTCTCATGTCTGTATATGTGTTTCTAACGTGTAAGTGTGTGTCTGGTGTGTATGTGTCACTAGTGTATGTATTTGTACGAGGGTGAGTGGAGACGTTCCCAACAGAAGGTGAATGTTGCCACAAGGAAGAAAATCTCTGCTTAGCGCTAAACTCTAAGACCCAGGGTCTAGTTAGAGACGGTGTGGGGGGGCCTTTAGGGAGGGGGAGAAGGAGGGGCGCCAAGACGACGACGTGTTATTATTACCTCCTCGGGGCACGTAGGGCCAGACTTACACAAGCAGAACCAGGGAATGAAGGACAGGGCATGAACGCGATAGGTGGGGCGGGGAGGGGGCGCCACGTCAACTCATAAACTCCCCGTCTGGTGGAAGGGATCGTGCGTGTGAAATAGAGTTGAGTACACACAGAGATCTCGCCTCATCAATAACTCTGACCTTCAGGAGGAGATAAGTTATCTAATGAAATCTCGGTTTTAGTCAAGTGAAAATTTGAAACGAAATTATCGGACTTTTCCCAAACAAAGAAAAAAAATAAAAAAAAATCATCGTGTCAATATTCATTGAACATAGATTGTCTCTAAATTTGTCGTATAAAAATATTTAAACATAGATTGTCTCTAAATTTGTCGTATAAAAATATTTAAACATAGATTGTATCTAAATTTGTCGTATAAAAATATTTAAACATAGATTGTCTCTAAATTTGTCGTATAAAAATATTTAAACATAGATTGTCTCTAAATTTGTCATATAAAAAAACATTAAACATAAATTGTCTCAAAAATTTTCGTATAAAAATCATTAAACATAGATTGTCTCTAAATTTGTCGTATAAAAATATTTAAACATAGATTGTCTCTAAATTTGTCGTATAAAAATAATTAAACATAGATTGTCTCTTAAATTGTCATATAAAAAAACATTAAACATAAATTGTCTCAAAAATTTTCGTATAAAAATCATTAAACATAGAATGTCTCTAAAATGTTCGTATAAAAATCATTAAACATAATTGTAGTAAGTAAAGTACCCCGTCGAATCAAACTGATCATATGTCCAGTGAAGAGATGTTCACCAGTTTCTGTGGCCACGGCATACTAGGGGATGTGTGACCAGCACGATGCCTTTACCCCAACTAATGTCAGACACCCATCAGAGCTGGGTAGACTCAGGTTACTCCCTCAAGTTCCGGGAACAAATCCTAGCCTTCACCAGAATTCGAACCCAGGACCTTCGGTACGCAAACCGAACGCGCTGCCCCTCAGCCACCGATTAATTTATTATACATAGATTATCATTTAAAACCACCAAATTTAGAACCAATAAATAGTAGGCAACATTAGACTTAAGAAAATAATTTTATAGGAGCTTTTACGAATGTCACCAGAATAAAAATGTTTTCTTACATTACTTAAAACTTCAGGCTAGAAAACTAGATTTTTTTTTAAAGCAAGTTTTAATTTATTGCATATTAGGTCTTTAAAATGTAGATGGTTTTTAATAAATAGCCTTCATTGTCAATAAAACAAAAATAATATAACAGTAAAGTGCTATATATTTATATATATACATATATATAAAGTAGACTGCTTGTATGGAATCCGATCCCCATTTGTTAATTTAAAGACCTTATAGACTCATATTTTAATTTTGCGATCTCTCTTTTCAGCACGTGTCCTCCTTAGCTGAGTGGTAAGCGTATCCAATTGTCACGCAGGAGACCTGGGTTCGATCCCCCCCTCCTGATAACTTTTTTTTCCCTTTTCTACTTTTTTTCTTTTCTTTTTCTACGTTTTCAAATATTTGACTTTTAGAACTAAATTGAAGAGATCTAAAGCTTTCTTTAAATGTTTTCAGCAAGTCAAATTTAATACTTATAATTTTTAGGACAAGGGTGTTCGATTCTTAGCCAGAGATAGATCTAGTCCAAACGTTTTATTAAAAAAAAAATGAAATTCCCTTCTTTTAACTCGATTCAATATTTAGCGTATGTAAAACTCCTTTCCTAAATTTAAATGTTTTCAGTTAATAATTTATAAGTAGACTATACTTGTTAAAATTATTATAGCGTTCTGTACTTTGAAGTTTTTAAAAGTCCATTGTCAATAAAACAAATATATATGCCTATATATAAAGTTCTGTATGTGTGTTTAACAAATCAAATTGGCTTATTTAAAAACACGTAACCTCATTGCCTCATACATTACCTATGCAATTTGACTTAGCACACGTGACTAAGCTAGCTGTGCGGATAACGTATCGGACTGTCATACGGTCGACATGGGTTCGATTCTCCATTTAGTCTATAGACCTGCCTTTTTTTATCTTTTTTTTAAAATTTGAATTAATCTTACTTTAAAAAAAAATATTGTCAATCCACGTGCAACTTCGAGCAATTTAGCTTTTTACTTAAGTAAAATGACTTTCCTATTTTAAACCCCCGATTCCAATATTTTTTGTACATTTTTTTTCCTAAATCACTTCAGTAAATTTGTTTTTTTGCAAATTAATAGATCTACAGCTTTCTGTTCATTGTAGATTATACAATTCTCTCTGTAAATTATAGAGAGGCTTGTTTCATTTTATCCCGGTCGATGTCGGAGAATTCAGCTCGTATATATACATGTCTTATATATATAAATATATATATATTTACATACATAATGCTATTTGACAAAGAATGTAATCGAATAGCGATAATTTCATCTACCTTTATAAAGAAAATATACATTGATCTTGTGAAATTTTGGTTCACTGATTTCTAAATATGAACAGTATGAGGGTGATAGGAATATAGCCTAACAATATAGATGGCAAAAAAAAAATAGAAAGATAAATTACTAATAGACACGCAGATAGAGAGACACACATATAGACAGATAATTACGTAAAAAGATTGATAGATCGATGATAAATGATAGATAGATAGATGATACATAGATAAATATATCGATAGATAGAAATATAGAAATATCTTGACGTATTGATAAATAGTGTTAAGAATAAGTTATATTTTTTCCCAATGTCTAAGGAGTACGGCGTGATATCGTTGTCACACCAATGCTTGGAGATTCACGGTTTCTATAAATCTAACAAGTAATCACGGGCCCCGATATCCCCGTGAAGTTGTTTCACGTAGGTTCGTAAGGACCAATAGAAACAAACCCTTTTTAAGACCCTGTAGTTTCGAAACCATGCTTGGGCAGTCCCATCAAAAGAGTCATACCGACCGGTCCCATTATTACTGTCGTTGATTTTACTTGTAAATATTGTATCAAGTCAATTCTATGTGGATTGTAGTGTAATACACTTCCTTATATTTTGTGTTCTACAACCAGAGTCTGTTCATTTAACTAGTTGAAAGTTATGTAGTTCTCATTTAGTGTCCAGCATTACTCAAGCAAAAACAAAGTGGATATAACCCCCCCCCCCCCTCCCTAGATAAATCGAATCTTATGTGCTCCGGCAAGTAACAATAGGCCTACCGTAAGGATAGAGAAAACATAAATTAATGTTTATATATAAGGTTGACCTTGGCATATATATATATATATATATATATATTATATATATGTATATGTGTTTATGTGTGTAAATGTGCGCCAAAATGGATGAGATAACAATGCATGGATGAAACAAGTATTGCGCAGATACACCAGCCGTTTCAATGGGACCTCATTAGCACCAGTTCGTTCACAAATAATATCATTAACGTGTTAATCGCATAATGATTATCTGTCATTAGCGCTCGCTTGCCTTGAATTACCGCTCAGACGTTCGTGTATAATACGCAGCTAGTGGTAATGTGCGATAACTCTGCTTGCAATCTCTAACAGACAACTCGTCTGCATAATTGTGGCTTCTTTTTTTGTTTTACTCTTGCTATCACAGTAGTTTCCCTTTGATCTGCCCCACCCCCCTCCTGTATAATCTCTCATCCATCCGGGTAATTTTATTCTCAACGCCAATTTCGGTTATAGCCATTTGGCATTTTATACTTTTTGGTTAGATAAATGGTTATTTGATTTATTAGGTACCTGGCAAATGGGACACCCGATAGATGTGTTTTTTAATTGATAGTCACGTGCCAGGAAAGAGAATACTAAAATGCTAAATGCTGAAAGTTAGCGTATGTAGCCTTAAAAGCATTTAGAAAGTAGGGCCTACTTATTTGGATTTTAAAATTTTATTTAAGACTCTAACCTACTAATGCATTAATACTTCACATATTTGTCTCAAAATAAATAAAAGTATCTCGTCTGACCAAATCGACCCATAGGGCCGGGGAAGCAACGTTCACCAGTTTCTCTGGCCACGGCATACTATGGGATTGTTTCGTCAGCACAATACCCACCCGCCTTGACTATACCCCAACTAATGTCAGGTACCCATCTGAGCGACATAGACGCATGCTCACCCTCCAGACACGAGAAGGAATCAGCAGGATTCGAAGCCAGGACTTTCGGTACGCCAGCCGAACGCGCTACCGCTCGGTAAACGGCCCTATACACTTAATTCAACCATGCTTCATTTAGTCTGTCATTATGGATGGTTTTAATATTGTTGGTTATTCTGATATTGAGAAAAATTGATATTTAAACGCGAACTCCAAAATCGTGAACTCATTTTGGGGAGAGCTATTGGATACAACGCAGCGAGTATTAAATAAAACACAAAAACCGCTTTATCTAACTCATTCAATCTTGCAATCCTTCAATCCCATCACCTTCATCTCAATCTCGTTTTTGGGATTACTATACCGTCCGCTGCTATCGACAATCAAGGATTTTGTGCTGTTTTTTTTTATTTGTTTTTAAATTAATGTAAATTGAAAAGAGAAAAAAAAATAGGTCTTTGACTACACAGCGGCAGCGGCAGTGATCAGACAACGTTGACCATCTCCTGACCTGGGCGAACATCACTCCAGCCTCACAATTTCATCAAACAAAGGCACGCGATTGGACGATGAAGTCAAGAGCATTAACCCTGTGCACCAAAAACTGAGCTCTAGAGAGGGGAGACCACTCATACGTTGAATAGAGGGCTTTTATTATCATTGTGGCTTTTAGCGCATCTCTCTCTCTCTCTCTCTATTTCTCCATATCGCCTTTTCTCTCTCTCTCTATTTCTCTCTTTTAGCGCTTATGTAATTAGTCGCTCACACCGAAATCGAGATTTGGAAAATGAATGGTAATATATGCGCAAACAGGCCTGGGTGCAAACATGATATATTAATGAAAGAGAAAGTTGACATTAGCTCATATTTAATATTTACTTAATCCATCATAATTTTTCTGAGGCTTATACGTGTTCACAACATCGAAATTAATAAAGAAGCACTTTAGAAGACGTATCTGAAAGAAGAAGAATAAAAACGAGTGAATAATAATTGAAAGTGTAGATTTTTTCACTTATCCAATACAATTATCTGTAAAATATTAGGAGAAATGGAGGTAAAAATAATGTTATCATTCTCATTGCATAGGCCTTTCTTCTTTTGTCCTGTCAGTCATTTTAGAATGGAATGGGTTGCCTGAGCTAGATAGCAAAAACGAAAACTTCATTTAATTGAACACGTTAGCGAAATGCAAGGTCAGACTCTAAAGCAAATAACGTAAGCACACCCGAAACACACATGCATACTTCTGTATCTATCTATATTTGTATCTATCTATCTTTGTATATATCGTTGTATATATCGTTGTATATATATCAATATATTGTTATATTTCGCTCATTATCTCTCCCGTCCCCCCTCTCTCTCTCTTTAAATATAATATACATAATATCATTTCACAAGAACCCATGCTAGTTACAGTAAGTCAAAGTAAATTATCTTTATAAAATTAAGCTATAAGATTAGCCATTGTCAGCTGTTTTCTGTAAACAATCTTTTCTAATGAATTCATAAACAAAAATCTAATGAAATGATCTAATATACCGGGTAGTCATGTATTGCCTTTTATGTTAAATTGCGCGTTATTGACTTTCCCTGGAATAAACTCCATGTTATCGATGGGCTAGAGTCTGGTCTGATAATGGAAAAAAATCAGACAATTACTTAAATACTTTCTTTATTTTTTGAACACTTTTTTTCTTATCTTATATATTACATATTTTACAGACACTTCCTTCTATAAAGAAGATTATTCAGAGTAAACAATACAGTATTTAAATTTGCGCCCAGAGACAGGAAGCTACCACTATATAGATTATATAGACCCGTGTATAGTGTATAATAACCAAAAAATAAAACTGAAACCTTTGATCTCTAACACGGAAGTGAATACTTTACCCTACGTAACTTTTCATCGTGTGAATTAGACTAAAAGGTTGTTGCTGTTTTTTTTTTTTTTTTTTTTTTTTTTTTTTTTTGTGTTAAATTTGCCATAAGGAGAACAAAAGACTTCTCCGTTTGAGTCTAAGGATAAATGGAGTCGTAACACCGGACGTTGAGAAAATTAGTGGGCAAGTAGGATAACCACACGCAAAATAGCAGACTCCGACAAGATAGCCATCTTGAAGTGCTGCGGTGATAGAGAAGGGAAGAGGAGGGGGGGGGGGGAGGAGCGAGAACTGGGGTGTGGGAGAGGTGTGGGCGGAAGGAAGGGAAAGGGGGACGGGGAGGAGTAACAACATCTCTTGGAGTCAATAAATCGAAAATATGATTGCTTTATTGAATTTTCCCGAACTAAGACGCCCTAGGGAACACAAGAAAGCCGCCATTTCTAGTGGTCTGTTCCTTCTTCCTGTTTCCAGCCCATGACTTGCAGGAAGTGGACGGACAAGATGGAGGAGGGAAGGTGGTGGGTGAACAAGGGGAGGGCATCCATTAGAAGACGTTTATAGGAGTACTCTCCCCCATTTTGTCTATCATCACTAAAAGAAAGTTAAGTCTGAACATCATTGCTCAAGGAGAATAAGAAGAAAAAAGAAAACCTAAAAACAACCCGATAGAAACTCAATTGAAAGAAAGTGGAAAAGACTAACAAAATACTTTATTTTGTTCTTTATCATTTTAGCCTGTGGGGTGTCCATAAGGTCAGTGGTCAGGGGGGAACGCGTGTTGCCCCGCGACTTCACTCTAGGTGTTGTTTTTTATTAGAAGCAAATATTGTTAACATATTTGGGGGGGGGGGGGGAGGGTGTTTTTTCTTCACCCGCTGATTCCGAGTGCGACTCGTGTCCCGCGACTTGTGGACAGTGTGGCCTTAGGATAGATGCATGATTAAGTTGCTCAATCCTTGATCGATCCGCACCCCCGCCCACGCCTCTTTTTATGTGTGTTTTTTATCACGCCCTTTCTCCCCCCCCCCCTTCCTCGCCACCAACATTTCATTGTCTTTCAGCTGAATTGTGAAAGAGCTTGCACTTAGACAAAAACAAAAAAAAAAACAAAAAAAAAACAGTGTAACAATTAGCTTTTGGTGAAGATTGTGCGTTCTGTACATTAGCGGCATTTGTGTGTACATAATTATTTGAACTTAGTAAAACCCATAAATCAGTACCCGAGTTGAAAACCCCTAAAATTGACTGCAGTAACCAACCGTAACAATGACATTTCATACACCAAAAATGAGCTTTATGTTCGATCAAACTAGTCTATTGACTTTATGATAAGCTTTTATCACAAGTATGCCAATAGTGAGCTAAACCCAGCTGTACAAACCATACATTCTCTACACTCCATCCACAACAGCTGCGTAAACAAGGACCTGAATATTTCAACCCTATGTGATAAAAAAAACGGTCACAGCTTTGATCTCTTCTCAAAGATTTAGACAAAGACACCGACACGTGGATTTAAAAAGAAAAAAGAAAATTGTTCAGACATTTTCAAGGCTCAGAGTGGACGGTGGTCAATGATGTCCAACCAGATACAAAGGTACATATATCTATGATCTATATAACCAACTATCTATCTATCTCTATAGTATTTATAGCTATTAACTTAAATAAGCGTACATCTAATTTGTCAAACTTACAAACCGATTTCTTGGACAATTCTAATCTAATTAACCTACAGCAGTACTTTTAGATTTACAACATTAAGAGATACCTACAAAAGAGTCGAATGAAATTCTACTATTTCCCTACTTTAGCGAACGTGTTGAGCGTAAAATTGGGTATTTGAAGAATTTTGAAGTGTGAGAAAATTAGAATATAAACAGAACTTTGAAATACTAATAAATAATAGTAATATAACTGTGACAATGTGGCTGAATGAACAAATTTCATTCAAATCTTGCTCTAGAGGTCTTGCTATATATATATATATATATATATATAATATATAAAGGCTTAAAAAAAAGAGAAAAGAGACGGGGATTTGAGAAATATATTACAGCATTGAATTGAGTAAAATCTCTAAATGTTTTACATGTAGCTACGAATTCTTTAAAACATCAGTAATCAATTTGGTAAAGTAAATATATCTAGATAAATAGATATACTGGATTGATACATTGAAATAGATAAATAAAAATAGATACTTAGATACATCTGTAGGTAGATAGATATTTAGAGAGCGAGGGACAAGGGAGGTGTTCAGGGAATGAGTAGGGGAGTGAGAGAGAGAGAGAGAGAGAGAAAGTGAAATGAATGGAACAGTATTTTATGAAAGACTGTCGTAAAATATGAATAAAAACACACACACCCAGCAAGCACTGACCAATAAAAATGCTAAAGATGTAGACGTCCTTAGTATTCATGTCTCTCTATTTACACCGACTGACATATGACCTGTCATGTAATAGATACCCACTCATTTCACTACATCTACATGACGGAATGGGGTCAGTAACTAGATTCTGACCTACCCCTTTTCCTTCTATTCCACATTCTATGCGCCGAAAAGAAACGTCAGAAAACCCAAAGACTATAATAAGATGGACCGATTGCTTGGATATTTCTGCTATTTGATAACTTGAAACACTTAGTTGCGGAATTTTGGATCGCATTAGGTCCTCTAGTAATTTTAGCTATAGTAATTATAGGTTTAGTAATTCGCTATAATTTTCTCAATTGAAAAATAATATTAAAATCGAAAGTTGTATACAGCGGAAGTCTTTTTAGGCACGTTTAGGAGTCATTTAGGACAGCGTTATTGCCTGCGCATGGAAAAAGCAAGTGTTGAACTCTAAAAACCAGTCCTTCTTATTAATGTCTTTGGAAAACTTAGTCGGTTATCGGTTTATGTAGCCTACAATACACAAGAACCGATAAAAAACATATTCAAAAGAACTATTCTCAAGAAAGAACTAACGATATTGAAAACAAATAAAAAACTTCTATAAAATATATACTTTAACCAATACAAAGAAGATAGAATTCACCGAACCAAAAAAACAAAGAAACAAAGACGATAGAATTCACCGAACCAAACAAACAAAGAAACAAAGAAGATAGAATTCACCGAACCAAACACACAAAGAAACAAAGAAGATAGAATTCACCGAACCAAACACACAAAGAAACAAAGAAGATAGAATTCACCGAACCAAACACACAAAGAAAGAAAGACGATAGAATTCACCGAACCAAACAAACAAAGAAACAAAGAAGATAGAATTCACCGAACCAAACAAACAAAGAAACAAAGAAGATAGTATTCACCGAACTAAACAAACAAAGAAACAAAGAAGATAGAATTCACCGAACCAAACAAACAAAGAAACAAAGAAGATAGAATTCACCGAACTAAACAAACAAAGAAACAAAGAAGATAGAATTCACCGAACTAAACAAACAAAGAAACAAAGAAGATAGAATTCACCGAACCAAACACACAAAGAAACAAAGAAGATAGAATTCACCGAACCAAACAAACAAAGAAGATAGAATTCACCGAACCAAACACACAAAGAAACAAAGAAGATAGAATTCACCGAACCAAACACACAAAGAAACAAAGAAGATAGAATTCACCGAACCAAACACACAAAGAAACAAAGAAGATAGAATTCACCGAATCAAACACACAAAGAAACAAAGAAGATAGAATTCACCGAACCAAACACACAAAGAAACAAAGAAGATAGAATTCACCGAACCAAACACACAAAGAAACAAAGAAGATAGAATTCACCGAATCAAACACACAAAGAAACAAAGAAGATAGAATTCACCGAACCAAACACACAAAGAAACAAAGAAGATAGAATTCACCGAACCAAACACACAAAAAAACAAAGAAGACAGAAGTCACCGAACCAAACACACAAAGAAACAAAGAAGATAGAAATCACCGAACTAAACAAACAAAGAAACAACGAAGATAGAATTCACCGAACCAAACACACAAAGAAACAAAGAAGATAGAATTCACCGAACCAAAAACACACAAAGAAACAAAGAAGATAGAATTCACCGAACCAAACACACAAAGAAACAAAGAAAAAAGAATTCACCGAACCAAACACACAATGAAACAAAGAAAAAAGAATTCACCGAACTAAACAAACAAAGAAACAAAGAAGATAGAATTCACCGAACCAAACACACAAAGAAACAAAGAAGATATAATTCACCGAACCAAACAAACAAAGAAACAAAGAAGATAGAATTCACCGAACTAAACACAAAGAAACAGACACAGGAACTTTTTAGTCCACCATGGGACCATGGTGATACGATTATTAAATAGAAATTGAAATATTTTTTTATCTTCCACAGTGCAGTGCATTTTTGTAATGTATGTGTGATTGTTCAGTGTAAGTATGTATGATTGTTATTGTTCAATGTATGTATGTATGATTGTGATTGTTCAATGTAAGTATGTATGATTGTGATTGTTCAAAGTAAGTATATATGATTGTGATTGTTTAATGTAAGTATGTATGATTGTAATTGTTTAATGTAAGTATGTATGATTGTGATTGTTTAATGTAAGTATGTATGATTGTAATTGTTTAATGTAAGTATTTATGATTGTGATTGTTCGATGTAAGTATGTATGATTGTAATTGTTTAATGTAAGTATGTATGATTGTGATTGTCCAATGTAAGTATGTATGATTGTAATTGTTTAATGTAAGTATGTATGATTGTTATTGTTCAATGTAAGTATGTATGATTGTGATTGTTTAATGTAAGTATGTATGATTGTGATTGTTTAATGTAAGTATGTATGATTTTGATTGTTTAATGTATGTATGTATGGATTGTACTTTATGTAAGTAAAGTTGTTTCCGTCGGACCAAATTGATCATAGGGCTAGTTCATCAGTTTCCGTGGCCGCGGCATACTAATGTCAGGTACCCATCAGAGCTGCGTAGAATCAAGGACGCCCTCGAATCCATGAAAAAAATGTATATTCTTCACCAGTATTTAAACTTCGAACTCAGCTGAACGCGCTGCCTGCTCGGCCACCATGCCCCAAACTTTATGTAAGTAAGATATTTGAAATGGTTTTATTTTAATTTTGATTTTTTTAATTTCTATGAGTTGCACAATGGTAAAACAAATTTCTCTCCGGATGTTAAAGATATTATTATTTTTACCCTTTTTATTATAACAAAATGTCCCCAGACTTTCAGCTTTAGTGAGACTACATTTAGATTTTGTATTTATTTGTCAGTCCAGTGGTGACGGGGTTGCATGTCTTGGTACATCCCTGTCATGAAAACGCTCACAATTTCCTTGTGGTCACTGTAAAATGTTGGAAACTTTTTTTTTTTTTTTTTTTTTTTTTTTTTTTTTATGTGCGTTTTGACATCCTGATGACCAATGACCACACAGTACCCGGATATACCATGGTACCACTTGATCAACTGTACGTTGTTATATTTAGAAATATTCTTGCATTGCTAGACGACGGTTTCTGGCTCAAAGCCTGATTCCGCAACGTAAACGTTTGTACCGGATATCGATTAGTAAAATTGGCCACACGATAACATTGCATGTTTTAAAAATATTTTTTCCACACGTTAACCAATGAACCGTAATTCAGTAGATCTACCAGACAGATCTAAAATGAAAGGATGTATTCAATTCTATGAAAAAATTAGCGTGCATGGTGGATGGGAACCTGTCACCTCCACACCCAGTTTCACCACACGGTGACACCACTGGCCGTAAATCTACACACAGGAAGCGCGGGGGTGGGGAGGGTGGAAGTCCGAAGTCTAAAATTGAGCAAGAGATCGCGAACCACTCCTGAACGGATGTATATAGCTTAAATGTGAAAGGCTTCTCACCACAAAAACCCAATTTCTTGAGCCTTGACCAGTGTAAGACTGTTTATTATCTCCCCCTTTCCTGTCCAGGGTGTCATCTATGTCACGTGTTGTCTTCCCTTACTCTTCATACAATGCCTTTCCATCCAAACACTCTATATAACAAACACTCTATATAACAAACACTGTATATAACAAACACTCTATATAACATAGAAAGAAGAACCTTCCCACCATTCTCCCTTCTCATGGCTATTCTAGAAGCGCTTCTCTCAAACCCTCCAACCGTCAACATGATTTCATTCTTCTTGACACAAACGCCCATTCCACATCTTTAGTTTATTGCATTCCATAGTCTTGTTTTCTATCATATAGAAGTTTATCTATATCTTTAGAGCTCTACACTTGACAACAGTTATTCCCATTGATTGTAAATTGCATCCCTTGTAAGCTTTTTTTAAACAAAAAAAAATTATCTTTCTTTTGTTGTTGTCTTATTGTGATCCTTTAAAAAATGTTTACATTTCAACGGAATTGACAAACGAATGATGACACAATGTCAGGAGTGTCTAATCCAGCGGAATGATAACAATTTTTTTTCTCGTATTGTTTTCTTCTGTTTCTGGATATATAAAACAATAACACGAGTTTACGCTTGAATTGTAATAATATTTTCATTGATGAATTAATACAATATCAAGAGACACGCATAAATACAACGTTTGTTTAAATCTTAGATTGGATAATATACATAAATAAGCAAAAAATTGACGTAACACTCAAAAGAGCAATCATTTCTGTGTTGATTAATGAGTCCATATACCCAAACCTCTCTCTAGTGCAATTTTTTTTTAAATTTCATTTAGTTATTGATATCGAATCTAATTCGTGTCTATTCAGTTTTAATTTTAAACTTTACCTAAGTTTCATTTTAAATGAAGGCGTGTACGATTCAAACACACACACACACAAAGCTCATTGTATTTCCTATTGTACACTGTTTTCTTTATCCCTTGATAAAAGCATTAGCAGTTACACCACCGGAGAGTATTGGTGGTTTACACACTTCACCAGCTTTGAGGCCCATGGGTACAAAAGTGCAGTCAATGAAATCCAACTCACCTCCTCAAAAGCAAAAATTCGATTTCTAATTTCTTACCTATCCTACCTACATCCCACATATCCCGTAGTCCGTTGGACTGTTGGGGCGCCACAAATGACATGTACACCATTATTCTCCATTCATCCCGTTTCGCAGTACTTCCAATTGCGTCTCTGATGTTGTCCTCCCATCGTTTCTTATATCTTCCTCTTTTTATCCCACCCACCCCCTATGGTGGTGCCCTGCAGAATAGTTTGTGAAAGCCCGTTGGCTCTAGTTATGTGGCCATACCATTCTAGCTTACTTTTCTTGACTGTGGCCAGCATGTCATTGTATTGTTAGATTTCCTGGAGTATCCTTTTTCCTACCTCATTGGAGATGTGGTCTTAAGAGCAGATGCCGAGAAGGCTTCCAAAGCATCTCATAGTCATCTCTAGCTCAGCTGATAATATCTTACCCTCGTTCTTAAATAAATGTCGTTTCTCGTTTGCCGAACGTCTCTAAAATATAGTTTTAAAACTCTCATCAACTGTACATTTACGTTTAACATGACATACAAAAAATAACACAGACCTACATTATTTGATAATGCACAGCTCGATTTAAAAAAAGAAGCGGTAGATCAATAACTGTATTTAGTCATGTGACTGTGTCCCAAGACAGGGGAAGGATACATTTGAAATGAAACATTGCAAATAGGAATCGACCAAGATGAAAAAGCGTGAAGGTTGTTGGCATCGTGTTTTGTTTTTGTAAACAATTTCCGCCAACAGACAAACACAAATGTTGTGACCTCGACACCGTGTGGGAGGCACGAGAAAAACAACACTGTTGTAGGCCTGCTTTTACTCCAATACCGTCTGGTGCCTGGTCCAAGTAAACTGGAGTTTTTCTAAGCGGGTGAGAGCAATAGTCGACAATTCATCAAGCTACTGAAGGTGTGGGGGTGGGAGACGCCGAACGACAAAATTTGGATATTTGCCAAAATGAAACTTAAAAGAAAAATTTTAACAGATCCAGCTTGACATGGTCCAACATGTCTGGGTCTGCCTTTATGTCATTCTTCTCTGGGCTTCTGTGTGTATGTTACTTTTACTCTTCCGTTGTTTGTTTTTTTGACATTCGTTCCAGGTGGCCTGTCAAGCAAAGTCTGCACTTCTTTATCTCAGCCACTACTCTAGAATCGTCATTTAGTTTACAGACCTCTCCATTGGTGCGCATCCTCCATCCATAGTCATCTTTTGTTTGTTCAAAAAGTTTACAAATATGAGCTGACAATTATGTCAAACATTGACGCATTCTTAGCCCTACGAATATCTACGTTTGTTTGGTGATAACAGAAATAATTCAAGCTAGACGCCAATTTCAATCAACGCCATGGCGCGAGTTTCCCTAGTAGTTACGCCACTGGCAAGATGTATGGAACATCTGATCTCAGTTTAAGGAATATAAAAAAGACAGCTTTGGATATGAAATCTCCCTAAGAAACTCTTGATTTAAGCTTCACGAAACAAAAGTAGAAATGTACAGCCTTTAGCATGGGCGAATCCAAAAATGATTTCGTGGGGGGGGGGGAGGGGGGGCTAAACTTTCACGTTACAAATATTTTCCAAATATTTTGGTAGTAGATTTTACAAAAAACTGTTTAAAATTAATTTTTTTTTTATTCGGGGGGGGGGGGGGGGTACTAAGCTCCTCTCAAACACCCCCCCCCCCTGTGGCTTCGCCTCTGGCCTTAAGTTCAAACTTTGCATTTAATAATTCCCTGATTAATTATTGACGTATACTGTTCATTTACATAAAAATGTTGAACATTTATTCCTACACCAGTTGCATCAATTCCAGATTTTATGCTCTATATCAGGGGTCGGCAAACTTTTGATAATTGTCTGCCAAAGCAGGATTTCGAATTCGGTCAGCGTGCCAACAGTTTTAAATCATCATGTTCTAGCACTCAATTTATTGTAGAAAAAACTTGAGTTGCCTTTTTTTGAGTGGTCTTCCGCGTGCCATTGAAAATCTCTCTTCGTGGCAAGACTGGAACGCGTGCCGTAGGTTGCCGATCCAAGCTCTATAAAATTCTGTAATGAGAAACTGTATACAACTAAATTATCATAAATGATCTCCCTTACTATATTTACTTCAGTTGTCGTTCTTTGGTCATTCAATCACAATTACTTGAAATACACTCCATTAAATGATATTATTTTCAAACGAGTAAAATGTGAACCTACTCCTTTTTATTCTCCAGAAAAGGAAATCGTACCCCTTTTGTCCCCGCCACATTTATAAATCTTGAAACTAATTATAGGTTATAATGGTTTAACCCAACCCGATTCTAAGGGTTTAACCGCCCACATTTCTTCACGCTAAACCCCCACCTAACCCCCACGTTTCTCTCAATCAGTTTAACCTCAGACTTTTCTAAATCTCTCAACCGTTTATATTTCTAAAATCTTACTCTTAAAAAAGTCTTCTTTAAATATTCTGCCAGGACGGACAACGGTTAGTACTGTTGACGTCATCAATGGAGCCTTTGCTAGTGCTAGCGGCCATGGACTTGTGAAATGCTCCCCAGGCCCCACAGCCCCACTCCGGTCCCCACAACGCATTCCCAGTGTGAGTAAACATCAACCAACTCACGCCCCACGTTTGATCAGACGGTGCCCCCCTTCCCCCCAACTCTCTTCCCTGCACCATTTAAAAAGGTTAATACGCCGCTGTGAGTGTTTGTCTGTATGAGACAGGGTTCAAGTCTCCAGGATGATATTTGTGAGACCATTGGAGTCTCCGGTCAGACCATCTCTCTTTCTTTCTCGTCCTCTCTCTCTCTCTCTGTCTCTCTCTCTCACTCTCTCTCTCACTCTCTCTCTCACTCTCTCTCTCTCTCTCTCTCTCTCTCTCTCTCTGACTGTCTGCTTTATGTCTCTCTTGTCCCTATTCCCCCCTTTCCACTGGTAGCCGTTTCGTCTCTGTCTCTCTGGTTCTGTCTCTCTCTCTCTCTGTCTCTCTCTCTCTCACTCTCTCTCCCTCTCTCACTCTCTCTCTCTCTCCCTCTCTCTCTCTCTCTCTGTCTCTCTCTCTCTCTGTCTGTCTCTCTCTCTCTATGTGCTCTCCACCTCAGACCCCATCGCCAGCTGACCGCTGAGTTTGATTTACTGATAGTTTCATTCAGCGAGCAGGCTACAGTCAAAAGGACCACTGTCCACTCGCCGGATAAACGTGATCTACGTCCTTGTAAGTGGGTTATCCGCCGCTTCCCCCTTCCCCCACACAATATCCCCCACACAATTCCTCCCCCCACACACTCCCCCCACCTCAGCCTTCCATCAAGACAAGGGCTACTCCATGCCATCTCAGCGTGACATTCTGTTCTCAAATAAGGGTCAGTACATGACATAAGACAAAACGTATTCGAATGCGACGGGCAACTCCCATTCTTTTCCTTCATTTCTAAATAAATTATTTTCCCCAAACAAAATTCAAATTACATGTGTCAGCGTTGAGGGGTCTAAGAAAGTTTTCTGATCTAATTAGTGTTTGTTTGTATATATTTGAAACTTCCTTTCTAGAAATATACTGTACTGTATGTGTGAGTATGTTACACAACAAGAACGTAAATTATGCCACGTCCTGGGTTACGGACAACAAATGTCATTTACACATATTTCATAAACAGCTCAAGGTTTGTCGCAGATGAGGCACGAAAAAAAAAGTAGTAAAAATTGCAATAACTGTAAATCTCCGTAAGTTTCCGTAGCTGGGGCCATAAAACCCGGCTTGTTCTGTAACAGCTAAAAATCAGCCCATAGTCTCATCGAAAAGAATGGGGTGGGAGTCATGCCCTGGGGGTCGGGTGGGCGAGGTTCAAAACATGCACAGGCACTGTGAAGGCTACTGCGACCTGAACACTATACATTCTGGAAGAAGTTAATAGTACTCGGAAAATGATCCGAAATAAACGCTTGGAAAAAAAAAAGCACAGACAACAGAGAGTCCGTGACGTGATTTCGGGCGAGAGACATGTAAATGACGTCATGTTAACTTCTCGACCTTTCACCTCGTTTTTGTGCGATATTCGAGTGGCTCATTGAAACGCATTACATTAAAAGCTCTTAACGTCACCCCCGTTATTTTTAGAAGTATATTTCGTGACCTACCATCATTTTAGTTGACTTTACTAGCCATTCAGTTACATACAACAGATAATGAATTTCCAGTCAAATTTCATATATAACAATGTTCTGACGTTTCCACTAAAGGTCTGATGGTAAAATCGATTATAAAAGATCACAGAACATTTTCGGGAAACGAAATCTCTATTGCTGGGACATCATAATAATTAGAGAGAAATTCGGAACGAAATTTTTTGTCCTCTTTCCGTACCAAGTAGTTTTGTTTTCGTCGTCCAGTAGGCCTACATGATCTAGGGAAGGGACTGGGAACCTATGACAAGTATTTTATACAAGAAATTGAATGATGGCGCATGTTGACTTTTAAAATGTTGGCACGCTGAATGGATAAAAAATTATCCTTTGTCACACTATTATCAAAATGTTGCCGACCCCTGTTCTAGGGTATAGATACCTTCCTCTGTTACATATTTCAAATTCAATATGAAGAAAAGAATAAATATACTTTAGTCCCAATGCATTGATAGAAAAAAAAAGGTTTGTCAATGTTATATTAAATAAGTGTGTCATACCCGACATATGATATCGCAGGAAACACGCAATGATTTTAAGTCTCTTTATAACTGGACGAGCCCTTCGGCTCTTAAGTCCAGTGCGTAAGGAGAAAGGGGATGCGTTCAGGATTCTGTCTTGGGGCGCGTAGCATGCACTATACTTTATCACCCTTTTCCCTCGGTTTATTTAAACTTTATTTACAAGGCGTCATTACCTGCTCTTTCGCCCGGTAGTACAAAAAAAACAAACAGATTATATGCCTGATCATCGAGACACCAAGCTTGGCAAGACGGATATTATTGTGCTTATTCCTCCCTCCCCGTTGCTTTTTCGGTTGGCTCTCGACCGTGCAATGATCCTTGGATGCACAACGGGAGAGTTATCACCCCCCGCCCCCAGCCTTGTGTTGAACCACCGATAAACTCTTAATGGGAGTGTTATGGGGATTATACAAACTACACCAGTTTTGAGGTACATGGGTACTGAAGTGGGAAACACATGTTAGCCGAGTATCTTCCTAAAGAAAACAACATATACCACCAGTTTGGAAACTCTGGTCTGAGCGTCTAAGGTGTATACAACCTTTACAACTAGAAAGATAAAACCAGCGACATAACATAGCTTTAGCACTGTAGCGTATACACATAACATAATATACAATATTCCATCTTTTTTCTTCTTCTTTTTTTCAACTCTCTGTGTGAATGTGTAAGTGTAATGTGTATATTTTCAGGTGTGTGTATTTGAATATATTTTGGCGGGTGGGGGAAGGGAAAGTGCATATTCTTGTATGTATGTATCTCTCTAATTTCAGAAAATTGCTTCTGGCAGATAATGGAACTTTTTGCCTCTCCATAGATTTTTTAACTCTTATTTTCGTTAATAGTTTTTTGTTTGTTTGTTTCTATTCAATTGACTTTGTTATTTTATCAACATGCTAATTCACTTCACCTGGAATAAATAATTTAACAAATGGCCAGAAGGCTAAAGCAAGGGGGTTTTGTTATTTGAATTTTTATTGTGTATTTGCACATGCTTTGCTCGATTTCGCTGCTGATAAGGTTTTTTTTAAAAGGCCATTTCAATAAATAAACAAGGTCCCTCTGGGATTTCAGTTTTGTTTGCCCCGGAATATAGAGAGTATAGTTAATGTTTGAACAATCTCGGCGCTCTCAGAATATTATACAAGTTTTTATTATTTATGATTCAACTAGACGAATTATTCAAATTAAATGAGAAGATTGAACTTTTTGATGAGGATGATATTGGCATTGGAACTAATAGCATTGGAAATATTGGCATTTAAACTATTGGCATTTAAACTAATTGCATTGTAACTATTGGCATCAGAACTAATGTCATTTAAACTAATTGCATTGGAACTATTGGCATCAGAACTAATGTCATTTAAACTATTGTCATTGGAATTATTGGCATTGGAAATAATAACATTGGAACTATTGTGTACATTTAAAAAAGATTCTAATGTGTATTTATAATAATTGTTATATATTTTAAATAATATATTAATGTTGTCATTGATGATGTTAATTTCTTCAGTTTTAATAATAAAAATGTCAGTAGCTAGCCTATATCGAAAGCAATAAATTTGTCTTTGTACATTTACTTTTGGATTAAAGCAGTCAGGTTTGGCATGAACAGACATCTTGACTTTATCTATCTAACCAGATCTAGTCAGTTATATCCAGACAACTGCGTGGTCTCTAGGTCACAGTGACCGCGGAAAATATCAACTCCTTTTCTGTTCGAGATCTTGTTCAGGACATTTGACACTTTGTAACGGCAATTGTTTCCCTTCATTGTTGTCTGTCTTAGTCTATCTTGTTTATCGAGAATTTGTACTTTCATTATCGCTATAAATAGTAGTTACGTTCATTCATTGTGTTTCTACGGTAACGTTTATGTTACTGTCCACCCCCCCCCCCTCCTGCACCGAACATTGTTGTCTCCATCTGGACTCCTAACGCTCATTCGTAGTTTAAACTAATCTTGCATTTGGCAACTCTCAAGACATAATTAAATATTTTTTTCCTCCCAAATTTTCCAGCCCGTTTCTCACATGTTTGTTACGTAATTACAGCCCGTCATCTTTACTCCGCCCCCTTCCCCAATCCCCCCCCCCCCTCAATCTGTGTCAATCTGTGTTACAGTTAATTAGAATGTGTAATTAAGTGGTTAGGATTTTGATATCAAGAGTAAGGTTACACGCCTGTTTGTGAGCCAAAACGAGTGAGAGAGAAAGAGAGAAGGAGGGAGAAAAAAAAAAGTATAAAAGGAAATAGAGATAACAGAGAAAGAGAGAAAGAGAGAGGGAGAGGGAGAAAGAAATGCGAGTGTGTGTTGCGAGATAAAAAGGAAATCAGAGAAGAGAAACGAATATGTAAAAAGAGAGAGAGAGAGATAGAGAGAGAGGATAAGAGAGAGAGGTTAGACAAAGAGATATAGAAATATAGCGAGATAGATTGAGAGATGTGAGAAATGAGATTTGTAAGGTGGCGTGCAAGAGAATATAAGAGTTTAAAGAGAGAGAGAGAGAGAGAGAGAGAGAAACGATGAGAATAAAAGAGACTATGATTTTATTTTTTGCCAACCAACAAAGTGTATATTTATTTTAAAAGTGTCTTTGACTCAACATAGCCGAATAAAAAATAACACTAAAAAGAAACAATGAAAACACAAATCAACTTAACATAATGGTATAAAAAATTGATCAGAAAATATGATGTAGTTTTGCTTTTAACAAACCGTTGTTCAATTTTTTTTATTGTTAACTGCTAAATAAATAAAAAAACTAATTGACTTCTTGATTTAAAATAAAGGAGAACAAAAAACACTGAACGCAATTATAAATTAACTCGCTTAAAACAAAAAAATTGTAAGAAGAAGAAAATGTCCATAAAAATTGACATTTTGTGTTGTTCTTTAGTTGTTGATTCTTCTAGTGTTTCTTTTTGTGTGTGTGTGTGTGTGTGTTTCTTAATTGTTGTTTTAACTCTTATAGAGTTTGTTATTGAACTTTATATGTTAGAGGTTAAAGCTATTACTTTTGGATAAACTACTGTACCCATGGGCCCTCAAAGCGGCAAATATTGGAAACTACCAGTACGCTTGCATCAAGGGAACACCGGTGGGCTAACGCTTGGGTTTGGGGGGTGGGCAGCTCCTGCTGTGGCTCTGGGTGTTGCGCTCTCACCTGCACCCGAGACGTCTGCGGCTTCGGTGGGGAGTAAGAAATGAGGGCATCAAACCCCGCCCTTATGCTTGGGTGTCCGTACGTATAGTCAGAGGCGTATGTAGGCATCTTCCACGTGTGCCATAGAACAGCCCAAAACACACATTTTAAACAGCAATTTCGGAAGGCAGTGGCGAGGCCACGAGGGCCCCCACATAAATTTGGCCCTTGGAATTAAGGCCCCCACAATCCATCGTTACGCCCCGGACGTAAGAGCCGGTAGGCTATTGCCTTAGATAAGGACACTATCAGGAAAATAGTGGAAAGACAAACATAATACACTACTGAATACATTGCTGTGGAATGAGTTCACTATGTGGCCCTATATATTTAATAGGTAATCTTCAATCTTTCTTGATATGCATAATATAGACTTTCACTATGGTAATTGTATTAAAATTTACATCCATTTTATGTTTCGCAGGTAATGTATAGGAAAAGTCATAATTACGTCATTACTCATCTGTTAGACATACAATAGAACAGCCGATAATTACGTCATTTCTAATCTGTTAGACATACAATAGAACAGCCGATAATTACGTCATTTCTAATCTGTTAGACATACAATAGAACAGCCGATACAGGGTGACTTCTGTTATGGTGTATTTATTTAGAAGCCTTTTTTTCTATTGTGAATTTCTTTTTAAAATTCTAATAATCATGAATAATGCTAAAAATACCCACTCTTGAATCAAGACCGATGTCTATAATATTATTATCACTATAACAATGTTAACCCTTCCCGTACCGACCTACTTCTATCTATGCTGCCTTCAGTTCCGCTATATACGCGCCCGGGACTGTAAGGGTTAAAATAGATTTTTTTAGTTTATAGAGTTGGGCTGGTTCTACTGGAATAGAGTTACGTTACATTATTTAAAGTTCTTGGGTTCAAACTATTATTTTATTATTCCAATGGTAGCACAATAGTTCATTTATAATTTCTTTTTCAATAATTGGTCTTATCAAAAAATCAGTCTTTAAAAAAATGATCTTTCAAAAATTGATCTTTAAATGATGGATCTTTCGAAAATGGTCTTTCGGTCAACATCAGACGATGTAAATTTATAACATCTCAGTTGATATCAACTATTGGTCTTTAGGTTGGACCAAACTACTCCCCTAAATTTGACCCACTAGAGCACTAACACTTGTAAAAAAATAATTTAGGAAACAAAATTAAGCCCAAACTAAATCTAATGAGAATTATATAAAAAGTAAAAAAGGCCCCCAAAATAACACGCCCATATAAAATGGCTGATATTGTGAAGCATTGAGATCTTGTCAAGTAGCCGGATGTCCATGTGGGTGAGCTTAAACTTGGGTGGTTTCCATGGAGTACAATCAGTCCATTAACTTATTTATAAGACGAGTCAATCTTCCAGTTTTACCCTCCATCGTGAGCAATGAATTCACAGTCTAAGGGAAACAACTCCGAGTCAAGGGGGACAGACTTGCCCTTTGTTTGTTTTTTAAACAAGAGTAAATGAAACCACTGAAGCCATCTTTCAATGGAAAAGTAAGAATGTTTTGAAGTGTGATGTTGTTTTTATCTAAGATGTTAACACACACACGCAAAGTGCGTCCTGTGCACTGATCTATAAAAAGTATTGATAGGGCCTCCATCATAAATTTGTATCGGCAAATTTGATTTTACAATTCATTACACTATTCACTTATCTATATAAGCTAGTTTTAGGAATAAACCTAATTAATCAGAACAAATCTATATGATAAAAAAGAAGTCTAAGTCACTTATAATCTATTTACAGGTCGGTGTTTTGGAAAATATAATTTTATAGATAAGTGCAAGTCACATGAACAATTATTAGGCCTAATTTTAGCATTTAGAATATAGGTTGTGTTTTCCAGGGCCCAATCCATTCTTTTTATATATCAGTGGCCCTGTGTCTCATAAGCAGGCCGTTATATATAGACTGTATGTGTTATATTTTTGCGACCCTGTGATATTTTTTAATTTATTGTTTGTGTACATGTGTATGTTAGTTTAATCTCTAAATAGATTATCAATGGCTAAGCTACTTTATGTTAACGTATTACATCATAGGTGTGCGTGATACGTGGGTTGTCGTAAAAAAATGTAAAGTATCCCGTCGGACCATATTGATCCATAGGACTGATGAAGCAGCGTTCACCAGTTTCTGTGGCCACAATATACTTGGGGATGGCGTGGCCAGCACAATGCTCAGACGCATTTACTTTACCCCAACTAAAGTCAGGTACCCATCAGAGCTAGATAGACTAAGGGACACCCTCTAGACACAAGTGAACAAATCCTAGCCTTCACCAGGATTCGAATCCAGGACCTTCCGTACACCAGCCGAACGCACTGACACTCGACCACCAAGCTCCCATTCATGCATAGACTATATAATTAAACATAAAGATTTCCAATTTATGAAGTAAGAAATTTGTTGATAAAAACTCAAGGATTTCGTTTTTATTTTCCCTGTAAAGTTATAGTTTTTTCGGTTTTGTTATGTAGTCTGCACCAATGTTATAGTTTCTATTGACCTCAACATACCAAAAGATCAGAGTGTTATTTATCAGCAACATTAGTTGAATGCTGGCATCATTTTGAAGATAGTATGGCCCCTCAAATGCTAAGATCTCTAAACTAGGCTGGGAATCTCTCAAACTATATCACCGCTGACTCACCCGAAGGCAGTATGAAAGGCTCTTTCAAAATCTCGCATACTAATACTAATTTTTAAAGATGACCAACATTTCTTTTCTAACGTAAGTGTTACGTAAGCCAAAGCCAAAACCATTAAAGTCTTGCAAAAACCTAATCTAAAAAACAAACAAAAAAGATACAATTCTCTTAGCTGACACCTAATGGTCCTTGGCGAGAAATATTTGAGAAGTTGTGGGCATGTGAATCGAGGTTAACCTGTTTCAAATATACATCACAGGGCATCGTAGAACCTTGTCTTCCTCCTCCGTTTTGAGGTTTAGATGCATGGCCGAGATGAAGAGCACACAATTAAAACAGAAGAGAGAAGAGTGATGAGTAGGAGAAGGGGTTTACGTGTGCGTGTGTGTGGTATTTATTAATAGCGTAATTAAAGGTGGAGTCATTGATAACGTATAAAAAAGGTGAACCAAATGTAGGACGTAGACTATTTTTCAATATGTAGGTAACAGGGTGTGAACTTATAAACACATTTCTTTACGTTTTACTCAATAGTTTGGAGCGAGTAGGGCACTGCAGTTTTACTACTATGCCTTTACATTCTACTAAGTAAACTAAACTAATTTGTATTGAAGCAATTACAACTCAGAACGCTAAATAAAACTAATAGCATTATTATTCTTGTATATAGGAGTGTATTGATACAGTTATAGCCTAGCTAGAGAAAAAAAGGAAAAGGTCGGGGGGTGTTAAAGCATTGATTCTTTTAATGTAAAAACATAAAAAATAATTTAAAAAAACAGAAATTTTGACAAATACGATTGGTGTTTTAAAATTGAGTGAATGGAAATAAGTGACCTACTTCTCGAGCCATCAGTCATTTATTATGCCAATTTATTCATACGTTCAATTCAATCGATTAATGATGAATCGGTGAAGATTCAATCTAACTACATCCACAAATATGTCTCCAGCGTCCTTCCATAATATTTAAAATACTTTATTGCTCAATACAGTCTACACGTCTTTAATGGTTCATGCCATTATCTCCATTCAAAGTTTTCTTTAAAATTAAATGAGTGGACAAATATCATTTCTTTACATTATGTTCTTCTATAGCTAAATAGTTCCTTACGGACTATGGACACACGTTTCTACAAGAAAATTGTTTATATCATCAGGAGCGTGTATTTTCAAAACATAAATGTACATAAAATACCAAAACTTGCTCTTCGTTTTAAGGGAATTCGCTAATGAAATTTACAAGTCGCTCGTTAATTGCTTTATATAGTCTGTTTTTTTTTTTAAAGATTTAGACAATAATTATAATTGATAACTATAGAAATATTGGCTATTTAAATATGATTTTAATGAGTTTTCGACAACTTCAACGTAATGCTTTTCTGATGAATTTTTTAATATTTTTAGTCTTGTCTTATAACCTCCAGAATATTGAAATGTATGTCTCTATGTTTATAATATATACCATTTCTTGTACTCGGCGGATTTAGTATTGATCTAGCTATCTCGGGCTTATTACAAGTAGTGGTCGATTTGTGATTCTACTTCTTTCAATGTTTGAAAATCACTTTGAACATTTTAACACTCCAAGTCTGTACGCTCTTCGGAGTTGACCGTCACCCATCTGGATGGACAGAAGGTGTGAGTATGCGAAGAAATGAAATAATATTTGAGAAAACAAAGATGGGTCAATACGTAGAAAATAGGGACTCTGGCATTAAAGACGTGTATGAAAGAGAGAAATGGGGGGGGGGGGGGGGCAGGTCGTGATCACGTGATGTGGTTTCTTTATGGGAGGGGTAAAATAAGTCCCGGTGGGGAGGGAGGGTCGGAATGAGCCTAAGTTTTTTTTTCCTTCTCGTTTGCTGGGCATTTGTTTTAAGCTAAGACTGTTGAAATATGGGACCCACGTTGGGGGGGGGGGGGGGGGGCCCGTGCCGCGAGGTTGTGGTGGTGGGGTGTATTAGAGACGAGGTTGTGGTGGTGGGGTGTATTAGAGACGAGGTTGTGGTGGTGGTGGGGTGTATTAGAGACGAGGTTGTGGTGGTGGTGGGGTGTATTAGAGACGAGGTTGTGGTGGTGGTGGGGTGTATTAGAGACGAGGTTGTGGTGGTGGTGGGGTGTATTAGAGACGAGGTTGTGGTGGTGGTGGGGTGTATTAGAGACGAGGTTGTGGTGGTGGTGGGGTGTATTAGAGACGAGGTTGTGGTGGTGGTGGGGTGTATTAGAGACGAGGTTGTGGTGGTGGTGGGGTGTATTAGAGACGAGGTTGTGGTGGTGGTGGGGTGTATTAGAGACGAGGTTGTGGTGGTGGTGGGGTGTATTAGAGACGAGGTTGTTGTGGTGGTGGGGTGTATTAGAGACGAGGTTGTGGTGGTGGTGGGGTGTATTAGAGACGAGGTTGTGGTGGTGGTGGGGTGTATTAGAGACGAGGTTGTGGTGGTGGGGTGTATTAGAGACGAGGTTGTGGTGGTGGGGTGTATTAGAGACGAGGTTGTGGTGGTGGTGGGGTGTATTAGAGACGAGGTTGTGGTGGTGGTGGGGTGTATTAGAGACGAGGTTGTGGTGGTGGTGGGGTGTATTAGAGACGAGGTTGTGGTGGTGGTGGGGTGTATTAGAGACGAGGTTGTGGTGGTGGTGGGGTGTATTAGAGACGAGGTTGTGGTGGTGGTGGGGTGTATTAGAGACGAGGTTGTGGTGGTGGTGGGGTGTATTAGAGACGAGGTTGTGGTGGTGGTGGGGTGTACTAGAGACGAGGTTGTGGTGGTGGTGGGGTGTATTAGAGACGAGGTTGTGGTGGTGGTGGGGTGTATTAGAGACGAGGTTGTGGTGGTGGTGGGGTGTATTAGAGACGCCCATACCTTAGAGTGTGACAACAACAAAAATAAAAACACCCAAAGACAACGGGGGGGGGGGGCATAAGTAGGTAGGGGAAGGGGAAGTGGCGGTGGGACACGATATGTGTGTATGTGTATGACCTTGTAGAATATTATGTCGACTCCTGGATCGACATCTGGCATCCCAATTCAGGGAATAGATGGCACAGATGATGCTAAATTCAATAACACCAAGATATGCGCTATATAAATTACTATTCATGTCGTAAGACTCGCTCTTTGTATCATACTTAAACACTTATAAACACTTATTAAACACTTATATTATAAGCGTAGAAAAAAAAAAATTTCCACTATTTTTTGGAAACGATATGGAAGACAGTATGTCCATAATGAAAGCTGAAAGTATGTGACATTTGATAATCTGATTGACTAATTTAAATACACTTGACTTACACTTACAATTATTATCTTCTATTTTTCTCTTCTGCAATTTTTGTTCTAGCGTGATTCAAACATAATATAGTGATTAATATTGTCTAATGCCTTATTAGTATGTTACAGACGTTCCTTCTAAAAAGAAGATAATTACGTCAAAAGCCTAAGCGTCCTGCAGGGCGACAGGGAGTGGTCGGCGGCAGGGTTAGGACCCGGGTCGTATAGTTCGACAGTCCGGAATAATAAGCAATGTGCCAGCCGACCGTTCACTCTGGGCTCCATTCTCCGTGGATAAAGAATATTTTTGTTATTATCTTGCAATAAGATAGTCTAGGCCTACATATTATTTCCAATAATAAAAACTTTAAAATAAAATCATCGGCAATAATAACATAACGTTCTCTCTTTCTGTTGGTGCTTATCGTTGCGACAATAGACAAAATCTAATCCTTGATTAGACTAAATCACCCCCCCCCCCGCCTCAAACTACGCTTTTCTCTACTCAAATTCAGTATTTAGCATCGTGACTTGGAAGTTATGGATAAGTATCTATTCTTAGATTGGAATATTATAATATCCCATAATTTTAAAACACAAGTGGATAGGGATAGCTCTTCCCGTCATATTTTGTTGCGGACAGTCGGCAATAACCATTGGGTTCTTCCAGTAATGGATTCAAATAATACACGATGAACACCGTGGACCACCAAAACGCTGGTCAGTCACAATTTCCCTACTGGCCCACTAAAGCTATGGGGGAGAGGTTAGAGGTCAGTCTGATATGGCGGCACTAAACCATTGTTCGTTGGAGAGGTCGTTAGATTTTAGCACCGTCATTTAGTGAGACTTGTAGCGGTGGGGGGGGGGGGGGGGAGGGAGTCATGAGGGCAGACCAACCATTGTAGAAATAGATTGGGAGCATGGGGGTGGGGGTGAGAAATGGATAAGAGTGTATCAAGCTGATTGGCGAGCGGGTGTCTAGTGAAGTTAAAGGATTGAATGTAAAGTAAAAAATTAATTAGAAAAGATAACTTAGGAAATTGTGTTAGCACAACACCAAAGATAGACTGAGATGAGGAGAAAGTGGAATTTATATAGAGAAACATGAAAGTAAAAGAAAATTGAGATGAGGAGATAGTGGAATTGATAGAAAGAAACATGAAAGTAAAAGACAATTGAGATGAGGAGAAAGTGGAATTGATAGAAAGAAACATGAAAGTAAAAGAAAATTGAGGTGAGGAGAAAGTGGAATTGATAGAAAGAAACATGAAAGTAAAAGAAAATTGAGGTGAGGAGAAAGTGGAATTGATAGAAAGAAACATGAAAGTAAAAGAAAATTGAGATTAAGAGAAAGTGGAATTGATATAAAGAGACATGAAAGTAAAAGAAAATTGAGATGTTGAGGCAGTGGAATTGATAGAAAGAAACATGAAAGTAAAAGAAAATTGAGATGAAGGGATTGTAGAATTGATAGAAAGAAACATGAAAGTAAAAGACAATTGAGATGAGGAGAAAGTGGAATTGATAGAAAGAAACATGAAAGTAAAAGACAATTGAGGTGAGGAGAAAGTGGAATTGATACAAAAAAAAAGAAAAATGAAAGTAAAAGAAAATTGAGATGAGGAAAAAGTGGAATTGATATAAAGAGACATGAAAGTAAGTGAAAATTGAGATGAGGAGAAAGTGGAATTGTTAGAAAGAAACATGAAAGTAAAAGAAAATTGAGATGAGGAGAAAGTTAAATTGACAGAAAGAAAAATGAAAGTAAAAGAAAATTGAGGAGTAAATTATCCCCGTCTGACCAATATGATCTATATGGCGTTCACACGTTTATGTGGCCAAGGCATACTTCAAAAAAATTGTGTGAACAGCACAACGCCCAGCGTGACTAATATACGTTTCACCGAAAAGTTTCAGGTACCCATCAGAGCAGGCTAGACCCAGGGACACCCTTTAAACCCAAAGGGGGGAAGGATACCATCCTTGACCTGGGTTCGAATCCTTAGCGTTTGTGTTCGCTAGCCCAGTGCTCCAATTTTAGTTTCTAAATTTTGAGTCTATGATTACTTACAGAACTAAACGTTTGGAGGTTTGCAAGGTCTCCGAAAATTTAGGTGCTGGCCGTCAGCACCAGAGAATTAACGCATGTTTCTTATAGAACAATTCGGAAGGCTATCTTCCAACACATTTGGAGTTATCCATACCCTTTTGTGAACCGCTAATATCCGAAATTATTTTCAAATTCAAAAGCATGAATATTTCAGCTCTTTAAAAAGATATGTTTTAAACAAGTTTAAGTTGGAAGTTGTTTAAGTTCTGGAAGCTGGAGAGAGAAACCTGCAACGGCTCGCTGATGAGAAGCGCACCAAAAGGAAGGGAAGAAGAGACCAGCCCATGACCAGTTCTGCCTTCCTGTGCCGGACGTGCAATAGGGACTGTCACTCGCCTGTGGGCTTGCACAGCCATAGCAGAAGCTGCAAGGCCAGGAGTGCACATTCCCCAAGGGCACAATAAACTCCGTCGTCTCTCGAGACAAATGGAAGCCAACAAGTTTGTCCATGCAACTTAGTAAAGCATTTGGCTGACCAGTTTTCGTAGCCACATCATACAAAGCTTGTTATGTTGTGACCTTTACAACACCAAGCCGCCCCTTTACTTTACTAAACCAATATCAGGTGCTCATCATCAAAGCTGAGACCCGAGATAAAAAATTATGGCGTTGACCTGGGATTTGAGCCGGGACCTTAAGCATAGTAATCCGAACGCTCTGTTGTTAATCCACTGTGTCCCATAATCAGAGCCTTTACAAGCTTATGTAGCGCCCCCGGGCAAATGTTTCAGCGCCGCTTCCTTGCATACTGTAACTAACTGCTTGTTTAGTGCTATAATTGCTATATTTAGACTACATTTGCCGCCCCCTTGGAAGTGTCGCCCCAGGGCATATGCCCCCCTCTGCCCTTCCCTATGTGAGGGCACTGCCCTTCCCTATGTGAGGGCACTGCCCTTAATGAAGATCTACATGCTGTAGATACGATAGATACCCGCGAAACAGTCAATGTTTAATACATGTTTCTGTAAAGACCTTAGCTTTTACATTCTATGGGTCAATTTCTAAAGTCACAAAAACCTTTTAAATCTGGAGAAATAAAGAGCCTGCAAAAAGTAAAAGAAACTACATTTTTCATGTGAATATTACGTTGGCGGTGCGCTACGTCTCCGTCCCTTCCCCTTAATTTTGTAGAAGAATACAAAGTTTTGGTAAGCGATCACCCAAGTTGGCAGCACCCAGCCTACCAAAACGAACTTGCATGGACGAATCCCTGCTGAAGCCAATGTCTGTAATTAATTCAGGAAGTGTCGGTGCTGCATTGTGGTTAGCTCTATATGCAAACAACAGTGCTTTTATGCGTTTGTTTATTTTGTTTGATTTAGTGATAGCTCTTTGATCAAGGAGACTACATGATGACTATTCTAATTATGTCAACTGCTGGCTGGTGGTATTCGGTCTGTATTATGAGTAGAGTATTGGTAGGTTGTGTGGCGAAAAAATACGGAGGTTATAGAGACTGAAGCATATTGGCATGCAAAATGGTGGCTGGTTGGATTTATTGATAGATTGACAGAAACATACATTGTAATACATAATAATAATAATAATAATTGGTCATTTATATCGCGCCTCACTCCATGCTAATGCAAGCATGCTCAGCGCGCTCACAAAAACGAAACGACAATAACACTCTAAAAAAGTTTTAAACAAGGTTTCGGCCGATGGAGGCACGAAACGACAATAACATTTTAAAATAGTTTTAAACAAGTATTTTGCTGATGGATGTGTACTTCATCAACTTAGTTGAAAAGAAAAGTCTTCAAATTCTTCTTGAATGCTTTTTTTGACACAGAGTTTTTCAGTGTCTCAGGTAAGCCATTCCACAGTGTAGGCGCCACAGATTCAAACGAGCGTACACCAAGAGTCTTTTTTCTGTGACCTTCCAAACCTGGAATATCCAGGAGAGATTGTGTTGAAGATCGCAGCATCCTTAACGGGACATGCTTCGGTATAAGCTCTTTGAGATATGCAGGTGCTGTGCCTTCCACGCATCCATAGGTAAGGGACATAATCTTATGATCGATGCGCTTCGTCACAGGGAGCCAGTGGAGCTCTTTGAGAATTGGAGTGATATGGTCATGCTTCTTTACTCGTGACACAATGCGTGCTGCAGTATTTTGAACTTTCTGAAGTCTATCCAGTTGTTTCTGGGGTAAACCCCACAGGCAACTGTTACAATAGTCTAGTCTTGACTGTATTGTTGCAACAGCAAAAGCATTGGCTGTTTTTTTATTAATCAGAGGTCGCAGCTGACCCAGGGCACGAAGATGGAAGGAGCATGCCCTAACCACGGTACTGATGTGTGGACCCATTGTTAATTTACTGTCAATGATAAAGCCCAAGTCTCTGACAGTGTTGGACAAAAAGATATCAGAGGCCCCTACTTTAATAGATGGAATATCGACTTTCCTAAGATTGTAGTTTGAACCGCACATAATTGCCTCAGTCTTGTCGTCATTCAGTTTGAGTTTGTTGGCAGTCATCCACGCTTTCACCGCTAGACAGCATTCTTCCACTGCATTAACAGCGGCAGCACAAGCATTATGATCAGGATGGAAGCTTTTGTACAGCTGGGTATCATCCGCATATAGTTTGCGAGATAATCCTTGGCTATCAATTATTCTGCCAAGCTGGCTAGTGTAAACAGCAAAAAGGATAGGCCCTAAAACTGAACCTTGAGGTACGCCACAGATGAGAGAAGTGGCTTTTGATAAGGTCTGATTGATAGAAACTCTCTGAGTCCTGTCTGCCAAGTAGGAAGTAAACCAATGAAGTGCAGTATCAGTGATGCCCATCTCGTATTGAAGTCTTGATAAAAGTAAGTCATGGTTGATAACATCAAAGGCAGCACTGAGGTCCAACAGAACTAAGATAGTCAGATCACCACGGTCAGCACTACATAGAACATCATTCATAACACGTAATATTGCCGTCTCACAGCTATGCCCAGGACGATAGGCAGATTGAAATTTATCAATCAGGCCATGTGTGGTTAGATGTTGTAAAAGCTGCAGAGAGACAACCCTCTCAAGAAGCTTCGATACATAGGGAAGGTTAGATACTGGCCGAAAACTCTTGCAGTCACTAGGATCGAGCCCCTTTTTCTTTAATAAAGGCTTGATGACAGCAGTCTTAAACATTTGTGGGACCGTGGCTGACTCCAGGCTACCATTTATGATACGCACTAAAACTGGAAGCAGAATTTCAAGGCAGTCCAACACAATCTTCGTTGGAATGGGGTCAACAATTGAGGATGTAGGTTTAGATACAGAAATAAGACGCCTCAACTGCTCTTCGGAAACTGGGAGGAAATTTGACAAAGAAATTCCAGAAAATGACTTCTCCACAGTGGGTGGAGTAGTATGATTATCAAAGCTGTTTCTAATCGTCTCGACTTTTTCATTAAAAAATTCATTAAGAGCCTCCGCAGCCTGCTCGCTGCTCATGTCAGGCAAAATTGGACTTAATTCATTTTTTCCAAGAAGATTCTGTACTATGGAAAACAGTTTTCGATAGTCTGTGCCCGCAGCCTCCAGAGCAGACTGAACTTGCTTTGCTTTCGCACGTCTAATCACATTTGTAAGCTTGTTCCTTGCTATCTTAAACATCTGTTTATCCACCTCAAGGCCACTCAGTCTCCAGTGTCTCTCTGCCTGACGTCGGGCTAATTTAGCCATCCGAACGGAGGGTGTAAACCAAGCGGTATTGGGTCTATCTCTAACATACAATTCAGTCCTAGGGGCAAAAGTCTCCAGCATGGAAGATAGAGTATTATTGTAGAGTAGAACTAGTTGAGAGTTGTCATCAGGTGGTGATATAACCAAATCTGATCTTGAAAGATGATCGCGAAATAAGTCCATATCTATATTTCGTAACTTCCTGGCCTGAATTTTCTTTATTGGAACAGCAGGCATTTCCATATCTGTGGTAAAGGTAACAAGAAAGTGATCAGATATAAGATGATCTTCAACAATTACCGACTTAAGAAAACCATCATTGCAAGATCGTGACACAACCCAGTCTAAAATATGTCCATCCTTGTGTGTAGGTTCCGAAACATGCTGTACCAGGTTTGCCGAGTGCAACAATTGAACAAAGTCGCGAGTGTGCCTATTATCTGACTCATCCCAATGAGCATTAAAGTCACCAAGAATGAGGAGATTCTTAGAACTTATGGACGACACAAGTTTTCCAAAGTCCTCGTGAAACACGTTGTCATTCAAACCATTTGAAGCAGAAGGTGGGGGTCTGTACAGAGCCACGGTGCGTACTGTCATTTTCCTTTGAGAGATGGTGAATTGTATAGACTCAAAGGAATTAAAACTGGTGTCCTTGCACAATCTAACAATTAGGGAGGCCCGGTGAATCACAGCAATGCCACCCCCTCTCTGACCTGTTGACCGAGGACGGTGGAAGAAAGCATATCCATCAGGCGTCATGTCCCTAATGGCTACTTCATCTCCACCCTCGTGAAGCCACGTCTCAGTGATAACCATAATGTCAAGCGACTTCTCAGTTATAACATCACATATAACTAAAGCCTTTTTGACGGAAGATTGAGTATTTAAGAGGCCGATGGTAACGCCTGCAGAATGAATAGTCGATATTACCGGGCATTGTTCGGTCACATTAGGGATTAGAGGTGTTAGCGAGGATGTTGGAGTAGACACGTCAAGGTGAAGCCGTCCAGCCCTAGTTCCTCTCCCTGTGGGTGCTTGAACCCCTACACCGAGCCGACGAATGTCACTGGATCCAGACTTGAAATGAGTATTATGTGGGTCAGAATTAGCACTCACTGCGAATGTAGTAGGCGCAGATTGGTGGGGATCAAGCACACTCGCAACAGGAGTAGCCCAGGCAGGTTTAGAAGACAGGTTATGCCAAATACGATGAAGATTTCCAGCCCTTGTCCCGCGTCTTGTAGGTAGACGACGCCCTATGCCAAAACAACGAATCATTTGAAAAACGTTGTTATCGACACGGGTATGGCACTCAGAGCATATTTTCCCAATACTACGGAGAAGGCTGTGATTCATTTTTAAAATACTTAAGACGATCAGAATAAGAAACCAAACACAACACACAATAGGACTAGTGTGTCGTCAGAAATGTTTGTAAACACCAGTTTACTAGAGCGGAACGGGTAAACATTTAGACCAGTTGAGACCAGTTTAAGAAAAAGGCTCAGTCCTGTTTTACAGTAGGCTATTTATAGATTCATTAAAAATTTAATTAATTAATCACTCCTTACACGTATCAAGAAACACTAAAATGATTATACTATTGTCAAGAGAAAACTTCCACAAATCCACTGGTATAAAAATTAACACTCTAAAGTGAACATAGAAGACACATAAATACTCCAAGTAGAGACGGAAAACACACTGCTGCCTGCTGGCGCAACACAAAAAAAAAACATAGATAAAATGAGAATGAGTAATCATTAATTGAGTAACAGATTGATAGATTATAGACAAAGTGATATTTAAATAGACATATAGATATATGTATATGATAGATATATTGAATTATACATTTATATAGCCTGTATTGATAGAGAGATAGATAGATAAGAATTTATATAGCCTATATTGATAGACAGATAGATAGATAAAAGATAGATAGGTATATGCATATATTATATATATAGACATATTTGATGGGTAGATAGATAGTTAGATTGATATATAGTTAGAAAGAAAGATAAAGCTGGATGAATGGATTGTCATATTAGATAAAACCAAATTATTTTATGCATTATATTATTTATACTATAATTAAAAATTTGATGTATATCTAGCTAAGGCTAGGTGATATGAACTATTTGGTAAGAGAGTTTATTATTCATAAAAAAGCTGATTCACGTAATCTTATCCAAATCATTGGTCAATTAAAGTCACGTGTTCTTATTATTAATGACAGCTTAATCTTCAAACACAATGTAAGAGATAAACACATTACCATCACAAAACATCACCGTTTGATTTCGACCATCGCAGAGATTAGAGAAATATACCGGAAGTTTTATCATAACTATTGGTAGCTACAAGAAAGAAATCAACTTCTTGTTTTCAAGTTAGATTGACAAAAAAAAAACAAGTTTTGTTAACAGTATAAAAAAAAGGATAAAATATCAAGTCGTTAAGAAGTAAATTTGAAAATGAAAGAAATATATACCTTTGAGTCGATAATTAAAAAGATGAAAAGGGGGATAAAAGAGAGAAATGTGAAATAGACAGCTTTGATATCAGCACTGTTATCTCTAAATCTCCTTATAAGGAAATATGACTGTATCGGAAATTGTAACGTGATGAAATGAATCAGCAGTCATCCTGATTACGGTAGACAACATCTTAAAATGCTTGATGAATTTTGTTTTTGTACAAAGCTCTTTAATCTGGGCACCAACCAAGGACTAAGTTTTATTTTTAAATAGGTAGAACACCTCGTAGAAGCAGCCAAGTCTGCTAAGAAATTCTTTCTGGGTTGTTGTTTTCTATTTGTGCCATACGATCTGAACTTTAGAGTAACAAATATTGACAAAATTTTCCCACGAATTTAGTACAATACTTTTTTTTAAAAGAACTGTTCCCTTACCATTCTTAAAAAAAAAAAAATTAAACATAGTTGCATGTATGTTACCTGTGCATAAAATCACCCTGTGAAGACGGCGACACTGGACGTGAGATGATACATATTGGCGCCAATAATCAGGAAGATATCCAGGCAAGAATGCCTTGCTCCTGTCGTATCGCAGAAAGCAACAAACCTAAGTAAAAAAAAAAGAAAAAAAGATCATTAATTGTTAGCTTCTACAAATATATTTAAAATATTCTGACCGAACTTCAGCGCGTTCGGCTGGCGTACCGAAGGTCTTGGGTTCGAATCCTGGTGAAGGCTAGGATTTGTTCCCTGGTATGGAGAGTGTTCCTGAGTCTACCCAGCTCTAATGGGTACCTGACCTTAGTTGGAGTAAAATAAAGGCAGCTGGGCATTGTACTGGCCACAAAATGCCCTAGTGTGCCGTGGCCACAAAAACTGGTAAACGCTGCTTCACTGGCCCTATGAATCGATATGGTCCGACGGGATACTTTACTTTACTAAATAAATATTAACTTTATACAAATAAAAGCGTAATTATATACTTTATGATTGCCAAACAGTACCAAAAAGAAAAGGGTAAATTATTAGATAAAGAAAACAACAACAAATGTTTAAACTTCAATGCAATACAAAAATGGATTTAGAGTAGAGGAAAAATATGGAAAACAAAATGTAACAAGTAAAAATTTTCGCCGAAAATAAAAAGCTTTTACATGTTTTACAGGCCGGTGATGTCTCAAGTCCAGAAAAATTTTATATTTTCAAGTAATAGTAAAATGTTTAAAAATGGTAAAAGCAAAATGAAGCATATCAAAAGATTACAAATTAGAGACGTTTTCATCCGTCTTAGTTTGATATCAACGCTACTGCGTCTGTCTTTCTCTTGTCGAATTTTGCTTTCCCTTTTGCTTTCATTCGATCAATATGGGAAAATATACAATTTCCCCTTTGCGCTGTCCTCACTTCTAAACCGGTTAACATCCTTGTCCCTTATGGCCCTGTTCTCTGGAGCTTTTTTGTTGTTTCTGGAGATTTGGGTTGACATAAACAATCACGGACAAGGTGGACAGAAGGGAAGGACAGGGACGGGGCTCAGGGACAAAGAGAAACACAGGAAATGTCAGACGCAAAAAAAAAAAGCTACAGGCTGAAATCGATGTTCTGAAAAACCCAAGAAGACAAGAAGAAAAAGAATGTTGAAAAGACGAGGGGGCTGTAAGATATGAGTTTAAAGTATATTAGTGAGAGAGGGAGAGGTGGTTACGGAAAAGAGAGAGAGAGAGAGAGCCAAAGAGAGAGAGAGAGATAGAGAGAGATAGTCAGAAAGAGAAATTTAATAATTGTAGGTAAAAGCATATGATCTTAGAATGGAAGTTATAACGGTTTATTTCAATATCGCAACTTTTATTTCAACGTCCACTGATCTTCTTATCGTATACATTACAGACGCTCATTTTATAAAGAAGATTATTGCGTCCTAAGCACATCCGTGGTTTGAGTCTAGTTCTGCAATTCTATTAGTGTTTTAAATGATGTTAAATAACTGGTTTTCCTGGTTTGTTCAGGCAACCCATTCCATGCCCAGATGCCACTCAGGCCTGTTAGTTAGAAAGCCAGTGAAGTTTTGTTGATGATTTCAAATGTAAGTAAATGTTTTTGGTTATGATTAAAAGTCTATGTCTATTGGCTATGTCAATGTTAGTTGTATTACACATTGTCTAAGATATCCCCAAACTTTTCTTTTAGATTCCCAACATTTTCGGCAACATTTCCCCAACATTTTCTTATTTATTCTCTAAAAGCAAAATTCCCCGGCGTTGCCCGGGGGAGAATAAAACAGGCCTGTATAGGCTACAGATTTTTTTAAAACTACAATGAACAGAAAGTTATAGATCTAATAATTAATATTTTTTTTTTACTGAAGACTTTTAGGAAAATTTTTTTATTTAAAAAAAAAACGGTTTAGACTAACTTGAGAATTGAACCCGGGTCGACCGCATGACAGTCCGATATGTTATCCACACAGCTACAAAGTACACGTGTGCTTTGGCTAATTGCAACGGTGAAATATGAGAAAATAAGATAAATAAACCAATTTATTGGTTAAACACACACAGAGAGAACTTTTTATATTCTCTATAATATTATTAGTTAACCGAATCTCAAAACTTGTTTTAAAATATTTATAAATCATGTCCTTTAAAAATCAAATATTTTCATTATTTTAATTATTATTTACTGAAACCATTTACGAAAGTTATCTAAAATAAATTGTGTAATCAGGTTAAAAATATGCGAGTCTTTTTACTTCAGAAAAAAGCTAAATTGCCCGCCGTTGTCCGTGTCAGGACTATCCCTGTGGATGAGAATTTTACACCCATCTTCCGCTCTAAAATATTATCATTACATTTTACTAACTGAAAAAATTATAGAAAAGCTTTAAATCCTAAAATTCTTTACAATCTTAAAAACAAATGTCATTATTAATGGGGACAAAAATAGAAAAGAAAAAGAAAGTTATCGGTGGAGAATCGAACCCAGGTCGCACGCATGGCAGTCGAAGAGGCTAACCACTACGCTAACCATCAGTCATACTATCAATATAATGAGTAGCTTAAAAAAATATTGATCCCAGACAATTTGTGCTGGAATATGATTTCCTTTTTAAACCACACAAATGTGCTTTGAAAGTAAAAGTGGATGCTTCGGCATATTTTGATCAGCTATTTAGCAAAGCGGGAAAAAAAAACTTGATAGATTATTCATACAGTGCACAATTTGGTAGAGTATGAATGGAAGTAGACATAAACTACACGGCGTGGTGTTATCCCTGTCTGTCCAGTAGATGGACGTATTGCATCGTACCGGACATGTTAAGTGCACTTGCAGGCTGCTGATATAATGGGATGTTGTGATGGACTTGAAAAACTATTGGCGTGTTTTTTATGGAATTGGCCGTGAACAAGGGGGCACAAGTGTTGATCTTTCACACGTTAAATTACAATCCTTGGAGTGGTGTCCCTTTTGTACGTTTTTTTTTTGTACGTTTTTCTTGTCTTTGTTGGCTTGAAACTGTACGAGTCTAGCAACAAAAGATTGAAAGAGTGAGACTAAAGCGATGGCGATAGAGAGATTGTTGGGGTCGTTAGACAAATGTGCACTCTAGATAGACGGACAGGTAGACAATTTGATTTAGACAGTAAATGTCCTTTACAAACATAGGTCGACATTGACATTGTCTATGCAAAGTTCATAAAAATCGTCATTTTTTAGAAGATATGGGTAAGACTGCCAATCAGAATTCGACTTATCGGTGGCATGTGTCTATCCTTTCTTTTTAGGGTCCCCTTCAGAGCTCGGATAAGACTTAGGGCCCCCCCCCCCCAACCAAGTCAGAAAAAAATTCCCAAGACATTTGGGAATGGAAGCGTGGCTGTCTCCCGCTAGACCACGGTACCACTGATTCGTGGGTCGTTGTATAGGCTACCAACCTTTTAATGGCAGCGTGGCTGTCTCCCGCTAGACCACGGCACCACTGATTCGTGGGTTGTTGTATAGGCTACCAACCATTTAATGGCAGCGTGGCTGTCTCCCGCTAGACCACGGTACCACTGATTCGTGGGTTGTTGTATAGGCTAACAACCATTTAATCTTACCCCTTCTCTTTTTAAAATATATTTTCATCTCACCAGAGAGAAGATTGTTATGTCAATGTCCCATGCTTCTTGTAGGGCGACAGGGATTGGTCGGCGGCAGGGTTAGAACCCGGGTCATCTAGTTGAGAGACCGGAGTACTAACCACCATAAAGGTAAAATGTTTAAGCAACAGCATACTGTTTTCCTAAAATAAATCTCTATAATATTATGTCGCTAAGTGATGAGAAGATTAAAAACAAAATAGTTCTCATGACCTTGGTAATCAACACATTTTAAAGTGTGTATGCGTGAAATTGGCTGTAAAATCTAAATTACTAACTATAAGAAGTAAAGAATTTCAAATATCTAGGAGCCACCCTATCCGCAGACGAAATCTGTGAGGCAGAAATTTGACGAGCCAGGATTGGGTCAGCAATGGCGGCAATAACTAGACTAAACAGAATCTGGTCCAGCAAAAGCATTAGTCTCCCAACAAAGCTCAGGCTTTACAGAGCCCTTGTGAAAAGCATTGTTCTGTACGCATGTGAGACCTGGACACGGCTAGTAGTAACTCAGAACAAATTGCAGGCATTCGAAAATTAATGCATAAGAAAAATCCTTCGAATCTTCTACATAGAACACAGGATTAATGAGCATGTCTGCGACAGAATATCCTTAATTGCGGGCCCTCAAGAAATCATTATGACAACAATCAAACGACGCAAGCCGACACAGTTCGATCATGTGTTGCGGCACAATAACCTGCCATAAAACATCCTCCAAGGCACTATAGAAGTTTGACGCTGGATAGGCCGTCAGCGGAAATGCTGACTCGACAATATAAAATATTGGACAAAGCTGCAAATGACTGAGCTATTCACAGCCCAGCGCTCAAGATATGTAAAAACGGAGAAAGATGACTGCTGAGGTATTTATTCGCTCCCTTCAACGATCACAACGGTCAAGGGATGATGATGATGAACCGAAGAATGTTACTTTTTAACAGTTCTATTCTAGTTTTATTATAATGTCACTGCTGAATTAAACAAGTCTGACCATTATCTGTTACAGGCGCTCCTTCTATACATAAAACTATTGCGCTCTATTCTTATAAGTCACGTTTTTAGTTGAGCAGTTTGATAACCAGTGGACTATTTGATCAATTGTATTGTTCATTGCCTTTTTCATTTCTTTTATTTAGGCTTATGAAACTTTAAGGCATTATACGTTTGTTATATTTCTAGTTCGTTTTTTACTGCCCGCTTGGTTTACATCGCTCCCTCTCCTCCCTTGGCACCTTCAGGAACACTAGCGCCCTCTTCATCGATCTCATCGTGGCTTAACGTAGGTAAGGGGAGGATAACGCCCGCTAAGAAAACACAAGAGTAATTGTTTTTTTTTTAAATGGTTAAAAAAATAGATTTTAATAGTCGTGTAATAATAACATACAGTTTATGCATATATAAAAGCGAATACAAAATGGAATTCTACGATGTATAATAAACTATCAAAAGAAATGTCAAAGAATTATCTTACAACAAATATGATGACGAATTTTCTCCTCTTTTTTTCCAAAAACTTGATGATAGATTTAAAAATAGACGTGTAAATAGCTGTGATAATGTGAGAAATAGGTCAAGCTGTGCCTCCATTCAGAAAACTAAAAACATCTCGTTTCTTTATATATTTCCCCACAGCCAGAACCAAATCATAAAATACAGATTACACATCAATAAAAACCTCATCCACGAAATTGTGCCACTACTTGGCTGTTTAGCTCTTGTTGTTGGTTTTTTCTTTCTACCTGGCCACCTTAAGTGGTATGGAATTGACTGAAAGGCTTTATCTGTGCTGCTAAATCACTTCTAGCAGACGATAGACAAAATTGTGTGCGTGAATACAGAGACCAGCATGTTAGCATTGCAATATACATAGAGGTTGTTGTTCGGTTTGTTTTGGTTTGTATGTTTTTTTATTACTCCCTTTCTATTAACTTGTATTTTCTGTCTGTCTGCTTGCTTGGTTGCTTGGATGTTTGTTAGCAAAACTTTGCATCGATTTTTTGACCACTTCCGGTCGTCCAATCGAGCTGTAACTTGGGCAGCAGACTTGTCCAGATTAACAATACATTCTATCAAATTTTCAGCATCGTAGCCTTTGGAATAGTTACTAATACCTTCGACCAATTCGCGAATCGAAGAAAAAAAACATGGCTGCCTCTACAGGAAGAGACGGAAGTAAATACAATTTTCGGATATGTTCGTTTTTACGAAATAAATAGAATGAAAACGACACAATATAGCTGAAATAAAGCGAGTTTTCGTTTTATGTTTTTGTGCGGGCCAAAGCTAGAACAAACAAAAAAAGGATGCGCAAAATTTTAGTGTGGAAATTCATAAGGAATGATATTACTTATATTTATTTAAATCTATCAAAATATAAATTAAATATAAACTTAGTTTACAAAGAAAGGGAGCATAATAAAAACTTCGTTACTTTATTTTTGTGGTAATTTCGTTTGTGTGTTCTGCAGATCAGTTCGTTCTCTTGCAGTCAATGCCAGACAAACATATTTATTGCATGTCTGCTTTAGTTGTTCTGTATTGATGTATAATGTGTTGGTAATGATAGTTTGAGGTAGAGAGGGTAGAGTAAAATATGTCTGAGGTTGGTTAACTTGGGTCATTTGAAGGAAGTTGTCTACTGCTTCATGTAAGTGTGGTCAAGGTCTGCAGCTAGTTGGGAACCCACAATGCTTGCTTTAAAAACCCCAATGTAAGGGGATCAATTGGAATGAGTTGTTGTCTGTCATATGCTCTAGGAGACACAAAGGAAAAGGATGGGGGGGGGGGGGGGGTGCGGCAATTGAAGATGCTTGTCCGCATTCCTGGAAATTATATTTTTTTATTTGACTTTGTTACTATTAAGATCTAGTCTAATCAAAAACATTATCTAACTCAAAAACACTCTTAGTCATATTGCACATAAAGGCGTTCCTGAAAAGAAATTAAGTATACGCCTTTCTTTGATAGGTCTTAGAAATTGCATTTAAAAGGTGTTATTATAAATGTTTACAACTAGAAATTATTAAATCAGCCGTATTAATTATAATGTGAATAAAGAATAATGACAGTTCTAACGCAAACCTTTCAATTATTTTTTTTAATCGATGTTAAATGTTTTTTCAAAGCTTGTATTTTATTTAAAATTTTATTTAATACATCTATAGCAGAAGATCAAACAAAAGAAAATAACAAACAATGTATTATTGTTTGTATAATTGTATAACAGTATTTATAGTCAAGTGGAAATATTTAATGTTCACCCAGCATTGCTTATTAATCCAGTTTCGTATATTTATTTATGTCTAACTAGACAAACGAAACAATGTTAGGTAGTTAAAGGGCAATCGAGAGAAAAAAAAGATGCCGGTACAAGATCTTTTCTGGGCCCCCATCCCCACCCCACTTTTTTTTCTAACACTAGTCATATCTAGAGGATTTATTTGTATTACGTACGTTTGAAAAATCAGGAATCTTTTTAACAGGTCTGGGGACCATTTTGTGAAACAGTCATAAGTGTTACCATTTACCATTAGAGTAATCATTTCAATCAAAGCCTTACAGGTCTATTACAGAAATACATTAATCAAGTACATATGTCTTAGTTTAAATTATTGTAATTGTTCCCCCGCTTCAGTAGGCCTATTGATCTTGCAAATAATATTACAAAGATATAATTTATGTCCTCTAGTGTTTCTAGGTTTAGTGATTTAACTATTGGTGTTACTCTTGTCAGTTGTAAATATTCACCAGTAATGTATGTTGTGTAGTCAAATGTAAGGATAGATCTGCTGTGGCAATACAGCTGAGACATATTTTTTTATAGACTCTTCCCGAAATACATTTTGTTAAATTACAAAGAAAAACGTGTTTTAAATTTTCAATACCATCCATCCATCCCTATGGCGCTACAGCCCATGTAGGGCTTTGGCCTGCTCCACCGCCTCCTTCCATTCGGGCCTATCCCGGGCCTTCCCTCGCCAAGCCCGCACACCAAGATTGTGTAGATCTGACTCTATAGCTTCGAGCCATCTTTGTCTTGGTATGCCCCTAAGCCTCTTCCCTCTTGGTCTCTGGTGATGTACTGTTCTGGCTGCTCTGCCGTCTGTCATTCTTTCCAAGTGGCCTGCCCAGCTCAATCTGCCCTTCTTTATCTCAGCTACCACCGTTGTATCCTCGTACAGAGTGTACAGTTCAATACATTTGTCTAAAATTATGGTACCTTCAATCTCCCCTCTTGGCTACCGCACAGGAAATCATTAAAGTGTAAAAGGATCGACTAACGAGCTTTGACTGCCATCCTAGTATGCAGTATGCAGCGACATAGAGTATTTAGGTCTAGGCTACTAAGCTAACAGGGAAAAATGTAAGCCGGTAAGGCTCAATGGTCTCTATTAGTAAGTGTCTATGGAGACAAGATAGGATAAGAAAAATAATAAAAAAGATACCCTAAATGCTATCGAAAATAATTAGGCCCTATATTACAACTAGAGGCTTCTTTGAATATTTAACTAAATGTTCAAGTACACTAGGGGTCGGCAACCTTAGGCACTCGTGACAGACTTGGCACGCAGAACGATTTTCAGTGGCACGCGAGAGACCTCCAAGAATATTGTGAAAACAACGTATGTCAGCGTAATTAGTGGGTGCTGCATGGCGAACTACATAGGAATCACACTGGACGTCAACTGTTTTAGTTCAGGAATGTTTTTATGCAAAGCTCCCATCATTGGACTTGCGATATTTGATTGAATCTATTGTTAAGATAGTCAATTGTATAGTTTCTCAAGTCTCTTCTAGAAGAAAGTCACACGGAGTATAAATAAAGTCTTGGATAGATTCGTTTCTTGTTTGGAAGCAATTAAGATGTACGTTAAAGAAAAAAAAAATCCATTATTGAATGAGGAGAACTGACTGATGAAGCCAATTTTTCTGAATGACATGGCGACCACGTTTTAGTGAGTTAAAACTTACATTTACAAGACTGGGTCCAAAAACACTTGAAGTGTTGTGCCACTGGAATAGATTTGCATTGAAACTGGACATATTTTTCCGTGAAATCAATTTAAAAACATTTAACTCTTTCCTTAATTTAAGGCCAATTAAGATAGATGAGCATTTTTAGAAGTAAAATAGTTATATTAAAACAATGAACTCGTTTGGTATTATTAGCATCAAATTTGGATAATTTAATTGAAGGGAGATAATTAACCGTTTTCTTTACATTAATATTTATAATATGTTTCTCATTTGTTTCCTTTTAGAAATAAAATGGCTTACAACTCTAAAATGATCAAATTACACAAGATAGTTAAAAATTATATAAATATTTTATGACTAAAGAATGTATATGTATATTTTAAAACATTACAATAACTACCCGGTTTGTATGATTACTACGTATCCCTTCCTCTTAACGTCAGTGGTGAGTATCAATAGTATAATAATTGGGATCAAATAATATGTTAACCTAAATCTCATTTTTTCTGAGATCAAATAATAAAGACTTTAAAGCTATTACTTGAGTAATTGCCAATTTAATTTTAAAATTTAATATTCATGGGCCCCCTAAGCTCTTATGGGCCCCGGTACGGCTTACCGGCTGTACCCCCCTCTCGTGGGGCCTGGGTAGTTAACTCCTGTGTCTATATATATATTGTTTATATATCTATCTATATATATATATAAATTACAGGAGCTGTTTTATATATTCAAGAGACTACGTTTATTCAAAAGGAAATAAATGATAAATGTTCGGGAATCTTGAAGGAAATTGCAATAGATCTTTCCTTTCCTTACTTTTCACTTTCCCTCGTTTCTCTAAGTCTGTAATATTGTTTGGGGTTCTACAGGTAAGTTATCTCTCCCCGCCCACCCTCTCCCCCTCCCCCTCGCGTTACTTCCTGATCTATTTGCTCATACCTTCACCAGTTTATTGTCACATACTAGTGCTCACAGTTGAGCCTGGCACTCAAAGAAGTTGTCACGTCCGTGTTTCACTATTGTCGAGTCAACCAAAGTTTACGACGCGTGACTCTCGGGAAGCCCTATTGAAGCTGTACACGCGCGCTCTGCCGTTTTCGGCACACCTCAGGTAGGAGTTCATCACCCGTAACGTACTCCTTAGCTGGAGAGGTGACAATTCAAGCTTGACGCAACTGGACCTTTTAGCCAAAAATCTTTTAATCTAGAAAAACTTTTTTTTGTCACAGATTTTCTTTATTTAATGCTTGTTATGCTTGTCTAGTCTTGTCTTGTGTTTCGATAAGGGTTTTCTAATGATATTACGTTGACAGGCAACCCATTCCATACCAAAATGGTAGTCGGAAAGAAAGAGAACCTTAGCCCTTGCAAATAGAACAAGAAAATCGATTAAATCCCCATGCATCTTTTTAATTTAATGGCTTATATAATATTGTTATTTTGCTACTTTCCTGGAATCTTTCTAGTTTCTAAATTAATAAATTCAGTAATCTAACGTTACAAAAAAGCAAAAACCTCTAACATTGATATACTAACACACATTCTTTCCTCACTACAAGACTTTTGTAACCAGAAATTTAAAATCAATACGTTTCACAAATTTAGCTAAATAATAATCGACGAAATAAAGCACCAATCTAAAGATAATCGATTAACATGCTCTAAATCTATACAATTGTCCTGTCTTATCAACTCTAGCAGAAACATATACATCTCAACGGATGAAGAACATCCATGTTTCGGATATTATTAAATCCATTTTTCTAATTATCATCGTTCCTATCTATGGCACTAACAACCAATTGCGCCATAGTTTAATTGAGAAATGTGTTTGGATTAATAACGTTACAGTAGGCCTACTAACCTTGCCGACGTTTGTGTATAAAGCACTTAGACTTGGACCTAATGGTTGTTGGATTTAGGAATCTGCTGACCAAGTAGGTCCCAAGTCTAGTAGTCCGGGGCTGGAAAACTATTTTTTAGTATTAGCCTAATTCTCCCAAAGAGATCAGCTGCCCAGTACCGCCTTCGTGTAGTGGCTAGGGTCTGGCCTGGATAAGCCGTTTCTCCAAAGACGTTGGACCATGGGTTCTCAAAAAAATTTTTAACACAGGGCCAGTAGACCTCCCCTGTTTGTGGGTATCGGATTCTAGTCTATAAAAAATATATCAACAACTTCCCAAGCACACTGACGCATACCTTACAATTCACACTGCGAGACCGCGTCAAAGACTGGCGGACCGGATGTGGCCCGAGGGTCGTGGCTTGAGGACCGCTGTGTCAGACAATTTATGTTCTTAAGCTTTTATTTTCTCTAGACATACTACCGAGGAATAAATAAACACGGTGTAACGTGGTCAACGGACCTGGCGAGATTAGAGGGAAGCCACGGAGGACTTCTGGACATCCTCCAGTTCGTCCATCTCTCAAGAAGTCGATCTGTACTTTCATCGTTTCAGAAACGTATTTATTCCAGTCATGTCTAATTCTTTCTGTCACAATGCAGCTACGTGGTTTGACCCTAACTTCAGATTATAGTTTTAAAGAGTCTTGCTATCTTTATGTTTCGTTTTGCTATAAGCCTCTTTCTAACACTTTTAGAACTTTAGTAAAATACATAAATATAGAAAGACTTTAGTAAAAAAATATTTAAAAGCAAAGCTGTCTCCTGATTCTCTTTACATCGTGAAGTACTTTTTGCCTTCAATACATTAATAAGTACTAATAGCCTCTATAAATTGATAAGTACTAATAGCCTTTAATACATTGAGAAATAATGATTGACTTCTGTATACTGATAAGTACTGAAAGCCTTTTATACATTGATACATTTTAATACTAATAGCCTTCAATAAATTGACAAGTACGAATTGGTTTCTTCAATTAAATGTTTGCTTAATTGTGTTGTTACTACAGTATGTTGAAAAAAAGTCACTTATTTAAAAAAAAAAGGTATAACTGAATGTTTGTATAAGTATATCAGACACCCACTGGTCAGCTCTGTGCACGTTTCACTGGCCAATTTGGCAGCGATCCGAATGCCAGAGTCCAAGCTATCAACACACATAAACACACACACACATATACACACACACAATCACATACAGACCCACACATATACACATAAAATGACCTCCCTCTTTTCGGACTGGTCACAATTTAAAAGTTCCGGCGGTTTTACTCGGCTGTATCAAGATTGATATACCCTTGGGCTATTAACTGGTCACTTGTTCAGCCCTTATACTGGAGTATCTCTCTCTCTCTCTCTTTATTTCTCTCCCTTTTACACATTTCTGTCATTTCTATAGCTCGGCGTATGTCAAACTTATTTTTTTTATTCTTTAAAGATGAATAAACGTTAAATACACTGTTAACGTACTATTTGAAGCGTTTTTAATATCTTAGACTCGTTAATAATATAGCAAGGAAGCGTCCGGTGAGGACGACGCAATGTCTTTAGAAGAAAATATAAATAAACTTCCAGCCTTAGCTCCAAAGTGTATAGTGGACTAATTGTCCAGGGCTGCTAGTCTCATCCGACACCGCGCCCCACAGATTGAGAAGCATCGCTCCCCACCAGCCCCGGCCAACACAAGGTTCTTAACCTCCTGTCTCTAACTGTATCAAGTTGTGTCCCTCTTCCTTGTTAGTGCCAGACCGGTCAGTTCTATTGGTCAGACTATGGAAATTGACCGCTGCTGGAATCGTGTTAAGGCCGTTAAAAGTAAGCGGTAATGGGGGTCACGTGACATCGGCTGGGTTTTTGTTTTTCGAACGGATAAGATTTCATTGACATGTTATCTATCTATCTATCTATCTATCTATCTATCCATCTATCTATCTATCTATCTATCTATCTATCTATGTGTGTACCTATCTATCTATGTATATGTGTATATATCTATATTTCTTTCTATCTATGTGTGTATATATCTATCTATGTATGTGTGTATCTATCTATCTATCTATCTATCTCTTTAACTATATACATTACCATCTATCCGTCTTTCTATCTGTCCATCTATCTGTCTAAATATATATATGTCTGTCTATGCATTATTTTTTTTTTAAATTATGAATCTATTTGTCTATCTCTTTGTAAATCTCTTTCTTTTTTAATTCTATACTTTTTAGTTATGTATGAATCTATCTCTATCTATCTATCTATTTATCTATCTATCAATCTGTCTATGTATGTATCTATCTATCTATCTATCTAACATCTATCTATTATCTTATATCTATTATTTTGTGCATTTTTCTATATAATCTATTTATCTATATCTCCTTATAAAGTTTCTCTCTCTCTCTTTTTAACTCAATACTATTTAACTATATATCTATATATTCATCTATTCCTCTATCTGACTCTCTATCCATATATCTTCATATTATCTTTCTATCATTTTTTGTTTGCATGTTTCTCGAAACGTTTTTAGGCTTATCTATATCTTTTCATAAATATTTGTCTTTATCTATTTAACTCTATAATAGGCCTACTACCTATCTGTCAATATGTCTAACGATTTATCGTTCCTTATATACATAATATACACAAATATACATATATACACTGGATCTGCTCAACATTGGCACCCCTGCAAATCTGGGCCATAGGACCATAGATGGTAGATATTGTATGGGCTATAATTAGGTCATGCCAACTACTCAACACTGCTATCCTTAGTAAAAGGGCCGCTAATCATCATGTGTGTGCGGCAAGTTAATGTTCACCATCATGGCTGCTGCGGACCCCCTTCTACTCTAGCTGCCCTGGTAAGGGCTAATGCCAGTCCACCACTCGATAACAACCGCTGTCTGGAACAGTGGGCGGAAAGACGACCACAATCAACGCCCTCACTTTACTCCCTCCCCCACCCCCACAGCCCAACACAACGTTTTTTTTTGCACTATTGTCCCCTTCGTTAGATTGATTTGCTTAAAATAAGTCCAAAGGTACAGCGCTATTATACCTTGGCCCTTGGCCAAACCCGATGTACTCTAATAATAGAACAAAGTATTATAGAACAATTCAGCAGTATGATCTGGCCAAATAGAAATGTTTCTTGTACAATACTGCTTATGTGGGACACATTGTAAGGATAGTATAGAATTATACTTGTCCAAACATAAACATTGCGATGTATTTTAAAGAATAATAATTAAAAATATTAATAATGGGGTGAAAAGAATACTTATAATCGACAATAATATGTTACATAAATAGAAAAAAAAAGGGTGACCCTATAACTGTATTCCAAGCGTAATGGTGTCGTATACATCTAATCAACATGATGTACTATAGAACTATACTTTAAATCAACACGGTGTACTATAGAACTATACTTTAAATCAACACGCTGTAATATAGAACTATACTCTAAATCAACAGGATGTACTATATAACTATACTTTAAATCAACAGGATGTACTATAGAACTATACTTTAAATCAACTCGATGTACTATAGAACTATACTTTAAATCAACTCGATGTACTATAGAACTATACTTTAAATAAACTCGATGTACTATAGAACTATACTTTAAATCAACACGGTGTACTATAGTACTATACTTTAAATCAACACGATGTACTATAGAACTATACTTTAAATCAACACGATGTACTATAGAACTATACTTTAAATCAACACGATGTACTATAGAACTATACTTTAAATCAACACGATGTACTATAGAACTATACTTTAAATCAACACGATGTACTATAGAACTATACTTTAAATCAACACGATGTACTATAGAACTATACTTTAAATCAACTCGATGTACTATAGAACTATACTTTAAATCAACTCGATGTACCATAGAACTATACTTTAAATCAACACGATGTACTATAGAACTATACTTTAAATCAACACGATGTACTATAGAACTATACTTTAAATCAACTCGATGTACTATAGAACTATACTTTAAATTAACTAGATGTACTATAGAACTATACTTTAAATCAACTCGATGTACTATAGAATATTACTTTAAATTAACTTGATGTACTATATAACTATACTTTAAATCAACACAATGTACTATAGAACTATACTTTAAATCAACACGATGTACTATAGAACTATACTTTAAATCAACACGATGTACTATAGAACTATACTTTAAATCAACACGATGTACTATAGAACTATACTTTAAATCAACACGATGTACTTTAGAACTATACTTTAAATCAACTCGATGTACTATAGAACTATACTTTAAATCAACACGATGTACTATAGAACTATACTTTAAAACAACACGATGTACTATAGAACTATACTTTAAATCAACACGATGTACTATAGAAGTATACTTCAAATCTGAGCATTGATTATAATCTTCTTTCTCTGACATTACAGCTGCATGGATGGCACTGCACCTTTCTATCTTAGGGAGATCGTTTCAAGGCATGTACCGTTAAAGGTTCTGCGCACCTCGTCACAGTCATTAATTCGAGTTCCCAGTGTCATTGGACAAAAAAAAAGAAAGTGATTGGATTGCTGCATTTGGAATCTGGGGTGCCTACACTGCGGAATGCTGAGACAAAAAGATTCCTTTAATGAGAGTTTAAAGACATGTTTCTTTATTTAGTAACCCGACCACAAAATCGTCCACTGAATTGTGAATTTAAAAACAAGTATATATAGAGAGAGGCTGAATTTTTAAGTGCACTGAGCATGCAGAATGTAGGAGCATGGAAAGATGCGATATATAAAAAAAAATCATCAAATAAACCAATAATCATCATTATTAGATCTATTATTTATTAACTTACACAATCCACTTTTAAAGATTGCGATTTTACAATCTCTATAGTGGATTCACAATGTCTTGAGTCCATTTTGTTCCAGTAGAATTTTGTTGATAATTGTCAGTATCGTTGATTTACTTCACAAACTATTTATTAATTAATGGCTTATGCTTGTTTAAAGTTCGCCTTTTTCTTTATTTTATGTAACTCTAAACTTTCTACTATGGATTTCAAAGAGATAGTAAGCCCAGATAGTTTCCCTTTGAAATCGCTTACTAAACCCATTTGAAAAAGAACAGGCCGCGTTGTCATTCAACACTCTAGTCAAATGCCAAGATGTCACTCAGTTCTATATTCATTTGTTGCCAGGTTGTTTTTTTTAAAACCACAATTCAACCAAATTCCACGATTTCATTCCTCGCTGACTCCATGCGCTCTACATAGACCAGGGTGTCAAACAGTGCCATTGACAAAATCGAGTCACTCATAACTCACTTTCAAACTAATCTTAGTGTGAACTCACTCTAAGAAAGCGCCACTCTTCTCGATCTAAAACAATCCCATATATTCTACCTCTTCCCCCACCCCCCCTCCCCCCATTTCTCTTCTCCTCAAAGGTCACTGTCCTCCCCTTAACAAAACATCACACACTCTCCGGGCGAGTGAGTCTATAATAAGCCTCAACCCAAAGGTTAATTTGACTGTATTCTCAGAGATGGTTAGAGATCTATTCTCCAGATCTATAATGAAATACAGTTCCTAGGAGAATGCTGACAATACGATATGGATATTCTATTAGAATCTATCTATTCGTGTCTTCTAGAGTGAGGGTTCTTGGTGCGTATTACTCTATTCATAATGGAAGGGTTAAGATTATTTTTGAAGTAATCTAATTCCGAGCGCAGTCAAAACTGTCACAACCAAGCGTTGAAAAATTAAATGAAACAGTTAAACAGGCAAACAATAAATATCAAAGAATAGTGGATGTGTTAATGAAATTACTTTGTTTATAATCTAAACACCTGAATCAATGACATATAATTTGTTTTATATTTAATTTATTTAAAAAAATTGAGAAGTTGTATGAAAATAAATACAAAGATGTCGATTCTCGTTAACTAAACCGTTCTTACAAAACAAAATAAAATATTTCTAGTCTAAATTTAAAAACCAAAATGGTAATGCCCATCAAATTATACAATTATAATTTTAAAAAATAATAATAGCATTACAAATTTGTTATTTCAAAGTGACTTTTTTATTCTCATATTGTAACGTGTTGAAGTTAGCGGCCATTTTCCCCTCCATTAAACTACTGATCGCTGGTTCGATGTTGAGGTGGCAGAAGGCCTTCGGGCTGAATCTGGCTGGTTCTTGGTAAATGTCAAATGAGACGTCTCTCTACCCCCTCCCCCCCTCCCCTTTAACGATGTGTTGTGAGTTCAGCCCCAGTGGTAGCAAGGTGCATGTATAGGACAAGCTAAAAGACTTTTCTTTTGTTCTTCGTCCTCTAAACCCAGAAGAGAATAAACTACGGCAGTAAGCCTACTGAATATTGCGACGAACATGTAGCCCAGTTGTCTAAACCCAGAAGAGTATAAGCTACGGCAGTAAGCCTACTGAATATTGCGACGAACATGTAACCCAGTTGTCTAAACCTAGAAGAGTTTAAACTACGGCAGTAAGCCTACTGAATATTGCGACGAACATGTAGCCCAGTTGTCTAAACCCAGAGGAGTATAAACTACGGCAGTAAGCCTACTGAATATTGCGACGAACATGTAGCCCAGTTGTCTATTATTAAGAAAAATCATGGTGAGCATACTGCCGAACTGCTACGAGTGACTTTCGAGCACTTTTACAAACAAAATTAAACTTAGCTCGATGTACGGGACGTTGACGTGATTAGGTCAGCGACTAATCGCTAGAGTTCTGACCATAAAGCCACTAACTACGTCATAGGTTTGACACAATTTTTAGCTTCAATTTTTCAAACTAGAGTAATTTATATATATAAACACGTATCTCAGAAGAGAAAAGTCAATTTAGAAAGAAAAAAAAAATACCAGACAGTATTCAGAAAAAAATTGTGAATTTTCCCAATAGGACGTATTCCATCCAACCTGAAAATTGTTGTCTTCTGTATTTGTCCCTCACTTTTCCAATACAAGAGATGACTCACATCCGCCTAATAATTTCCTTCAGTTGTTATTAAGGAGGTGTGAGACAATGGACAAAAAGTGGGACATCGCCTCGAGTTGGATTCTTTTTCATATTGTCAGGAAACAAGCGGCATCCTGGAACCAATTTTGTTTTTGTCTGACGTCTGCTGGGCTAATGTAAAATAATGTACAGTATAGTTTTCAGTAGAAAGAAAGTCTTATAATAAAATATATCCTTTTGGTCCTTAATCAAACAGAGTCTAGATTGAACACTTCACTTTTTTTTTTAACAGTGTCTCTTCACTTTAGTTTTGAACAGTGTGTCTCTTCCCTTTAGTTTTGAACAATGTGTCTCCATGCGTTCTTTTATTGTTCCTTTTACGTAGGCTATATCTTTCAACACGTTTTATTCTATTGTAAGATTGACATTATAACCGACACAAGATATGTTGAAGGTGTGTCAGTCCGAGTGTCGCACTTGTAGTTTTGTAATATTTGAGGCAGTTAAGGCACGGTGGCCGAGGGGCAGCGCGTTCGGCTGGCGTAACGAATGTCCTGGGTTTAAATCCTTGTGAAGGCTAGGATTCGTTCCCGGGTCTGGAGGGTGTCCATGAGTCTACCCAGCTATGATGGGCAGTGGCGTATTTAGGCATGTTCCGCATGTTCCGTTGGAACAGGGGCCCCCACACAATAGGGGCCCCTACACATGCCCAAAATATTTTAGTTAGTGACATCCCCGTTCTTTCGTTTAAAATGTACAATAAAATTCCTTTATTCCCCTACAATTTTAAGTGCTCCAGTCCAATCAAGCTAAGCGCAACATAAAAAGTATGTATGATTTTACAGAATGTAACATGAATTAACGGCATTTGTCTGAGGTAGGCCTATGTGGAAGGTAGGGGCGAGGCCATGAGGGGCACCACATAAATTTGGGAACAGGGCCCCCACAATCCTAAATACGGCCCTGATGATGGGTGTTACGTCCACAATCCCCTTGTGGCCAGAGCTGTGTAGATCTTGCTGATAATTCTCGTTAGTCCTAGGGGAGACTTTAATTATTAGTATTTATGTTTCAGTATTACACGAACTCTTCTTATAGTCCTGGGCAGAAATTCAGTATTTGTATTCCAACATTTCCTCTCTTGTAAATTATGGTAGTAGATAAATCTTATAGTAATGTATACAACACAATAGGATAGTAACTTGACAAAGAAGCTTCAGTGTAACTGTTGTTGATAGTTTATTTCAGGTGGTATGTTCAATATATACAATATATCTATTATGTACAGTTAGAATAAAATAGTGCAAACACAAACGTTCAAAGGAACATCTTTTGAAAACTCTCTGTCTTTCAGACAAAACAAATCATTAAATACTTTCCGAGTGGTGCAAGGGACAGACCCACTACCAGTAGGGGTGAAAATCATGGTAACATTACAAAACTCATAACAAAACGATATGAACTTCCCCTATTAAATAATGAGTCGTTCCCAGACTCTGAGAATTTGAGATCAACACAGAATCCCAGCATTACCTAGAACCTTTCGTTTTCCTACTAAACGTCCTAATATCGCGTGTAGTAAGAAAAGAGAGAGAGAGGAGAATAAACATTGCGTGTTCCAATTCTTGGAAAAACAATATACATGACACGCCCCCACCCAATGAAAGAAATAATGTACCATAATTACCCAAGTAATACTCAACATGGTACATTTTTCGTACTTAACACTATCGTTTTAATAACCAACAATCAATGGAAGATTATTAGACAATTTAAGCAAACATGGCTCACTGGCACAACTAAATTATAAAAAGTGTCACTACCCAATGGTAATTGTGATTATAACGTGATGGACAAATATTTCACCGTTAGTATTAATATTAACTAATGTCTCAACAAGTACAAATAATTCAAAAATATTCTAGTCATTCTTATTTTAACTATGTACAGTTGTGTGGATTTCCACCAAAAATTTGCAAAAAGTTTTAATCTATTAAACAAATATAACATTGCTCAAACTCTTGTCAATTTCCAACAGTTTACTTCTAATATACAAACCAAAAGATAAGTAATACATAACTCGAATCAAACTATAGGTTACTTCCCCTTTAAATTACAGTGTCAACTTGACATTAACAGGGTTCATACCTAAGATGATGATACTTCCCCTTTTCTCAAATACGAGGAGAAAATACACTCTAGTTACGATTACTACAGTAATCTAAATATTAAAATGTAATCCACTATTATGCGTTTTTGGCAAATTTAAAAGTTTAATATAAAAGATTGTTCAGGGTTGAATGAGTGCTCACCTTTAGGTACCTTTGTTTCCCTCCATTCCCGGATATATGGAATATATAACAACCTATATACAACATAGTGAATATCCACTAGTTTTTTTTTTCCATTCTATTGCCATGATATAACAATTTAGCAATAGATTTCCAATATTATCTATTAATTTATACCAATTGATATTACATCTCTTTCTAAGATAAAAATTGTACATATTATTATTTAGTTCCATTCATTAACTAAAATAAAACAAGATAATAAATCAACTAGCTCAAAGTTTTCCCACTTAATTGCATGTGATGACAATTACTTTTATCCATCCATATCAAGTAAATACGTGCATATTATATATTTATTGCATCATGCATCAACATTTAAATGGAATTTCTTTTCCATAATCAAATGAATTTAAAATATATCAGAACATCAATATTATACATGATTATAAGAATTATTAATACTTTCAAAAGACTTGACTTCTGTATGATACAAGTATTCTATAGGTATTCCATAATCAAAATTCAAACGAATGATAGGTTATCATGACACATTCTTAATGAATAAATGAGATGATCTGAAAAAGAAGTATGGGGTTATTCAGTCAATCATGTAGCACCCGAGATAGATTATCAGCTATGACCTTGTCTCTATCTTGTCGATGATACGGGAAATGGGATACCAGTCGGTCTCTGTCAAATTACTTAATTTCCCAAAGTCTCTATAAAACTGCAGTGTGTGGTCGGCTTTTGGTACCATCACACAGGGTGTAGACCATTTGCTATCACATTTTCCTCCTATGTCATTTTCTAACATATACTTTACATCTAATTTAATATGCTCAGGTCTGATGGGGTCAAATGGATGCTGTTTAATAGACCTGGCACTATCGGTTAATACTACATCGTGTTCTATTAGATGCGTCCTCCTGGGAACATCTGTAAACAGTGACTTATATTCATGTACCAGCTCAATAATCTTCTCCTTATCTTCTACCGGAAGATGTTCTAGCCTTGTATCTAAACTCTTAAGGGCATCTGTATTATTAAGTTTACTTTCTGCAAACTTATATTCTATCCTAGATAAATCCGTCGGGACCCTAGCTAATGAAATCATGGGGACCTCCCGTGGTTTACTCTTTTCCCTGGAAACATAGGGCTTAAGCAAATTAATATGGCATACCCTCTGCTTTTGTCTCCGGTCAGGAGTCTTTATCAAATAATTGACCTCGCCAAGCTTTGACTCTATCTCATAGGGTCCACTAAACTTTGCACTTAAAGGCTGATTTTGCAAAGGTAGAAACACAAGAACTTTGTCACCTGGTGCAAAAGTTCTAGCTGTAGCTTTACGGTCATAGTTCTGTCTCATACGCTCCTGCATCTGTGGAAAATGAATCTTCACATGGTTAAAAGCATGATAAAGCCTATTTTTAAATTTATCTACATATGACAAAAGTCCAATCGGTTCACTGTCCGTTAGCCAAGTTTCATGTAGAAGTTTCAACGGACCTCTGACTGAGTGTCCATACACAAGTTCGAATGGGCTAAACCCCAGGGATTCCTGAGTGGCCTCCCTTGCAGCGAACAGTACATAAGGCACACCCTTATCCCAGTCTTTCTCGTTTTCATAACAGTACTTTTTAAGCATCGATTTTAATGTCTGATGAAACCTTTCCAGAGCTCCCTGGCTCTCAGGATGATAGGCACTTGATAGCCTATGGCTTATCCCTAATTGTTCCATGACTTGTTTGAAAATGTTCGAAGTAAAGTTAGTCCCCTGGTCGGACTGTACTGTCTTCGGTAGGCCATAACGTGTGAAGAAATTTGTCAGGGCGTCTACCACCTTCACTGTTGTTATGTTCCGCAACGGAATGGCTTCCGGGAAGCGAGTGGATGAACACATGACTGTGAGCAGGTATTGAAAACCGGCTTTTGTTTTCGGCAACGGGCCCACGCAATCAATGAGTATATGACTGAATGGTTCGTCGAACGCTGGTATCGGCTGGAGTGGAGCGACAGGAATTCGTTGGTTAGGACGTCCTACCATTTGGCATACGTGGCAAGTCTTGCAGTATTGTTCGACATCTCTTCTCAGTCCTGGCCAGTAGAAGTAAGGGAGGATACGGTGGTGCGTTTTTCGGACTCCCATGTGACCAGCGAAAGGAAGATCATGCGCCATACGCAGTATATCTTGACGATAGCACTTAGGTATTACAATCTGGTGAATACTGTCCCACTCGTTTGTACCTGAGTTGAGCGGTTTCGACTTTCTCATCAACACTTCATCTTTCATGTAGAAACATTCCGCCATTGCATCTGCAGTCTTTTCATCAACAGCTTTCATTCTGAGTTGCATTATTACTTCGTCATTCAATTGTTCTTTCACCAATTTCTGCTTTGGTGACAAAATGTTATCGTTCTCGGTTGCATCACCAGTTGTTAGTTCAGCAAAGAACGTAGCACTTAAATCGATGTCAGGTGTTTCTGTTATCACTGTTTCATTCGCATGTGTGTCTTCAGAACAGACAAACACATCTTTTGTTGCACTACACGGCGTAGCAGGAGTCTTTACCGACTTCTTTTTATGCATTGCTCTTGTCAGTGCACATGTTGGGCGTTCATTGGCAGGACGTAGGTTTTTGTCCTCCGCCATCTTTGTCTCCAACACTTTAACCATGGGCTCGACAGTGACTCTGCCGCCCATAATGTCATTTCCTAATATCATGGAAACGCCTTTGACGGGTAGTGCGCGCCACACTCCCACTACGATGTTACCTGTAAAAATATCCGACTCGAGTTTTATTCTGTGCAGTGGAGCTTCCACAGCCTCCATACTAGCACCTCTCAGCACAACAGACTCACCGGTACTGGTGGCATCCGTTAACGGCACACTGCCCTCCAGGATCACGCTGACAGCAGAACCCGTGTCACGTAATATCTGTATTTTCTTCTTGCTGAGTACATCGACTTCTGTCGACACTGTCCCCTCGTAGACAAAGGGTCGAAAATCGGATAGGTCGTCCTCTTCCGGGACTTCAGGAACCATCTGTTCCTCACGGCCTTCTGAAAGCATAATAGATTGAGTACAGCTATTCTCTTTTACCTTAGATAGACTGTTCTCAAAAACCATCGACTCCACAACTATGGGCGATGCCGGCCGCATTTCTTTTGAGTTTCTTGACCCTGTGTTGCACACTTCTTCTGTCTGCTTGCTATCTTTCTGCACTCTGGCACAGTGTAGAATAGCACCTTGCTTCTTGGTAAGGATCCAACAATCTTTCTTCATGTGGCCCTCTTTCTTGCAATTGAAACATACCACCTTTGCTTTATTTACATCTGTCTGCTTCCTGAAATGAACTAAGTTACTATTATTATTTACACCACTGTTCTTATTATTGTTTTCACTTGTCTCTTTTGGTTTACTAGCCTCCTTGGACTCTGGTTTGTGCACTTTGGGTTTGTCAGCATAATATGGCTTTATGCTGGCGTGAATTATGGCATAGTTATCTGCCAATCTAGCAGCTTCATGCACATCTTCAACCCCTCGGTCTGAGATGTGGGTTTTAATATCCACTCGAATACAATCATTGAATTCCTCAAACAATATTAGGTTCTTGAGTTTATCAAACTCACTTACATTCTGTGACCTTAGCCACTGTTCTAACATTTTCTCCTTTTGTCTCAAAAAGTCTACATGAGTTTGATCATATGCCTTCTTTCTGTCTCTAAATAGCTTTCTATATTTTTCTGGTGTCAGGGAATAACTTTTTAGCACCCTATCTTTGATTACTTCATAGTCATTTATTTCCTCGGGTGTTAAACTCAACACTACGTCCAATGCTTTTCCTTTGTTGAGAGTTGACCTTAACAATAAAGCCATCTTATCATCAGGGAACTGATAATCTACAGCTATCCTCTCAAAAAGCAAAAAGAAATCTTGAACATCTTCTTCTCTGAATATAGGCAAGTGTTGCTTCATTGCGCTAATATCCATACCATTGCTGTCCCTACGATGGTCAGGTCTGTTCATGCGTGCCATCTCTATCCTTTCTCTGCTTTCAATCCTAATTCTTTCCAATTCCATTCTCTTCATAGCTAATTGGAATTTTAGGTTTTCACTCAACCCTTCATCTTCATCATTGTTTGATGATCTAGATGACATATTTCTTACCTCGTCTCCGTGGGCAATTACCTCGCCCCCACTGGGAGCTACATAACCTTCATTGATATCGTTCTGTCCCACTTCAACTACACTACCAGTGTTCATGGCATTCTGCCCGTTCAAACATGTCATAATTTCTTTGGTCAAACGATTACGATTAGGTCTTGCCTGTCCTGCCTCAATCCCAAAGGACTCAGCTAATTCTTTTAGTTCAGCAAATGACATGGCATTAAGTTCCTCACTTGATATATTCGAAGCCATAGTATAGCGTTCGAAATATTTGTGATAGTAGAGTAGTATATATTGTATAATAAAATATAAAGTTCCAACTTACGATTTGTCCAGAAATTTGCACAATATAATATTAAACACTTCGTGGAATCTTCACACTTCCCAAGGAATAAAAACGCAAACCAGTTCTCTCCTCTTTTTTAAAAAGAATAGTTTCACAGTCCGAACGAGACTACCAAATCTTGTCAATCCTAGGTCAGGAAAAGTAGAACTCAAATATACCGGGCGAGACCACCAAATTTTGTTACGTCCACAATCCCCTTGTGGCCAGAGCTGTGTAGATCTTGCTGATAATTCTCGTTAGTCCTAGGGGAGACTTTAATTATTAGTATTTATGTTTCAGTATTACACGAACTCTTCTTATAGTCCTGGGCAGAAATTCAGTATTTGTATTCCAACATTTCCTCTCTTGTAAATTATGGTAGTAGATAAATCTTATAGTAATGTATACAACACAATAGGATAGTAACTTGACAAAGAAGCTTCAGTGTAACTGTTGTTGATAGTTTATTTCAGGTGGTATGTTCAATATATACAATATATCTATTATGTACAGTTAGAATAAAATAGTGCAAACACAAACGTTCAAAGGAACATCTTTTGAAAACTCTCTGTCTTTCAGACAAAACAAATCATTAAATACTTTCCGAGTGGTGCAAGGGACAGACCCACTACCAGTAGGGGTGAAAATCATGGTAACATTACAAAACTCATAACAAAACGATATGAACTTCCCCTATTAAATAATGAGTCGTTCCCAGACTCTGAGAATTTGAGATCAACACAGAATCCCAGCATTACCTAGAACCTTTCGTTTTCCTACTAAACGTCCTAATATCGCGTGTAGTAAGAAAAGAGAGAGAGAGGAGAATAAACATTGCGTGTTCCAATTCTTGGAAAAACAATATACATGACATGGGCAACTGACTTAAGTTGCGGTAACGTAAAGGCGACATGGCATATGCTTGCCACACAATCCACTAGTAAGCCGTGGCCACATGAACTGTCGAACACCGCTTCACCGGCCCTATGGATCAGGTTGATCTGATGGGATACTTAACTTTTTTAAATTTGAGGCAATATTGAGAATCGTGTGTTACAAGTTGAAAAGCTTAAAGAGTATTTGTGTTGACAAATGTTGATTATGTGTTCTCGTCTCTAGTAGTATATAGCCTACACATTTCTAATAAACGCACTTTCCTTCGCCTCAAGGAAAATACATTCTAGCACTTCGTGCAAAAAAAAAAACAACTTTATAAGTCACGCAGACGTGTAGTTAGTTGTTATTGTTTTGATACTTACTATCAACCAGTGGAGTTTATTGTAATTATTTGTTAATAAGTTCAGGTGTTAAATTCTAGGTGTGTTAATCGAGTTGCTTTGAGTATATTATTTCATAGTAAACCAGACCGTCGGCGGAAGACACAAGACTAGGGACGTAATATTAGTGTATTACTGATATGGGTCAATAACACACAGAGTTAAACGAACAAGTTTAAAATATGAAAATTATAAATTGGTGAAAATAGTTCTGTATATCATTTTAAAAAATCCGGATCCGGTGCTTTTTCATTACTTTAATATTTATATTTAAATTGAAAACGTGACTAAATCTAAATAAGCTTTTAAAGATGGTGACTATTGCTGACGATAGCAAAAAAAATAATGCAAGTTTTAACTTAATACAAAAATTTACTAAAATAACATGAAAAACTAATTGGATTGGATTTTCTTGAAAAGAATTCAAAATTTCAAAAAAGAGTTTATATATCAGTGGACGCGTGATGGTTGGCTGAGCTGGAATTGAAACAGTTTTCATGTCTCAGTCATAGAACGAGACACGTGCCGAGTTTCTTAAAATAAATGTTCACCATGAAATGACCTTGTTCGCAGACATTAGTCAATGTAAAAAACTAACAAACAAACAAGACCTTGTATAGAATCAGTCTGTTTTTGGTGACCAACACAATGAAACTCCTTTTTTTCTTTGAAGGAGATTGGATTGACCCAACACTTGTGGGACGTGACGTCTAACAGTCCAAGGGCGACTCTTACAAAAGACCGGGGCAGCACCGTCTTCCACCCACCTCCACCCCCCTCTTCCAATTAATACAAGCATGCCGGTGATTTATTAACCCAATTTTCTTAGCAACAAAATCTTGTGGGCAAGTCCAAGTCCACCAAGAGGGTCTTTAAATGGTAACAAGAATTCTGTTTTCACTACTTTTATTTGTGTGCTGTTTCATTTGAGCCGTAGACATCTCACAGAAAGTTTAAAATCAATATATATATAGAGCCTATGGGAGACCATTAGATGGCTAAGCGGACACGTGTTCAGAATTCTTTATATTCATAAACCAGAGAACATAGAAATGAAATATTTGCTTGTCTGGCATAAATTTCAATAGTATCTCTAAGATTCACACTTCTCTCCCTTTACTTGCTTATAAATAGTTTTATTATACATCTTAGCACTAAAATAAAATATAGCAATAAAAAGAAAGGTATCAGACAAGAACTAATTGTGTGATATTTCAATAAGTAGACCTAATTTAAACAAATATTTTTGTTTACGTATTTACGTGACAATAGTCAACCATAATAAATATTTTATTATCATATAATATTTGTGTTTGTATTTATGTGTGCTGAATTCATAATAAATATTTTATTATCATTTAATATTTTAGTTTGTATTTATGTGACAATAGTTAACCATCACGAGCTGTAAATGAATACTTTATTGTCATGTAATATTTTTGTTTGTTGCGTAGTAAGAAACCACCACGTTAAGAATGTAGAGACTACAGCTTGAATTTTTTTTCGGATCATTCGCTTACTTAAAACTTTCATTCATTAGTCAAGGTTAATGTAAACATGTTTCAAGATGGAGAAGAAAGGAGATAAAGGGGTTCACATTATGTCTACAGTACAGTGCTTGTGGATCAATGCAACCCCCTCTTAACCCCCCCCCCCCCCCCCATTCTCAAATACATACAGAAGAAACAACCAAACCATTAAACCTGGTTCCTGATAATCGACGCATAATTTCTTTCTCAACATTTTTTTCTTTCAATTTTTTAGCAAAAGTATGCAGAACATACATGCGCAATATATTTTTTTTTTATATGAATAATAGTTTGTTTTTCTCCATTATGGCGCAGAATAGAAAAGTTGTTTTTTAATCCACCCAAAATGATTCATATTAAAACTACAATATAAGTTGATGTAAACAGTGAGTCTGTAAAGTAAATCATGATACAAAAACATTCAGAACGAAAAATAAAACAACAAAACTGACTTGTGAGAATTGTATTTCTTCATTTACACATATCTACTAGCCTGACAGACGAAGACGCCATATTGAAAAAAAAAAAACTGCCTGACAGACGAAGACGCCATATTGAAAAAAACAACTGCCTGACAGACGAAGACGCCATATTGAAAAAAACAACTGCCTGGTTTAAAGATGCATCAAGATAAAAATGTCAAGAAAAGATAATCCATCCCGTGATGAGAAAAATAAACAAAAACATTGTTGTTTGTTTTTTAATATCGTTAAAGATAACGTTAATAATATTATGTACTTCTCGATAGTGGCATCTTTATTTCAAGCATGGCTACATTGGAGTTCATAATTGAGAATTACTTGTATGGCGTAACATTGTCAAGGGAGAAGACAAAAAGAAAGGAATATGTTTGCTGTTGTTGTTTTTTTAATTCAAATGTGTGGAGTTTTAGTTTCTGGAGCTTTTCAGTATTGTAAAGATTGTAATTTAATTTTGATCCAAAAAACGGAATGTAACCCACAAACAATGTGTAGTAACTGTTCAGATGTAACATTAAAAGTTTATCAGAGTTGGCGGGAACGTGCGCTTTGCAGAATCTTCAAAGTGTTTCAGTAGAAGGTTTTACTCTTGAAATGTTTTTTGCTCTGTGATGAATTCGTGATATTAGACAATTTTACATTGGAAAACAGTAAACCCTTGTCACAATGTATTAGTTACGCAGTGATATTTTACAATAACTGTAACAAAATTCTGACGATCTGGAGATTATTTTTTGTGGGGGGGGGGGGGGGGGGGAAATAGAGGAGCTTTATAGTTTACGCTATTACGATGCTGAATTCAAGTCTTAAATTTCCACCAATGTTGTTTTTTTAATAATGACAGGGAATTTGTTTCATTCTATAGTTCAGGCAACCCATTCCAAGACCCAATTACGGCTAAAAAAAAAGAATGGGGTTAATGCAGAAAAAATATTTTATAAACAACAGCACTCTTAGACAATTATTTCGTGAATACAAAAAAAGTAAGGTTTGATCTAAAACGAGATAGATCTAGATTTAACCTAGATAATGTTAATGAGTAAAATATTACATTTTTGTTTTCTGTTCTGACATTTTAGGAATATGTATATTCTGTGGAATATCTTTTACGTTTATATCCACGATATGTGGACAGTAAAGAGACTTCCCTTGTTCTCTCACTGATGCACTTTAGCTTTCTTTGATAATTAGGAACACAAATATGTAGGGATATGTTCCTGAACATAAACCAATCTTTCGGCAATCATTTGATCGGCAACATAAATTCAAAGTTCTACAAAAGACAATCCATGAATGCTAGACCAACTTATATATAGGCCTATGTATATATATATATATTATATATAGCGTTACACTAAGCCTAGAGGCTAGAGCACATAACATTATTATAAGCTCACAAAACTTGTACAGCAATGTAAGGCTCATTACAAATTGATTATTGCACCTGGCAAGTGTGACTCCATTTGTTCAATCACTTAATTTAGAAACTCTTGAGGAATAAAGGTTGAAAATAGGTAATGAATCAAACTCTAGATTAGAAATACAGCATAATACTCTAAAAATAGGGATCAGCAACCTACGGCACGCGTGGCTGACTTGGCACGCAGAGCGATTTTTAATGGCACACGGATGACTCCCAATACGCAGTTCGAGTCATTTCTACGATATAAAAGCTGGATGACATAACTTAGGTTGCAGAACGCTGAAGGAATTAGAAATCCTATTTCGGCCCACTATTATCAAAGGGTTGCCGACCTTTGCTCTTAATTACAATAGTTTTAAGACTTAGAGACTCATGCATAAATCGTATGTAGAGAAGGAGATTGTAAAAATAAATCAATAGATGCATCGATAAATAAAAATAGGCCTATATTTAGATAAATAGAGAGCTGAATAGATAGATAAAGTGACAGAGAGATACAACATACATGCGTTTAAATAGACAGACAGGGGTGGGGGAGGTAAGTCACTAATCAACGGCAAAAAGGATAATTGTGCCACAAATTGGCAGATGGCGCCACACACTCATTCATAGACATGGGCTGATCCAATATAAAGCCATACATCCATACAAGTACAAAGTACAAAGAAAGCCCGTGAATGAGATCCATACATCGGCCATGCTGTACCAGTGAATTGCTGTAGCTGCTGCTGTGTGCACTGCTTACGGTGTGGTAGTCTCTCGTACGGGATGAATGAGAAATTAAACCGCACTGGTCTACTAATGGAGTTATCCAGAGACGATTGAATCACTCCGATAAGGGCTTTGGGTTTTTGTTCCGTCTGTTGGTTGAATAGATAGAATTAAGCACCCTCGATTGCGACACGTTTTTAATTTTAGCACTGCATATTGTATTTCTATTGAGTCCGGGATTGACTTATAGTGCTTTTAACCCTTCGCCATTTTTAGTGCTTTTAACCCTCGCCATTTTCAACAACCTACTACAACCCACTTTTCTCCCTCCCCCGCGATCTTTCTCTCTTTCCCCCTCCACAGCCTCCCCCCTCCCCTCCCCCCCCCCCACCCCCTGCTGTTTGATGGGTCTTTTCGATCGAATGCTCGACAAATTCTGTGGAATAAATAGCACTCGGGCCCGATAAGAGAGATTTACGATTGGTCGTTGCAGGGGCTCACGTGATCGGCGCGTTGTTTTCCGTATGGCTGGCTCAGCATCACGTGGTGCCCAAGTGCTTTTTGCATTGCGTTATGTTGTACTCGGTGACTTAAAATAAAAAAATAAAAAAATAAGGGGGGGGGGGATACATGTCTGACTGTCAGAGAGAATGAAATGCCGTGTCAATGAAGCTTGCAGAGACTGTAGACAATCCCAGTTTTCCGTGTGTCTAATTAGTCGTGCAGAAGAAAGAAAAAACTTTATGAAACGCAAGCAAAATAATTGTGTCCATTTAATCTATCTATCTATTTATCCATCTATCATTTTATCTATCAAGCTATCTCTCCTTCTATGTATGTATCTCTCTCTATATCTATAGCACTATCTCTTTTTATCGATCTATCTATTTATCTATTTATGTGTATAAATATAAATGTGACGGTAAGCAGAAAACAACCCAACTAGAACTAGAGGAAGCTGTAAGCTTTCGCAAACACGTTACCTAAATCACATGACATTATGGTTACATGGAGTTACTTGAACATCTTTATGTTTAATTTCAGCAATTTTACTAGATTTATTGGAGTTATAATTTCTAAGTGATTTTAAACAATAGTATTATATAGCTATCGACTGTGAAAAAAATATGTTTCGATACTTCAAGGCTTAACCCTTCCAGTACCGACGTACTTCTATCTATGCTGCCTTCAGTTCCGCTATATACGCGCCTGGGACTGTAAGGGTTAATAACTTTATTCTAGTAGTAGCCAAAACCATATCAATGCTTATTATTAGGCTCACTAATTAGGACTTAGCTGATTTAGGCCACAAGACCAAAAACGTGTATTAATTATAATCACTTTAGGGCTTGTATTACAAATCATTAACTTGCATTGATTGAAAAATTGTAATACAAAATAATACAATAAACCCGCAGGTCAGATACTTTAAAATATCTTAATCATAAGACCGTATTGTCTAGAACTATAGGTAATGGGTACACATGGGGTACAAAATACTACTTATGTTCAACAAAATGGAGTTTGTTTGCATAGTGATATGAAGACTATGTGACGCATATTGCCAAAGCCCTGTATGGAATTAGTTATCTTACATGTTACAGACGCTCCTTCTTTACTGAAGATTACAGCTTCTTACTCGTATCTGTGGTTTATTTGCAATTTTATTTTTTTCTTACAAAAGCTTTTTTAGTTCATTAAGGCATGTTTTATATTTAAATAGCCTATAAAAATGTTGAGGTCTAACTTTTCATCAAGGTAATTGGGGACAGAAAAAAACCTTTGGATTCATTACATAAGTAACACACACACACACACACACGAAAAAGGCGGGAAACTATTCCATTACCTACATAGTTTGAGTTTGAGTTTCCCAGTTTGACTGCCATCTTGCGCAAATTTAAAGTAGCCGTTAGACACGGCAGTTAAAAGTAAAATTGAAATCATTTCCGGTTTTGAACAGGTAATGATATAAAAACATCCGGTCTGATTCTCAAGAAAGACAACTCACTGTTTTCTTTGAAACTTTCAACTGATCAGTTGTTGTTTTTTTTTAGATTTTGATCTGACAATATGTTTCAGGAAAAAAAAAAAACAGGTTGTCTTTAAATTTTTTTTAAGAGTAATTTTGTATTAAAAAAACATTAAGTTCTTAAATCCTATTTATTGCTTTGTTTCGATCAAATTTCAATGAAAATCGGATTAAATCAAGATTAAAAAAACACTTAAACTTTTATAAAACATTTGAGAAAAAAGTGAATAACACATATTTATATTTTAACCTCAGAATGACAAATTGTATGTATAATAAATTTAAAAAAAAATGAAATAAAGCTTATTAATGCATCACAATATACTAATAAAATTCCTAGATATTTTTTTTTTTTATCTTGTGCGTTTTCTGAACTAGTCCAGGAATACTGACAACTCAAAATCAGAACAAAAATGTCAAACTGCAAAGTTAAACTTAAACTTTGGTTAAGTACAAGGTGCAATAATTGTTTATTTAAATAGGAGGAGAGCGAAAATAGTAAACGAAAATGTATTATGTTTAGAACCGCACCAGGCATTAAAAAAACATAGTTGATTTTATATTTCTTAAATTAGACCTTGCCAAACATAAGAATTATCCCATTAGAGAGATGAGTTAATATACACTAAGCTATATTTACACATGGAGAGCTCAATCACCTAATTTTGTTGGGAAAATGCAGACTCTTATTTATAGATAAGTTTTAGCGCAGTAAGGTGGCCGATTTGACATTGACAAACATAAAATTAAATTTAAAGGCCACTACATTAGTGAGCTCTTGAAACCTACCTAATTGCTATTACGCTTGCATGGCATTTATTATGTGAATACATTTAACCCGAGTGACGAACTAACTCAATACAGGTATAAGTGTCTATAATACAATACTTACTCAAATAATATTTATATTTTTGGCATTCAGCGCATTCAATCGAGAAATATCAACAACCATTTTCTTGAGTTCATTTTCATGGACGCATTTCCAGAAAGGGTTTAAATCAAAAGTACATTTTTAATTTTATGTATGTCTGGTTCAAATTGTCCTTCTAAGGTAACCTGAACTAGAAATACAATTCTTCATTTTCCCAACATTTGTATGCTTTATTTTTTAAGTAATTGAGCACTCCATGTATATATAGCTCAGTAGTAATATAGTTCACAGTTAAGTGCAGAAATAAGCGAGTCATTGAGCGAGTCATTGAGCGAGTCATTGAGCGAGTCATTGAGCGAGTCATTGAGCGAGTCATTAAAACTGCTCTATTTGAGACTTAAATATCAATGCCAGCACCCAATGCAATGCATTAAAGTTTATAGAGTGTGTTTTTTTTGGTCCCAATAATATCAGAGAGTAGCTCAATTATATCCAAACAAACAAACAAAGAACCACACCCAACGTGTTTCGTATGTTTTCTCATTTAAGCATCGGTAAAAAAAAAATTATGTATATATAGTACCACATTAGCGATAAATGGACAAATATTTGTTGTTGTTTTTTCAACTCTGTAGAATCAGCAGACCATATAGCCGCTTAGCTAACTGGTTATGCTGAGGCATTCAATATCCAGTACTAACAAGCAATAATGGTAAATCCTTATGGATGTGCACTCACTGTGATAGTATGGCTAAGAATTAGATGAAAACTTAAACTATGAAATTAATAACACTTCAGGCTTCATATATAAGTAGACACTAAAAGATAGAGATTTCACGCATGTATTTATCATCATCAGTGCCATTATGTAAGCTTAGTACTATAGGGTTGGTCCGCAATGAAAAAGAAGCTATTTATAGCCATTATAGTTTTTCATCCGGGTCTCTCATCCGGATATTCCGCTATGTTTTGCACAGATCTAAAAATAGACGGTGACGTCTTGCGATCTGTGACGTTTCCCCGGGCCAGCCCTATTCAAGAGTGGTTTATCATTCAAACATTTTTTTTTAATCTGCATAATTTTTCATTTGTATCATATTTTTTTCTGGCGTGTGCAGTATTAAAGAATTTTTTTTTTAAAAAGTAATTACCATATCATCTTTCCACAAGAAAAATTTAGCACATAAGAAAAATTTTATCTTTTTTGTTACAGACGATTATTACGGGTGTCTTTATAAAGTCCATAGACAATGCCATTATATTATATAACAAAACATTTTTAAGGGAGCAGAAGTACTAAACAAAAATCTTGTTGTTTTCTACATAGTTTCATCCCTGAATAATTATCGAACGTCAGCCAGTCTACCAGCTTTATAACCAATCAACGCCAGTCTACCAGCTTTATAACTAATCAAGGCCAGTCTACCAGCTTTATAACCAATCAACGCCAGTCTACCAGCTTTATAACTAATCAAGGCCAGTCTACCAGCTTTATAACCAATCAACGCCAGTCTACCAGCTTTATAAGCAATCAACGCCAGTCTATCAACTTTAAAACCAATCAACGCCAGTCTACCATCTTTATAAGCAATCAACACCAGTCTACCAGGTTTATAACCAATCAACGCCAGTCTACCAGCTTTATAAGCAATCAACGCCAGTCTACCAGGTTTATAACCAATCAACGCCAGTCTACCATCTTTATAAGCAATCAACGCCAGTCTACCAGGTTTATAACCAATCAACGCCAGTCTACCATCTTTATAAGCAATCAACACCAGTCTACCAGGTTTATAACCAATCAACGCCAGTCTACCAGCTTTATAACCAATCAACGCCAGTCTGCCAGCTTTATAACCAATCAATTTTTGATAAATTTGATATGTCCCACAATTTAAATCAAATGTTTCGTAACCTATGACCTTCACACATATTATATCTACTAGATATTAGTCAATGCTTTTTTCAATAAATAACGCAATAATCTTCTTTATAGAAGAAGAGCCTATAATGTATAAGAAAAGATCAATTATATTTAAAATAAATTGTTCTAATTTTAAACTAATTTAAAATGGAAATTAAATGTTTTGAGTTTAATAAAAAATATTATGAACCGCTGCACGACGTCAACCATTTTGGCACTAAAATCACTTAGTTGGCAGCTATGGGTGGCCACTGGAAGTAAAGAAAATTGTCTGCTGAGACCATTTGTCAAGTCGACTACATAGTTGCCGTTTACTTTACGTGTTTGTGTATAAATAAATTGTTGTCTATTTTTGTGTGTCTAAATCTACATGGCAGGCAGGGCGTTGTGACGTGAAATCCTAGTGCCACTTTGAGGTCATCTTGGTGAAACTATCCACCGACTGGTCGATTGGAGTCGATTGAGCAACAAGTTGATTATCCAATGGAATGACCAAAACGACCAGCTCCGGGCAGTAAAAATCCAGATTTCACTTTCTTTCGGTATCTGAGGATTTCTTCTGGTTACTTGCTTATGGAGATGAACAATCTAGATTTTTAAAAGAAAAACACATAAAAACAACTCCATTTTCCTATTTGTTTTTATTTGTGTGTTTTGTTTTCTTAACTTTTTTTTTTACTCTAATTCATAAATTTGTTCAGCCGTAGACTATTTACACTCTTGGGGGAAATATTATTTGGGTGTTTTTATTTTTATTTTAAGTGTTTATATTAGACACCTAGAAATTTTTTAAAAACTTTTTATTTGTACATTTTTGCTTAACGTTTAAAAGTACAGCCGATAAAAAAAGACAAATAATGAACTTATATCTATGTTCATTTAATATTATACATTACAGACGCTTTTTTATAAAGAAAATTATTGCGTCCTACGCACATCCGTGGTTTGAGTCTAGTCCTGCATTTCTATTTGTGTTTTAAATTGATGTTAAGTTACCGGTTTTCCTGGTTTGTTCTGACAACCCATTCCATGTCCGGATCCCACTCGAGAAGAAAGAGTACTTATATGCATTTGTTCTCGCATATAGGCCTATATACATTTGTAATGTTAGTTTGAAATAAAGCTTTTTGTCTGTCTGACTACTAATTATTTTCTACTAAAGAGCTTGCTAAATTTGATTAACGGTAAGTTTTCATCAAATAGAAATCAAAATTCTGATTATTAGTCCTAGGCGACATCATTAAAGTTTTAATTAAGAAGACTAAATGGAACTTTCCTATGTAGATTGTTATTGTTTTCGTAAATAAGGCCAAAAAACAAACAAGCTAGTCTTTATTGTCAAGTCTTTTATTCAAGTATTTTTTTGCTGTAGTTGACACATCAAATTCACACTTAACAAAATCATAGACTAATAATCATATACTAAAAATATTTCTCTTTCCGTTGTCAATTGTCACTCAAGAAACAACAACATTAAAAACAACAACATTAAAAACCAACATTCTGACGATTTAAATAAAAAGGTGAATTTCTCTTTTTGAAAAGGGCAACAACCAACAAATAAAAATTAAGAAAACAAAAATAAGAACAGGCAAGATTGTTTGTATAATGTGTATTTATTTAGATTCACAGATTGTTTGTATAATGTGTATTTATTTAGATTCACAGATTGTTTGTATAATGTGTATTTATTTAGATTCACAGATTGTTTGTATAATGTGTATTTATTTAGATTCACAGATTGTTTGTATAATGTGTATTTATTTAGATTCACAGATTGTTTGTATAATGTGTATTTATTTAGATTGACAGATTGTTTGTACAATGTGTATTTATTTAGATTCACAGATTGTTTGTATAATGTGTATTTATTTAGATTCACAGATTGTTTGTATAATGTGTATTTATTTAGATTCACAGATTGTTTGTACAATGTGTATTTATTTAGATTCACAGATTGTTTGTATAATGTGTATTTATTTAGATTCACAGATTGTTTGTATAATGTGTATTTATTTAGATTCACAGATTGTTTGTATAATGTGTATTTATTTAGATTCACAGATTGTTTGTACAATGTGTATTTATTTAGATTCACAGATTGTTTGTATAATGTGTATTTATTTAGATTCACAGATTGTTTGTACAATGTGTATTTATTTAGATTGACAGATTGTTTGTACAATGTGTATTTATTTAGATTGACAGATTGTTTGTATAATGTGTATTTATTTAGATTGACAGATTGTTTGTATAATGTGTATTTATTTAGATTCACAGATTGTTTGTATAATGTGTATTTATTTAGATTGACAGATTGTTTGTACAATGTGTATTTATTTAGATTCACAGATTGTTTGTATAATGTGTATTTATTTAGATTCACAGATTGTTTGTACAATGTGTATTTATTTAGATTCACAGATTGTTTGTACAATGTGTATTTATTTAGATTCACAGATTGTTTGTATAATGTGTATTTATTTAGATTCACAGATTGTTTGTATAATGTGTATTTATTTAGATTCACAGATTGTTTGTATAATGTGTATTTATTTAGATTCACAGATTGTTTGTATAATGTGTATTTATTTAGATTCACAGATTGTTTGTATAATGTGTATTTATTTAGATTGACAGATTGTTTGTACAATGTGTATTTATTTAGATTCACAGATTGTTTGTATAATGTGTATTTATTTAGATTCACAGATTGTTTGTATAATGTGTATTTATTTAGATTCACAGATTGTTTGTACAATGTGTATTTATTTAGATTCACAGATTGTTTGTATAATGTGTATTTATTTAGATTCACAGATTGTTTGTATAATGTGTATTTATTTGGATTCACAGATTGTTTGTATAATGTGTATTTATTTAGATTCACAGATTGTTTGTACAATGTGTATTTATTTAGATTCACAGATTGTTTGTATAATGTGTATTTATTTAGATTCACAGATTGTTTGTATAATGTGTATTTATTTAGATTCACAGATTGTTTGTACAATGTGTATTTATTTAGATTCACAGATTGTTTGTACAATGTGTATTTATTTAGATTCACAGATTGTTTGTATAATGTGTATTTATTTAGATTCACAGATTGTTTGTATAATGTGTATTTATTTAGATTCACAGATTGTTTGTATAATGTGTATTTATTTAGATTCACAGATTGTTTGTATAATGTGTATTTATTTAGATTCACAGATTGTTTGTATAATGTGTATTTATTTAGATTCACAGATTGTTTGTATAATGTGTATTTATTTAGATTCACAGATTGTTTGTATAATGTGTATTTATTTAGATTGACAGATTGTTTGTACAATGTGTATTTATTTAGATTCACAGATTGTTTGTATAATGTGTATTTATTTAGATTCACAGATTGTTTGTATAATGTGTATTTATTTAGATTCACAGATTGTTTGTATAATGTGTATTTATTTAGATTCACAGATTGTTTGTATAATGTGTATTTATTTAGATTCACAGATTGTTTGTATAATGTGTATTTATTTAGATTCACAGATTGTTTGTATAATGTGTATTTATTTAGATTCACAGATTGTTTGTACAATGTGTATTTATTTAGATTCACAGATTGTTTGTATAATGTGTATTTATTTAGATTCACAGATTGTTTGTACAATGTGTATTTATTTAGATTCACAGATTGTTTGTATAATGTGTATTTATTTAGATTCACAGATTGTTTGTATAATGTGTATTTATTTAGATTCACAGATTGTTTGTACAATGTGTATTTATTTAGATTCACAGATTGTTTGTATAATGTGTATTTATTTAGATTCACAGATTGTTTGTATAATGTGTATTTATTTAGATTCACAGATTGTTTGTATAATGTGTATTTATTTAGATTGACAGATTGTTTGTACAATGTGTATTTATTTAGATTGACAGATTGTTTGTACAATGTGTATTTATTTAGATTCACAGATTGTTTGTACAATGTGTATTTATTTAGATTCACAGATTGTTTGTATAATGTGTATTTATTTAGATTTACAGATTGTTTGTATAATGTGTATTTATTTAGATTCACAGATTGTTTGTATAATGTGTATTTATTTAGATTCACAGATTGTTTGTATAATGTGTATTTATTTAGATTGACAGATTGTTTGTACAATGTGTATTTATTTAGATTCACAGATTGTTTGTATAATGTGTATTTATTTAGATTCACAGATTGTTTGTATAATGTGTATTTATTTAGATTCACAGATTGTTTGTATAATGTGTATTTATTTAGATTCACAGATTGTTTGTATAATGTGTATTTATTTAGATTCACAGATTGTTTGTATAATGTGTATTTATTTAGATTCACAGATTGTTTGTACAATGTGTATTTATTTAGATTCACAGATTGTTTGTATAATGTGTATTTATTTAGATTCACAGATTGTTTGTATAATGTGTATTTATTTAGATTCACAGATTGTTTGTATAATGTGTATTTATTTAGATTGACAGATTGTTTGTACAATGTGTATTTATTTAGATTGACAGATTGTTTGTACAATGTGTATTTATTTAGATTCACAGATTGTTTGTACAATGTGTATTTATTTAGATTCACAGATTGTTTGTATAATGTGTATTTATTTAGATTCACAGATTGTTTGTATAATGTGTATTTATTTAGATTCACAGATTGTTTGTATAATGTGTATTTATTTAGATTCACAGATTGTTTGTATAATGTGTATTTATTTAGATTCACAGATTGTTTGTATAATGTGTATTAATTTAGATTGACAGATTGTTTGTACAATGTGTATTTATTAAGATTCACAGATTGTTTGTATAATGTGTATTTATTTAGATAGACAGATTGTTTGTACAATGTGTATTTATTAAGATTCACAGATTGTTTGTATAATGTGTATTTATTTAGATTCACAGATTGTTTGTATAATGTGTATTTATTTAGATTCACAGATTGTTTGTACAATGTGTATTTATTTAGATTCACAGATTGTTTGTATAATGTGTATTTATTTAGATTGACAGATTGTTTGTACAATGTGTATTTATTTAGATTCACAGATTGTTTGTATAATGTGTATTTATTTAGATTCACAGATTGTTTGTATAATGTGTATTTATTTAGATTCGCAGATTGTTTGTATAATGTGTATTTATTTAGATTCACAGATTGTTTGTATAATGTGTATTTATTTAGATTCACAGATTGTTTGTATAATGTGTATTTATTTAGATTCACAGATTGTTTGTACAATGTGTATTTATTTAGATTCACAGATTGTTTGTATAATGTGTATTTATTTAGATTCACAGATTGTTTGTACAATGTGTATTTATTTAGATTCACAGATTGTTTGTATAATGTGTATTTATTTAGATTCACAGATTGTTTGTATAATGTGTATTTATTTAGATTCACAGATTGTTTGTACAATGTGTATTTATTTAGATTCACAGATTGTTTGTATAATGTGTATTTATTTAGATTCACAGATTGTTTGTATAATGTGTATTTATTTAGATTCACAGATTGTTTGTATAATGTGTATTTATTTAGATTGACAGATTGTTTGTACAATGTGTATTTATTTAGATTGACAGATTGTTTGTACAATGTGTATTTATTTAGATTCACAGATTGTTTGTACAATGTGTATTTATTTAGATTCACAGATTTTTTGTATAATGTGTATTTATTTAGATTCACAGATTGTTTGTATAATGTGTATTTATTTAGATTCACAGATTGTTTGTATAATGTGTATTTATTTAGATTCACAGATTGTTTGTATAATGTGTATTTATTTAGATTGACAGATTGTTTGTACAATGTGTATTTATTTAGATTCACAGATTGTTTGTATAATGTGTATTTATTTAGATTCACAGATTGTTTGTATAATGTGTATTTATTTATATTCACAGATTGTTTGTATAATGTGTATTTATTTAGATTCACAGATTGTTTGTATAATGTGTATTTATTTAAATTCACAGATTGTTTGTATAATGTGTATTTATTTAGATTCACAGATTGTTTGTACAATGTGTATTTATTTAGATTCACAGATTGTTTGTATAATGTGTATTTATTTAGATTCACAGATTGTTTGTATAATGTGTATTTATTTAGATTCACAAATTGTTTGTATAATGTGTATTTATTTAGATTGACAGATTGTTTGTACAATGTGTATTTATTTAGATTGACAGATTGTTTGTACAATGTGTATTTATTTAGATTCACAGATTGTTTGTACAATGTGTATTTATTTAGATTCACAGATTGTTTGTATAATGTGTATTTATTTAGATTCACAGATTGTTTGTATAATGTGTATTTATTTAGATTCACAGATTGTTTGTATAATGTGTATTTATTTAGATTCACAGATTGTTTGTATAATGTGTATTTATTTAGATTCACAGATTGTTTGTATAATGTGTATTTATTTAGATTCACAGATTCAAGGCAATTTGTTCGTATCACACAAGCACACACGTTACACTTATTGGTTCATGTGTACTGTGTAAGAATTCTAAAGAAATTAACACACATCATTTCTCTCTATACAACAAATGCTACACTTTTCTTTTTAAATGAAGACAAGGGCTCTCAAACGTATCTTTTACAAAGGGTACAAATATTCTGACTGTTAGCTACTGTTGCCGGACGTGGTTTCGAAAAATAATATGAACTTAACCCTGTGCACACTAAGCAACTCGCGCTGGTTAATGATGATGACTGGCCTGTCCCGACCCACGCCTTACAGTTCAAGAACCACTGCCATAGAAAAAAAACAATTCAATCAAAAGCCATGTCTTTCTTATATCTTTAACAAACTCTTCACCTAGTTCCCAGTCCCAGTATTGACAGTTTGGCTACTTCCACAAGAAAACAAGACTCTATGAATAGAGTTTACTAAGTCCACGCCCACAATGGATCTATCCAAAATGTCAGTCTCTTGAGTAGTCTAATGACTTGCTACTTCGCTACATGATCCAGTGAGCTGCAAAGGTTTGGGATTACAAACAAAAATATTTTTACACGGACTATGGACTAAACTTTTTGAAATAGAATATTCTGTCTTGTTGGTTTAGGACTGCTTTGATGGTATATTATATAGGTTTTGTTGCAATACTTTGATGGAATACTCTATCTTTGTCTTGTGTGATTACTGTGATGGAATATTCTACCTTTGTCTTGTATGAATACTTTGATGGAATATTACATCTTTGTCCTGTTGGAATACTTTGATGGAATATTACATCTTTGTCCTGTTGGAATACTTTAATGGAATATACTATCTTTGTCTTGTTGGAATATTTTGATGGAATATTCCATCTTTGTCTTGTTTGATTACTGTGATGAAATATTGTATCTTTGTGTTTGAATACTTTGATGGGCTATTCTATCTTTGTGTTGTTTGATTACCCTTTGCCAGCTCTACACACAAACACGAAAATTGCCACGTTTCAAAACGTCAAGGAATTATTTTTTTTCTAGTTACATTGTCAATTTGAAAAATATTTTTTTTAGACTTGTATTTTCTAAACAGACCAATGTTTTGTTTTTGTTGTTCTGTTTGTAAAAGGGAAAATGGGATATTGATGGTGAAAGTGTCGTTTTAAAAAGCAAGAGTAGGCTATATACCGCGAGAATGTATGGCCAGCCGAAAACTCCGGGGAAAAAAATGAATACATTTGGCATGAAAATATAGCACTAAGCCAGCTAGACTAAATAGATAGATAGATAGATAAATAGAGAGATATATAGATAGATAGATAAAAATATAGATCTATAAAGATAGATACAGCAAATTTAATGAGATAGTCTTCTAGCTAGATAGTTAAATAGAAGGCTAGTTAGATGGATATGTACGTATATGGATTAATGATGGATAATATTGGATTAAAATGGATAGATAAATATATTCTAAACAGAGATAGATAGTTAAGTAGGTCTACATAGATAGATAGATTGCTAGGCAGTTTTCAGACATTAAATTCGGTTAATTTCATAATTGTTTCTATTCGTCTCCCTTGTTTTATTTAGTTGTATATTCATTCTTAATCAGATTTAATTCAATAGAAATAAAATACTTTAAAAAAACAGAACTCGTGTCATTGACTTCTGACATATTGATTATTATTGTTCCTGTTAGTTGTTGTTGTTTTGTCGTTCATCCAACGGTGTTATTGTTGTTTCACACAGAGAAAATCTCTGACCCACACACAGAGAGACTTTAAGCCAAGTAGTCGACGTTGATGAGATCAGACCGTGTGAAAACTGGAGGGAGGGAGGTGGGCTAGGGGGAGGTTAGGGTTTTGGGAGGCGGGGTGGGCGGACAACAAACATTTAAGCCAAGGAAAAAATATAAGGACTTTTTATGAGGTCAATCGACCTGGCTGACCTTTGCTGTATTGGCTAATATACTCCCAGATAATACCTCTAGACGGCCAGGGTTTGACATGTAGAACAAAGTATATTTATTTGAAGAATACAAAAAAAAGGTTTTGATAGTTAGTGTTTTTGTAAGGTGGACGATTTTGTTTGAGTTATGTGTATGTTACGGAGTCCCCCCACCACGTTATTAACAAATTATTATACTTAGCTTCATTTGCCAAATGTACACACGTGTGCAGTTAGTAATACTTTACAAATACCGAATAACAGAGTCAAGTTATACCAAAGTGAACCCGTGATTGTTAATGTACAGTTCTATTAATATGTATGATCTTAACTGATAGTTTTCTTTACTGCCAAAGGCCACCCCAATAGATGCCAACTAGCGCCAACATGATAATTTAATCGAAACAATTTTTGTTTTAAATCTCAAACAAACATTTAGTCTACATTGTAAATGGCAAGTTGATGAAGAAGAGCAAAGCTGCCAACTTTTATTAGTGAAATTTGCACCCAATACCCCCCCCCCCCCCAATTCCTTTTTTCCGCCTTTTTAAACATAAATTAGTGACGTAGTTTTTTGTGAAAGTTAAATATTTATCTTATCTTATATATTACAGACGCTCCGTCTATAAAGGAGATTATTGCGTCCTACGCTCATCCATGGTCTGATTCTAGTCTTGCATTTTTATTCGTGTTTTAAAGGAGGTTAAGTTACTGGTTTTCCTGGTTTGTTTAGGCAACCCATTCCATGCCCGGGTGCCACTCGGGAAGAAAGAGTAATAATAAGCAATTGCTCTGTGCCAAAGTGGAATTTCTAATTTATTCAAAGTGCCAATGACGTAAAATTTATCTTGCTCTATCACCTAATTTCTTGTTTAAAAAAAGAAAAACTTTAATTGCCTTTTTATAGGTCTTTCGTGTGCTATTTAAAATCGCTCGGCTAAGGAGGACTCCTTTAAAAACACAAATCATAAAAGTAAAATATAATGCAATAAGTTCATGATTGTGTCTTTGAATAAAACAATAAGAATGGCAAATAAACCCATACATTCTAGTTTAAATAAACAGATTTGGAAAATAGTTTTTTCGTCTTGATTTGATGAGAAAATAACGGATGTCAACAGCTGTTGCTGCAGGATATTTTTTTTATTATTCTTTCTCAAGCCGTTGTCAACCTGTTATCACATGGAGATGTGATGGAAAGTATCTAGCTTATTATTATTATTATTTATTTTGTTGGTATAGTTTTATCATCTAGTCATTGTATGGTCTGCACGAGTCCAACAATGTTACTTAACGCCTTGAGCAGAAAGCGATGTTTTACCTGTTGAGAACTCTTTTTGGCGGTTGTCCAAAACCTGAAACTGGATGCAGTCGTAGGCCACGACATTAATCAATTGAAAAACTTCCTTATTAATGCATATTTCTGATGCACGCATTTATTTTTCTTTTTTTTTAGGGGGGGGGGGGGTACTTTGAGTCCATAATGAAATCTTAGGGTTTCACAAAGCTCATTGAAATATAAAAGCATTTTCAGAACTAAAATCAGAATAGCAAAAGAAAATCATTATTTCTAGTAAATACGATTAGGCAAAGTTCATAAAAATGCTTTTTTTTTCAATAATTTATAACAAATGCATCTTTTAACTAATTATTACAATTCAACATTTAATCCAATATTCTTAGATGAAAACAAACCACTTTAATATAATATGCTTCTTGTGTGGTAGACAGCGGAGATCGTAGGTTCAGCTCCTGGTGAAGGCTTGGGTTTGATCAGGGTCTGGAGAACGTCCTTCCTAAATCTACCCAGCTCTGATGGGTATCTGACATTAGGAAAATTAAAAAGGTGGCTGGGAATTGCGCTGGCCACACATTCTCCTAGTATGTTATGGCCACGGAAACTTTGTGAAAGCTGCCTCACAGGCCCTATATATGAAAATGTCCCGACGGTGATATTTACTATACTACTAGATTACATATTGTGAGTTCATTAGTTTTCACTCTTCCTTTTGACAAAGAGTAATTTGTCTCAACAGAACACAAATTGACAAATCCAATGGGAATATCTATTAACTCTACGACGTCACAGACGTTCTCAACATATTACATATTTAGTCTCAATAGCCAAATGCTGTATAAGTCATACTTTACAAACACCAAACACCAATAACAGCCTCATGGTATACATACCAAGACTAAGTGTACCTTTGGGGTTGATGTACTGCGCCATTAATATCCATTAGCCAGACTCTACTGTAATGTCATAGACTTTTTATAACAGTAGAGACGGACAGCAATGACTAATTCATGTGTTCTCATTATTCCCGAGTGGCATTCGTGCAATGAAGGGGTTATCTTACCTCGTAATTTAAAGACGCCAAAACTACTATACAATGACTGCCTTGGCCAACCAGAAAATCCAAGATCTTAACATCATTTGACTATCTTATCGAAATGAAAGACTAGACTTTAAACCAAGGATAATTAAAAGATCATCATAATATGTTTGTGAACTATAAAAAATAAGCATTATGTTGTATTAGTTAGAAACAACCTTACCGGCCTGCTTGCTATAAACCGGTAATCAGAAGCCATGATAATGTATTAGCAAGTAGCCATTGAATTGTACAAGCCAATACCGAATACGTAGTTGCCAGATATCACTAGACAATATTAGCGAGAACCCATGGTGTAGGGCTTTTAGCCAGAAATAACTAAGGCATAAATTAATTGCCAGAACCCATAATGTATTAGCAGGAAATCTCTAAAGTGTAAAAGCCAGAACTCATACTGTACTACCCAGACCCATATAGTAATCGCTAAAACCAATTCTTTACTTCCCAGGTTCTCGTATAGACTACAGTCTACAAAACTATGATAAAATACACACCAAGTTGAATGGATTCCTGTAGCAGCTTCGTCAGTGAACATAACATTTTACTTTAATCTGATCAAACTTCCGGTACATGTGTGTCCATATTGCTGCTCCCGCATACTTTCCAACGAGGCTCTCTGTTTATTTGAACTAATCAATGTTTGGCTACAACGGAATTTCCCGGTAACTAGGGATACGTGTGTATTTTGAAAGAAGAAAACTGTACTTAAAGGAAGTAAGATTAGGTGCGCCAGAGGAAAACAAGACAAATTAATATTATTCATAGTTAGAAGTGTGAAAATTCAAAACATTTCGAAGTATTGTTTCCATAAGGTTCAGGCAGAACTCACCTACCCCACAGCCGTCACAATCCATTTCACAGGTGCGATGTTGGGGTCAATGTGCAGTTGTCTTACTGTGGTTACTGTGGGCCTTCTGCACAGCCGGCTTACTGCGGGCCTTTTTTGCTCAGCAGGCTTTTTGTGGGCTTTTAAACAGCCGGGCTTAGTATGGGATATATATATAGCAACAGCTGCACAAGGTCGCCTCAAATTGCACACCATGACAAGTAAAGTAAAGTACCCTTCGGACCGAATTGATCATAGGGCCGATGAAGCAGCGTTCACCAGTTTCTGTGGCCATGGCATATTAGGTGATTGTGGGGCCCATCAGAGCTGAGTAGACTCAGGGACACCCTCCAGACTCGGGAAACCATGTGCTTATTGTTTTTTTCGAAAAAACTGTTGGCAATTACCTTTATTATATTAGATGTAGGAGCTCGGAAATTAAACAAAGCGAAACCCCAAGCACAAACAAAGTATAATAAAGTACATTAAAAAATATGTACATTAAAATTTAACCAAAACCCGAAATTTCTGTTTTGGTTGTATGATGTAAAATATTTTATGTAAATAGTGAACGGCAAACCGGATAGTAAGCTATTTGACATCATGATCATTATACTAGGATCTTTGTATTAAGACCTTTTTACCACGATCATTATACGGATATCATAATACTATAGTACTTTTGTTTTCTGAATAACTAAACCCGAATATAAACAATTTGTCTCTAAATAAAAAAGGAGAAAAACGTTTTACAAAAAAAAAAACGTTACAGCTTAACACCAGTGACGTCCTCAGCAGACGTCCTAGTGAAATTTCAGGGGAAAGATGACGTTTCTCCGTTTCCGGGCATCTTAGTGAAATCCTTGGTTCATTTTTCTTTAATCCGATTAAGTCCCCTGTTACTGGTTTGAAAATGTAACTGGTTTTGACCTCAGGATGGAAGGATATTTTTAAACTCAGTCTGAAGTTCAAATGTTGTTTTTTTGCGGGGATGTTGCAGCTTTTTATTATTTTTATATTAGGCCTACTGTTCCACTGTTAAATTATAATTTATATTTCTACATAATTTTAATTTTAAATAATATTTAACGATATATTTGAACAGAAGTGGGTATTTTTTAAACAAAATTAAATTTGAATAAAGATTATTTTAAAATGTATTATTACGTAACCTGCTAATTAAAGCATGTATTACTTTGTTTGCAACATCACTGACCATCAACACGATAATTCTTGAAGTTATCTATCAGTTTTAATGATCTTGTTTCAGACATATGATATACCAATGGTCATCCAACACTGTTGTATATACTGAATATTTAAAAATATTATTTATTGTCCTGCCCAAATCCTTTATACGTAGTATTTCCAATGTTATTATAGATTAACCAGTTCATTAAATAGTTATTATTGATGTAAGAGATGACTTACTATGCTGTGAGTATTATGTATGATGTAAGACTTATTTAGCTCAGAGCCCCCATTAAATATCTGATTACAGCTGAATTATGCTGATATTCGATTGTTTATTATTATTGTTCTTTCAATGAAGCACAGCATGAGTAAAAGATGTTGATTATTAATTTATTATGGTCCCAGTACAGCTCCCTAGGCGTGTCAACATGAGTAGCAAGTAGTGCAGAATCAATTGCATGACAATCCAAGTAAATAATGGCTCTTAGCAGTTGTATACGTGTAAACGTTGAAGTAGATTAATAATTATGTAAAGTTAATATAAACTGCACACACAGTCAACATTGAGGAATGTAATAGCTCCAGATGGAAAAAACGAGGAATATTTATTAACTCCAAATGTTAGAACGATGGTTGCAATCATCATATATACAAAATATACAAATCCATTCAAAATGAAATATAGAACAGGATATTAACTTGTTAAGAGAACGTGCTCTTCAATAATAAAAGTAGTATAATCTAGTAATTATGAATATTTGACACATATTCCAGGTATGAAATGCACTTAATCCATTGTAAGAATCAACTGGCTATAAAACTTTACAGTGGTTCAGAGAGCAAGGTGATATGCTTTCCCCAGTAAAGACATTAAGGAAAAGAGAGCGGGCCTCGTGTCTCAAGCCTTTAAATAGTGGTCAAGTATCGGCATATTGGTACCATCGATATCACTTTTGGTTACATCGATTACGAGGGATGCACTTGAATTTAAAGAGGGGAAAACTAATCATAACCATCTATCGATTACCAAAACGGAAACGGAAGTTTCAGACGATAATAAACTTCTAGAAGATTTTAAGGGATCAGGTATTGAATATTTTACCACGGGAGGCACTCATTGTGTAAACAATTAACATCAAGTATTCTTCCTTCATGGTATTCGCGTTTCTGCTTATTATTTCAATAGCGAGTTTAAGAGAATATTAATTTTAAGAACTCCGTTTCGTAACAGTATAATTGCCAAACACAGTTAATTCTCATTAGACTCTATCATTTAACCATGTCGTTTCTTTTTCAATTAATAGGCCTATAGATATTTCCTTATATTATTTTATTAAAATTAATAATCAGTCCTTAGTCTTAATCATAACTGATATGAGACAATATTTTTATAATAATAGTTGCTTTTTGCCTAGATTTTGTTCTAATTGGTATTTTCTCGATACTTTTACATATTTTGTTCATATACTTTTGACTATACTTAATATTTGGCAACACATTTTTGGTTATTACTTAGATCTTTATATGTTTCTAGTTTAGATCTATAAGTGTTCCTAGTTTAGATCTATATGTGTTCCTAGTATTAAAAAAAGGAATCGATATTTTGTCCTTATTTTATACTATTCATATATTGTCTATATTTTTTGTCATAAGTAACCAGAACTAATGTAATCTATGTCAAGTAGGTAACCTATTGTCTGACAACATTATTTATGAGTCTAACCAATAAATTCTATAGTGAACGTTATGTCTGTTATTTGAAAGTTAAATTCAACGTAATGTGTATACACGATAGTGTGCCATTATGTTTAAAGTAATGTAAACCGCGGCAGTGGTTTGTTTGATATACCTTAGCGTCCCGGGCTGCAACTATATCTTTTACAAATGAGAGAAAACTCCTCGTTACTATACAATGTTTACAAAACTGGTAGAAAACATGAATGTGCTAATATGTCTAAGTGCTAGTACTTGTGACTCATCCCAAGTACTTCATCCATTTATTGATAAAATATTCATTGCACATGAAGTTTGCTGCTATAAAACCCACGTTTCACTATAATAAACCCTTTGGAATGTATTAAAAACACCTTAGTTATGGCTGGTAGCCATTATTATATAACTTGTTTAAGAAAAACATAAAAAGTAAATGTAATGAATAGCGCTATATAAATATGTAATTTGTAACGTAAAGTAATACCTTAGACTATAATATACATGTATTTCTGCTATATGATGACTTGAAACACTGATGTTCGGAATTCCCGATTCTATATAACGTAATTGCTATACAGGAAATAAAGTTATTGATATACAACTTCCGTTTTATTTAATCGCTATGATTTTCTCAATGAAAAATTAAAATTGAAAGTTGTACAGAGCGGAAACATTTATAGATCAGCGTTGCGTGCGCACGGAAAAAGAATATAAGCTCTAAAAATAGAGCAGGCGGTCCATCTTATTATAGTCAATGATAATAGGATTAATAGGCCTACAAGTATTCAATTAAAGTCTAAAAAATGCGCTTTAAAGACCAAGTGAAGAGCTTTTTATCAAAATTTAGTTAACATTAGATTTTGATAATAAATAGTGTATTCAGTATCTGAATGTTAATAAAAATCATTTAAACAAAATATCAAAGATAAATTTTAAGTAATTAGTTCAATATTTGCACTAAAATGTGTGTGTTTTTTTTTAGGCCAAATCCTAATCTCGTAGCCATTTGAGATGTTTTTTATTTCCGGCAACATAGGAAAGTGACGTAAGAGAAAGAATTTAGAGTAGGAAAAATGAATATTGTCACGTGTTTTGAATCTATTGCCACATGTTTTGAATCTTTTCCCGGTTCTTATTTTTAACAAAATTGTTAAATATAGATTTATAGCGTCGAGTGTTTTCTTTCTCAAACGTCACTGCTGTATGAGGCTATTCCAAATCTCGTTCCTTTGAGAAAAACCTCTACACTTGGTCTTTAATAAAACGCAACTTGTCTAACAATTACTTCATTTAGAATCGGGAATTGCAAAAAAAAAAAAAAGAAGATAATAGCATACAAAACTAAAGCAAGCGGTCCATGTATATTATAGTCTATGGTAATACAATTAATGTATTAATGTGTGAGTTTTTAAAACAATTTATTCCCTAGGATTTGTGTAAAACTTCCTACCCTAACCCTACCTTTTTTCAATAATAATAGCTATATGGTTCCCTAGCCTATAATATAGCCAATAGAATCTTGCTCGCAGCTTCATAACATTTGCCCATCCTTATAGTAGAGCAAAGAAGCATTAGATAACATTTATAACTCATTTCAACAAAGAAGAATTGATGGGCAGAATGTTTCACCCTTACCTTAAAAGAGCATACATAAACTTATTTAATTTCGGTAAGTATCATTTTAAGCTTTGTTGTATTAAACATTTAGAATAGTTTATAATATTAGTAGCAATATAATAGTTCATTTAATGGAAGTAAATGTTAAAGAAAATAGTCGTCGACAAACAAAGAAAAAAAAAGATTTGCTACTGAACAAAACCTATTCTGTAGCGGTAAGTGATAGTGTTTGGTCGTCTGCTATACAGAACTAAGCTACAGGCACTTAGTCACTTGTTCTGTCTTTGTATAACGTACAGATCAAAAGTATCAATCACCTAACCTTTCAGTGACTTTGAAAGGGAGAGAGAGTCAGGCAGAGAGAGAGAGAGAGAGAGAAAGGGCAGAATCTGATCCTCGGGTCATGAATCGTCTACCAGACAGTCTTTCGCCTCTGTGACGTTAATTAAGAAGTAATGCGATCTGTTCTTTTAATTATTGGCTGAAATTGTAAAGTTGGAACTTTTTGTTTACTGTCAGACTTTGTATAGTATTTCTACGACATCAAAAGGCTATACATCTCATTTATTATAAGTCTTTTTCAGTTCTTTTATTTTCTTGTGTATTGTTTTGTTTTTGTATTAGATTTTTTTTTACAAAAATGTTTTTGTTGGTGTTGTTTTTTAACTTTTCTTTTTCCTGGTATTTCACAGCTAAAAGTAAACCAACAATAATAGCGCAGACAGTCCTACAGATAAATATTAAATATTAAATAGAAGATCTTTGAAGACATGTTTCTTGTAATAAAACATTTTTAAGATATCTTTACATGATATTAGTACGAATAGTAGACAATTATACTATTTATTATTTGATCAAAGGCTTCTTGAGAACTAGTCCTCTGTTTATAATGTAGCGGGAGGCCTAAAACATATAGAATATAGAAGATAAAAAAAAAACTGAGGCGTTTTTGAAGGTGAAATAATGTAGTTGTGTCTTGTTCTTCATCCCAACAATACATAATTCCCCATGGTTAAACTTGCTGTTGCCCCATACGCCCAGTAGTTTGCACCCGATTAACCCGCTTTCTCGTAATAATAATAATAATACTATTTGTATAGCGCTACCAACAAACATAATGTAAGCTCAATGCGCAGTTTAACATTCAACTAACAACACGAATATAATCTTTAAGCTAAGAAATATAAAACTAATTGATCATTTTAAAACTTTACAAACATAGGAACTAATAAAATAAATGAAGCATTAACCGACCTAACATATAGGCCTAAGTAAGACATATAGGTCTAAGTAAGACAGCCAAGGCATGTTATCTAAGGCAAATATTGAAATAATGAGTTTTTTTTTAGTTCTTTCAATGGGAAGTAGTTTCTTCTTCTTCTTCTTCTTCTTCTTCATAATACTGTGGAGACCCCGTTAGAACCGAGGAAAGAGTCCACAATTTAAATACACATAAAATAAAAAGCATCACAAACAACAATTATATACACATGACAGAGTATCACTTTAGGTTTTTAGACCAGCACTTAAGTGACGATTTGAAAGCCGGAACTGTAGGGGCAGTGGTGGAGGCCTGGTCCAGGGTGTTCCACAGCCTAATGGCTGACGGAAATAAAGAATATTTGTAGACGTAGGTGCGTGCATGTGGGACATGCAGCTTGAGCGGATGGCCTCGGGTAGAGCGGGACACCTGTTGGATTCGGCCTGACTGAGTGGACATTTCCACGTGGCGGTTCACGATCTTGTAAATAGTGGTGACCTTTTTTATCGCTCTGCGGTGTTGTAGGGGCTCCAGTTGGAGTTGGGCCACCAAAGCTGACTTAGCCGCAGTTGCGAGATCTCAGATTTCAGGTTGAATATTTAAGATTTTAAAGGATGAGTCCCCTTAACTATTATGTTAATATGTCCAGTCTGTAGTTCTTATATCTATCAATCTGTTTATCTACGAACCTATTCATTACTCGATATATTTATTTATCAAATTTTCCTTCTATTTCTTATATACTTTGATATGTTGCGTTATCTATCTATCTCTATGTCTATAATGGTAGATACAAAATCGTATATATCCCTATTAAAGAATCTACCAATAAATTATTTCTTCAGAAATACTTTTTGTATATGAAGTGTACTTTTGAAAATTTGCTTTAGGCTATTTAGTCAACAATAAATCCTCTACTCAACCATATCAAGAAACCTTTTAGAAATCACATTCAACAATACATTTTTTTTATTTCATTATATTATTGTTTATCTAATACATTGAATTCAATGCGCATGACTAAACGGAAGAAAAGCTTTGAGCATTTCTCAACAAACAAAACAATGATAAAATATAAAACAAAAAGAAAAATAAACAACATCATTCGGAAGCCATTTCAAAATTCCTAGTAATTGGATTAAAATAAATTGTAAATATAAGTCCGAAATAAAAGAAAAAGTCTTAGACAGTACAATGGAGAAATAGGACGCATGCCACGGAAAACTTTGTCAGACAGCTAGAGTAATGGAACAGCTAATCGTATTAGTTCCCTTCTGCACACAACATTAAGTAACGGCTTTACATTCTGGGCCATTGGATGTATTAAAGTCTGTAGACTGACGGAAAAATACTCGACCATTGGATGTATTAAAGTCTAGTCTAACGGAAAAGATACTCGACTGATTACGAGATGGAAGCTCAGACTTGGTATTACGATGTGATATGCTATTGTTGATTTTTTTGCGTTCGATGGTTTAGACTTCTTTGTGCAAGGACTTCGAGTCACACAAAACAAATACACTTCAATCGGATGAAATCCAACGTACAATATGACTCGTTGGAAAAATTAACGACAATGGATATAATGAACTGAAATCCATGAGCGGAAGGACATTACTTCCTACTGCAAGGTTCATTACTGGCAAATATTCACAACTGACAAGAGTAACACCGATAGTTAAATCACTAAAAACCTAGAAACACTAGAGGACAGAAGAGCAAAGAGTAAAGTAGTAATAATATATAAGGCATACAATTCTAATTTAGAAATACAACACAATAACAACCTGTTGCAATGCTCAGATATACATAAGGACAAAAACCATTTCTTTATGCAAGAACTAATGCATATGAGTAGGCCTACTCTTTTTTCCCTATTGGCATTCGAGAATGGAATGGGTTGCCTGAATAAACCAGGAAAACCAGTAGCTTAAAGTCATTTAAAACACTAACAGAAATGTAGGAATAGACTCAGTCCACGGACGAGCGTAGGACGCAATAATCTTCTTTATAGAAGGAGCGTCTGTAATGTCTAAGATAAGATAAATAACTATTACATAGTCCTCTTATTAATCTTATTAATAGCCTACAATTTTCGTTGGAATGTTACGTCACATTAAGAACAAAAATGCCATTTTCCCAGCCGAGTATAATGTAGAAGTATTTACAGGTGTGACGTCAAAACTCTCAGTGAGTACTCCCCCATCATATCACTCTTTAGCCATCACTGGAACATGTCCGTCTTAAGGGTGGACAATTTAATAACTAAAAGGTTAGAATTTTTTTTTGTAGCGCAGCGGGCGTCAGAAGAGGCTCTGTGCAATTGAAACATTTTAAGTTTTCTCAACAGGTGTTTCAATAAGTGAACATCTCCCGCCCCCATCTCCCTATTCAAAATACAATCTGCATACACTCTCTTGGTTGTTTGTTCTTTGTTTCAATCAAATGACACGTCAACTATTTTTAGAAAAATGTATTCCATCAACTAAGCCTGAAATTAACTCCCCCCTTTTATTTTAGTTTTTTTCTCAATGGACTAGAAGACATGCAGAAGTCTTACACGAGGTCAATGTCTCAACTCAGACAATAGACAGCGTTTAGGGAAACGCTGGGGTTGCGGGGAGGGGGGGGGGGGTGAATGGACGAAGACACCGCAGCGAATTTCCAGACAGTCAAGTTCAACGGCTAAATGAACAGAAATAACACGTTGCATATAAAAAAAAAATAAAGGAGGGAAAGTGAGGGGAGGCGGGGGTGATATTCGGTCTATCTGTAGCCTGGAATGGGTCACGCTCATGCCATGAAAATGCTCCAATGCTCAGCAAGACGCTCAACGCTCATGCCACGTCTGGAAGAAAAAACAATACAACGGCAGATCGCCAGACAAACGCAGACAATTGTACCGTCTGGTTTGACATCTCTTGAGATAGCATGTCTTCTTAATATTATTCTCAACATTGCATTTATCTTCCGACAATCAGCCAGCCTGCAGTACTGTGGCTGGTGGCGTTTTTTTTATAAGCGTTTTGTTCAAGTTTTGTAGTTGTTTTTTTGTAAGAAAAATGTATATAAAATTGAAAACTATACGTCCATTCTGTGTGTGTGTTTTTTTGTAAATATATTTTTGCGCGAGTTGTCTAGCTGTTGCTATTTTGAATATAAATATATACTATATACCTAATCTTTGTTTACGTCACTTGTTTTTAATCCTAAGCTTAAAGAAAATTCGACATAAACATTGCTTAGATGCATATTAAGAATGAAAAACGAATTGGTCGAATCTTTGAATGGTATATTTCCATTATGAATCAATAATTAATGAGTTTTTGTCTGAAGTATATTATACCAGTGGCTTTTCGTACACATTTTATAGTTATAGGAAAATGTAGGGAATGAAAGAGATTGTAAGAGAGTAGATTTAACTCAATAGGACAAAGACAGAGAGTGTGTGTTTGTGTGTATGTGTGTGTGTCAGAGATAGAAAATAGTGAAATCGAAAACAATTAGATAGAGTAACAACTAAAGTAAGTGAGTAAGAGAGAGAGAGAGAGAGAGAGAGAGAGAGAGAGAGAGAGAGAGAGAGAGAGAGAGAGAGAGAGAGAGAGAGAAAGGTGAAGAGAAACAAAAGCTATTGAGATAGAAAGATAAAATCGTAAAGTCAGTCCCACTCTCCCCCCAAAAAAAACACAATTTGAATTTACAGTGAAAGAGAAAAAAAAATGAAATTTAAGACGGAGCCGGCAACTTAAAACTTAAAGTGGAATTGACTATCTCAGCGAAGACACTGAAAGAAAACCGAGTTAATATAAAAACAGGGGTTAAAGGGGACATAAACTGCAATGAAGTTTAATTAGTTTGACAAGTAGTTTGTTTTGTTCATCAGGTTATATCCCTTGGAAAGACACATTGGGGGAAACCATTCAATCAATTCATTTTTTTTTTAAACTTTAACCCTTGAAATTGTCTCAAGTTTACAAATGTAGCAACAATTTGTATGTAAAGATGTAGACTATCGATAGCTCTTGAATTTAAAACAAACAAAACAATGACGTTTTTTCGAATAGATTGTTTGACATATTATTGTATAGTTTAAATAGATATATGTCTAGTCTGCATGGGATCTGAGATAGTTTCATACGTTTAGAAGTAATTGTATTACAGGATATGATGTCTGAGTTTTTATTGTTTTTGAATAAATTTAGGAGCCCTTAGGAACATGTATGTAATATTAATATATTTATTATGTTTAAAAAAGATAATTAATTGCATTCTGATTATTAAACTATATTTCTTTTGAATATTGTTTGTTTACATTCAGGCTATGTAAGTTAATATGGTTAGTAAAACAGCCTGCACCAGTTTCTTTGTACCAAAGTTGAAAGGGGATTGTCTGGTCAGCACAATGCCAAGGAACCAATACTCTCTTACCCACCTTTCACCCACTTATGTCATATACTCACCTAAGTATTAACTGGTGGATCCTTGCGTTTTTACTTAAATTCGAACCCGAGACCTCCGGAATAACAATCAAACTCACTACCTTTAGACCACGGGTCGGCAACCTTCGTTTGCTAATGTAGGGTTTTTAAATCCTGTAGTGTGCCGAGGGTCTAAAGGTTAGCCTGATTTAAGATTTCATTTCTTGTAGAATAATCTTGCATTGCCCTTTACGGGTTGGGGGGGGGGGGGGGTCTTTCGCATGCCATTAAATATCCCAAGTGTGCAACGCGTGCCGTAAGCTGCCGATCCCTGCTCTACACCTTATCTAACAGTCTACACATTGAAAAACTTGTTTTCGCACATATTAAATTAGGTTTCTATTCTAACAAAACCTACAAACCCAATTAATTGTAGGAATTTTTCATTACTGGAAATATAAATATTAAATCATAAAACTCAATATTTTATAATACTTCAATGTAATTTCACAATGCAGAAATGCATTTTAACATGCTTAATTCAATTTTCAAGTTTGTTAAGATAAGAAAAAGGCTAGATCTAAATCTATTGAAAAATGTTAACCAATAAAAATGAAAAAAAAAAACCCACAACAAACAAACAGCTTTAGACAATAGCGGTAGTAAAATAATGATGTGAAAACTGTGGTATTTTAATGATGTTGTGATTACATCTGGCCTAGTGTGCGACGCACCTTACCACAACACGATAACTTCTTTAAACCCAACCGATTTATTTTGATAACGTCACCTTCCAACAATGCACGACTGTACAAAATATGGCAGACAGTCTACGGGCCACCCAGAACAACGCGGTGCCGATGAGTTCTTGTTTATTGAATATAACACCATCAAAGTGTTGGGGACAACGTCTGCCTCCTCCCACATATGTCTGAAGGCCGCGTTCTGCACCATGGTCAAACACGGCTTCTGTTCCCCGGGAATTCCTTGCACGCGAGTCATGTTTCCCTGGCTCATTATTTGATCACTGAATGCTGGAGCTTAGAATCGTCTGCTGGTTGTTCTAGTTATTTTGTTAGTGGCGTAGTTTACTCCTGAGCTGAACCAGTTGGCGTAACTAGGAAAAATAACGTCTGGAGCAGGAGAAAGGATGGAGGGGAAGGGGGGGTCAAAAGAGGCGCCTATTTAAAATGTTAATATTTTATTAATTAGTAAGCTTAAGCTAAGGTACATTGAGAAATTGTTAGTTTGTCGCCTAATAAAGTTTGATTCATATGACTAACGCCCTCGCCATGCCTCTTTAGTTACGCTACTAAACTCATTGAAAATATAGTCAATAGAAACGTTAGAACCGAACTTACTTTACTGCCGTTTCCAATAGTTTCTTTAAGCCTGTAGTTGCATAATTGTTTTAAAAAATATATATATAACTAAGTGGTGATCAAATATGGCTCATAGTTCTCTAATAAAGCCCAAACCTTTATAAAGCCCACTTAATATAATTTTTAAAATTGATTGTAACAAAAATTGTGAGAAAATTTAAATACATATTATGATTATTTTTTTCTTCCAATTACTTTTTTTTTATACTGTACAATATAGGCCTACTATTCGATATCTGTTTTTGTTGCATAAGTTCATATTACTGAATGAAAAAAAAAAGTTTAAAAATAAATTAATATTTGTTTCGCTAGAAAAAAAATATGGAGTGGCTTGAGTTCAAAGATCGAGTCATCGCTCATGAGTAGACTTCAAATTAAGGAGAAAGTTCAGCCATGTCTGAACAGGAAGTATGTTTCCACGTGGCTAGCTCGCGCAGTCGTCGTTGTAAACTCAACCAAAACAGAACCATGGCGGAAGACCAATTTGAACAGCTAAACACATTGAAACAGCAAAAGCTTACAGCCAGGTCACACCAATTAGTCTACCTTTGATCACTGAACACTAAAGAGTTTTACAAGTCCCAAACGGCGCTGTTGGAACAGGATAATTGAATACTTTATAATATGATAAAAAACGCCCTAGGTCGTCTGATACGCCTGTAGATATGGATAAATGATGATGATAAAGTTCAAGAAATGATAGAAAATGATCTCACTAAATAGCTGCAAATGATGTAATCAAATTGACATCAATAAAAAGAAAAATTCTCAAACTAATGAGTTCGAATTCATTTGCAATCAGTCAAATGGGCCAAGAAAATGATATTTTTTTTGCATTTTTTTAAATGTATACAAATGTATTTGAAAATGGAATTACAGTATATAATTTGCATGGACGTATATAAGGCCTATGTATATATATATATATATTGGAAATGTATTGATGATTCATTTAAAGTTGTTTTCTTTTATTTTATTATGGCTTAGAGATTATTTGGGTAAGACTTGCATCAATAATAATTCATGTAGAGTTATTTATTATGGCGTAGAGATTATTTGTGTACGAATTGCATCAATAATAATTCATGTAGAGTTATTTATTATGGCGTAGAGATTATTTGGGTAAGACTTGCATCAATAATAATTCATGTAGAGTTATTTATTATGGTGTAGAGATTATTTGGGTAAGACTTGCATCAATAATAATTCATGTAGAGTTATTTATTATGGCGTAGAGATTATTTGGGTAAGACTTGCATCAATAATAATTCATGTAGAGTTATTTATTATGGTGTAGAGATTATTTGCGTGCACCAACATTGTTAGTTCTTGTTGTCTGTTCATATTTCTAGTAGGCATTTTTTCTTTGCAATATGAACATCTATTCTAGCACTGTAAGTACTCTCACCAACACAGAGGTGTACATGTAATAATTTTATGATGTTTTGCAGCGTGTTATGGAGGCTACTTACCATTGACCAGTTAAGTTTAATGCAATTATCATTTTAATAAGTTCAAACATTCCTTAACCGTTCATCGAGTGGCTTGAGTGTATTATGTCTTAGTGAACCAGACCCCAGACAGACGGCAGAAGACCTGGTCCATATCACCATATACATATCGTTTATGTTGTAATACACTTTTAACAATGGAGTATATTAAATATTCGAATATTGCTATATGCCCAGCGGGCACACCACGTCGTATCGTCGGGATAAAAAAAACGTGGTTGCCACGTGTTTTCGTCCTTTCCACGCTTTTTCACCGTCTATGGAGTTCCCGCTGAGTGTCTCTCTTGTTGTATATTCGTACATATTGTAATAATAAAAATGCTATTTACATAGCGCTTCCAACAAAGACAATGTAAGCTCAAAGCCCATTTAACATTGAGCAACAAACAACTCAGAACACGGATATAATGTCTAGGCTAAAAATATAAAGCTAACTAATATATACATGTGTCATTATTTTTGTTTCATTCTCTTTGTGTCATTATCGAAGAAATCACAAAAAAGAAGCCTTTCTTATAGAAATAATTATGTACTTTTAGGCCGATTGTTCTCTAAACGCCATAGTTTCTTACTATCATATATGTGTTAAGCAGTTTTCTTCCTTAAATGTGACCATCATTATGTGTGGGGAAAAGTTGATAATCTAAAAATCTATAAAAAAAAGGATATTCTGTTTTTAATCAAAAGGAAAAAAAAATCTGTATAATATATAGAGAGAAACAGAATAACACACACGCACAAACACACACATACACAGAAACTAGACTTCAAATCCATACTTAAATTTGCAGACGTGACGTCATAACCTAGATTTTGTTTTTAAGGTTGAGCAACATACTCTCCAAACAAATTTGTTTGAAATTAAAATTATAATTTGTGACAGATTTTGGTGTGTCAGTTTATTGTCGCATGTTATTGTTTTCAGTTTTAATAATATTATAACGTATATGCATTAATCAAAGTCCAGAAACTTTTTTTCTTCAACTGTAAAAAATAGAGTTTTCTCTTTCATGTTATGAGCTTATACTCGACAATCTTATTCGCCATACAAAGTGAATGTACGTAATTGCTGTCTGCAAATCACCAACGCCAACAACTATGACAACTGGCCAGTAAAGCGTCGACTATTACATACTAAACAGTCGAAATATATTTTGTTGTGACAGTACTAAAGATTCTTCCCCCACCCATACTCTCAACTCTTCCCTCCTCCCCTCCTCCCAGTCTTAAAAACCGGCTGATACAGACGTGATCTATGGAAACAGCTGAATTGATTTAGATTGACTTTTCAAGACTTTGGACACTTCAGCCTGGTCACTTCCGATCAGGACAAAGTCAATTTCACCAACCCACACTCCGGACCCCCCCCCCCAACCATCCTTTAACGTCTTTGACGATATACCTCATCTCTTGATCTCACCCCCCACACCATCAACCCCCCACCCAACCGCAAGCACCCCTAAAAACCCTGCTCTCTACCGCCAACCCACCAACTCTGGCCTATGGTCAAGTAGTAACGTCATCTTTTTGCATAATTCTATTGGTCGCCCTCCGTTTGCCTTACTCTCTATCTCGTTGACTCCTAAACCCATTTTCTAAGTAAAGGGTCTCAGTGTGGACACATCCCGGGATAAGAAAATGTATCCTTAGCTACTCCAAACCATCCTGGGACTTTTCTCTTCTCTTCTCTTTTTACTTTTTCTTTTTCTTAGTATTTCGTCGTCATGCCTGCCTCAAGGTTTGTTCTATTGGAATGACATTATCATCAGCTACAAGGTCCATTTTTCTATAGTGGACACTCTGGCAAAATACGTGTTGTTGTTTTTTTTTCTCTCCCTTTCTCCCATCGTCATTATGTCGTTGAACGATTTTATTTCTCTCTCCTTCAAACCTCGTATAGTTCAAGGAATGAAAAGGAAAGTGATAGGGAGTCTTGCTTAAAGTAGGGTTATTATCACCTAACCAGTCTAAAGTGGTCTATGTATCACACTAACACTCTCTCTCTCTCTCTCTCTCTATCTCTCTCTCTCTCTCTCTCTCTCTCTCTCTCTGTGTCTATTCTTCCCTCTCCCTCTAATGTGTCTCTTTCCCCGTCTCATGTGTTTCCGTGTATTTCTTACTGTATGCTGGTCTGTCTCTATGTCTAATGTGCTGTATTCTGGTCTGTCTCTATGTCTAATGTGCTGTATGCTGGTCTGTCTCTAAGTCTAATGTGCTGTATTCTGGTCTGTCTCTATGTCTTATGTGCTGTATTCTGGTCTGTCTCTATGTCTTATGTGCTGTATGCTGGTCTGTCTCTATGTCTAATGTGCTGTATGCTGGTCTGTCTCTATGTCTAATGTGCTGTATGCTGGTCTGTCTCTATGTCTAATGTGCTGTATGCTGGTCTGTCTCTATGTCTTATGTGCTGTTTACCTACACTTCTTTCTCCATCTCTCCCTTATGCGAGAACAAAAGCATATAAGTAATCTTTCTTCTCGAGTGGCATTTGGTCAAGGATCGGGTTGCCTGAACAAACCAGGAAAACCAGTAACTAAACATCATTTATAACATTAATAAAGATACTAGACGCGGACCACGGATGGGCGTAGGATGAATTAATCGTCTTTATAGAAGGAGCGTCTGTAATATATAAGATACGATTACACACTTGAAGGCTCTTATAGTTGTTTAGGCGATAGTAATAAAAAAACTTCCAACGATTTTCAAGTATTAACATACACACGAGACTAAATTCAATGTATAACTAACTAGACTGAATACGTATTGAGCTGACCAGCATGTATAACCAGCGATAGACTTAGATCTATACTTGCCAACTTCGATAACCATACACTCTGTCTTCCGATTATAACCGAATGAGACTAGAGAGGGTACAAACAGATTCAGGTTGCTTATTTATTTTTCCGTTTCGAATACGTTTTAAAACAAATAAATTTTAAATATCTTTAGTATAACTAAATTGTATCTATTAGTTTATTGTAATAATGAAAATGTACTGTGCGTGTATTACTACTATAGTGTATATACTACTAGCTTAATCTTATGAATAATCAACCATACTGTTAGCAGGCCTATAACTTAAAATATATTTTTTTGTAAAAGTAACTATAGTATTTAATGATAACTTAACTGTAAGCTTGTCTATAGCTAACTAAATTGTATTAATTACTAATGAAAGATACATTTTAAGTAACTAAAACTTATTTATCATATAATTAATTTAATTCGTTGGTTATTTACCGTCTCAGACAATAACTATAATATAAGCGTTTTTTTTTTTATTAATTAACTCTGAAAGACACTTGAGATAACGGAAGCGTTTCATATTTTAAAGCAAGTGGCAGGTGGACAAGCATGGGTTGCCAAGAAAACCGAAAATTTGGTAATTAAATTACAGGACTAAACTCCAACCAGGAAAAAACATAGAACGCAATACGTTTCTGTATAGAAAGTGCGTCTTTAAGATGTAATATAAAATAGATAACTCTTCGATAACTATAGACTTATCTAAGTTCTGATCTACAGGGACGCTATAGTTCAGGTAGTGAAACGGTCGAGGTAGGATTCTGTGTTGCCTGATTTCATTTCTTTACTTTCAATCTCTTGCAAGCTTCTTGATCTCCTGGACACTTTGTTTCAATTCCAGTTCTCTTGACAATTTACTGGAGCACTAAAAGACAACTGTCGTCTACTCTTGGTGTTGTGCGGGGCCCAATCTAATACCCGTGCGTTGGGGGAATCAGAACTTGGTACTGCCATAATCTACAATCTACACAAACAAATTCTAAGTACGCTCCACTCCCCATTTCCACCCCCTTGCATAACAAATGTCAACAGCATCTAAAAATGTAACAAGTTGAGTTTGAAAATAAAGTTATCAGTCGACGTCATCAAAATGGCCGGCATCACACTTAAAAAAAAATTGGAACCTAGTCAAATACTAGTTGTGGTTTTTTTTTCAGACTAATTTTTTAATGCATTTATAATAAATCGTCCGTAGGGACGCAAGGACATCAAATCCAGTTAATCGAGTTCTGTTGACATTGCGTTGGCTAAAATAAAAAGGCTGCTGGTAGAGTATGCTGGGAATGGGGGGGATGCTAATACTTTGTCTATTTGTATGCATTTAGAGATAATGGATTGGAGATGCTCCATTTTGGTGGCGTGGGGGCGTGTGTGAGGAGAAGGGAGAATGAACCCCCTCCCTCCCCGGGGGCGGAATGGGATATACTTTTAACACCAAGTCACGAGTTGGAGACGGGGTGCAGCAAGTCAGCGCTGAGAATAATATACTTAGCTCTCCGGTACGGAAGAAGCATCCGGCAAATGGCTGGAGGCATTAAAAGCCCGGCGAAGGCAGAGGAAAGTGCGTTAATGAAGGCATTAGACCAGGATGTTACTTTTTTAATTGCATAAGCTGGAAGAAAAAGTCTTTAAGATTAAAAAAAAAAGCAAAGAGAAACGGGAAGTCCCATGTGCAAAAAAAGTATAGAGAAGAGAGTAATTCATTCAAAACCCACTGTGTTAAAGATAGAACATTATAAATAGAGTTGTAGACGAGACGCAATTTGCATGCTTGCAATGTTTCTCTACTTTAGTTCTTCAATTTTTTCCAATTTTTTAACGAATACAAAGTGGACATTATCGTTTACATGGACTTTGGATGAGAAGTTAAAATGTATGTACCGGTAATGTAATCGTCCACTTGTTCCAAATAAAGCAGAAGTCAAGGAAATGACAATTAACACATTATTTATACTACTAGTGGCTATGCCCGTCAAAATGACGGAGAAACGAATGGGTACAAATTGTTTTGTTAAGAGAGAAAGAAAAAAAATACAGTATTACAATAAAAACTGGAGTGAGAACTGAGAACGTTTCTTTCGGTATTTAGTTTTTATTGTTAATTGTTTCTGGTCGCCCTGACCCTTTCGTCTACTTGTTGCAAATAAAGCAGAAGTAAAAAAAAATGACAACTAACATAATATTAAAACTATTATTAAAATAACTTTAGAGATTAATGTTCATTTCAGTAAAACATTTTGCGTGCTTTTTGATTTGACATCAGCCGCGAGAATAAATCCACAACAAACTAGAGAGGAATAAATACTTATTTTTTTATCTATAGTGACGTCACCTAATAGAAAGATACATTTTCGTAAGAAGACTAAAGTTCTGCATAGCCCTTATAAATAAACGAGCTGTTAATTCCAATATCTGTATTTAATTTGTGTACGAGATTTGCGTAATACTTAACGTCTATGTGACAAGTTTCAGCTCGATAGCCTTGCGGGAAGTGGGTCAATTAGCTTTCCGAAGGTCGGGAAGTCAGTCGGTCTCAGAAGGTATTGCGAAAATAAGATAATGGATTTCAAAAATTAATTAATATTGTACTCATTTCACCAGGGTGGAGATAACGCACTGTTTTTTATTTTCATGTCTTCTACAAAGGTAGCGGACATTAAGACTTGGAAATAACCCTGGAAAGCTGAACAGACTGAACTTCATCAACATTTAATTCTACATCAACAAAAGCATTATTATTTTCAGGCTGTCAAGAAACGCATTGAAAAGCATGGGCATCAAAACTAAGGCTTGAAATATTCAGGAATTACTTTTTTGGGGTTTAGTGTACACATTACTCGCAGCAACAGATTCTTATATTTCAATGTAGAAAGCAATGAACATGCAGGACTAATTGCCTCACCTCTATCTGTGTTAGCATATTTCAAAGGCTTCGATGACAAATGTCTAGACTTTGTTAGATTTAAACTATTGCTTGTATTTAAAAACATTTTTTATGAACGTCAAGACTTTTGTATGTGTGCTTCTGGCTGGCGACCGGACCTGGGGAAGGCTGATTGACATCTGTGATCAGATCAAGCAGAAACTTAGCTTATAGGTATATATATACGTTACGTTTATGCAACATTTTTAAACAATAATTTTTTAGCTACATCTTCCCATCATTTTTCCAATCCACAATAATCTTTTGTGTTGTTTTTTCAATGTTTTGTTTTTCATTACTCTTTACGGTGACCATTTTTAAATCTTTATTGAACGCACTTCATTGACCTAATATTCCCCGCCCCAATTTTTTTTTTATATTCATAATTAAATCAATTATAGAGCTATTAAGTTTTCCTTTTTTTTCTTTTTAAAAGGTTCATTAGGGTTAAATCTTGTAGAGACTAGCGCCAATTTATCTAGACTCTAGACTCTAGACTCTAGACCTAAACATCTAAAGGATTTATTAAAAAAATTTAGTCCTTTCTTGGAAATTGTTTTACTTTATTTCCCATGCAATGATGAAAAAATGTAATAGTAGTATACTTCAACAAAAGGCATTCAGAATAAACGAAGGCAATTTGTAGCTTGGAACTATTTAGAACTGACAGTTTTTGTTAGATTTTTAAAAACAAATATTTTTGAAGTTTCATATTAAAAGAAAAGGTTTGGTTTCAGATTTGTTTAAACTTTTTGTTTAATTTGTCTAACGTACTACGGCTAGAGTTAGAATTTCCGGAATGTTTAACCATTTCTTGTTTACAAAACGGTAAAATAAATGTATACATTCTTTTTCTACATAGATCAATTTGACGTCAAAACATAGACTTGATTGACCACAAAATAAAAAGTATAACTATCATCATTGCCTGTTTACCCACCTGGTGGCATAGGCCACACACAAAAGTTCTCCGTCCCTGGGCAAATCTCTCTTTGCTGATTCCAGTTTTATCTCATAATGCTTGTACCTTCTTGAAGTTCTTCTTTCTGGGTCTTCTTTTAATTGCTGATGGACTGGGCCGAAACACTTTGAGAATCAGCCACATCTTCATCGCTGATGAAGTTGGGCCAGCATACTTTGAAAATCAGCCACATCTCTTCATTGCTGATGGTATCGGGCCAACGAAATGTGAGAATCAGCCACACCTCTTCATTGCTGATGAAGTTGTCCATCGCACTTTAAGAATCAGCCGCATCTCTTCATTGCTGATGACGTTGGGCCAGCATACTTTGAGAATCAGCCACATCTCTTCATTGCTGATGACGTTGGGCCAGCATACTTTGAGAATCAGCCACATCTCTTCATTGCTGATGACGTTGGGCCAGCATTCTTTGAGAATCAGCCACATCTCTTCATTGCTGATGACGTTGGGCCAGCATACTTTCAGAATCAGCCACATTTCTTCATTGCTGATGACGTTGGGCCAGCATACTTTGAGAATCAGCCACACCTCTTCATTGCCACCGTACAATTGAAAGCATTAATTGATGAATGGCTGAATCTTCACCGTGTAGACTGTGATGGTGAAGAGTCAGTTTTCATGCGTGTTGTTGATTTTGAGCATCAAGTTTAAGCCGTTTCTAACACTGGTCATCCCAAAGAGTGATTTTAAAAAAGCGTTCGATTCGGGTCACTAAAAATAAAGCCCATAACACATAACTAAAATATTGTTTTTTAAAAACAGTTTTTTTATAAACCACTGAGCCTTACAACCAAAGATTTTTTTTTAAAATCACAATGTCTTTGTATTATTATATGTTGTTTATTTTGTTTTCTTGTAAGGTATACACGAGAAGTCAATGCATTTATTTAATTGAACTATTTAATCGATATAAAAATATTTTTCTCACTTTATTCCTTGTTGTTTTTTGTTCTTTTTAAAATTATATTGTAATTTTTAAATTGCTGTTTTGGCGCCTAATCAAATTATGGCGACTGGCGAGACCTCCCTTCGGTCCTTTACTTAGCTACGCTATTGCCAGTGAATGATCTAGTAGTGAGACCTGAGCTACTACAGTCCTTAGTTTAGTAATCAGACAAGCCTTTATTTGGATTTACTAGAGTTTATTCATTGAATTCCAACATATAGTCTACATAAATTATATAAACGCCCTGGGTTCGAATCCTGGAGAAGGCTGTGATTTGTTGTCGAATCTGGGGGGAGGGGCTTCCCCTGAGTCTTCCCAGCTCTGATGGTTACCTGACCTAAGTTGGGGTAAAGTAAAGGCGACTGGCTATTGTGCTGGTCACACAATCCCCTAGTATGCCGTGGCCACAGAAACTGGTGAACACTGCTTCACCGGCCACATAAAATCAATTCGGTCCGACAGGTAATTTACTTACCTACTCACATATACACATACTGTACATATACACATACTGTACATATTTACATACTGTACACAATCACATACTGTACATATACACATACTTTACATATACACATACTGTACATATACACATACTGTACATATACACATACTGTACATATACACATACTGTACATATACACATACTGTATGGTAACTTTTGATAATTCTAGATCTATATCAAGATATCGGTTACACCAATAAATAAACAAATTCAAGTTGTTTCTTTTTTCTTTCTTTTTTGTTTGTTTGATAACGAGGCTATAATTCAACCAGTTATTCAACACTTGTCCTTTCTTTTAAATGCCCTGATGGTTTGTTTTATAACCAAAATAAAAAAAGGGGGTTAGAAGGGGTGGGAGAAGTGTTAGCATAGCTACCACGTGCTGAACCTAACCCTAACCCTAACCCTATCTATAACACACACAATTTGAAAAATAAAAATAAAATGAGTTTAACAGCTAACTAGGTCAAAAAAATGTTTCCGGATCATTAAGCGCCGCCTGGTGGTCGTAAAATTTAGTCATTCGGTATTTAATGTTCCAGTTTACGATACGAGCAACACATGACACCAAGTTCTGGAATTCATTGCCAACGTAAGAATTGTGGAGGACGAAGTTTTACGCACAAAAACATCTATTTTTTTCCCCATGCACCCAGTAACGAGATTTCTGTAGAAAAATCTTGTTTGCGTTTCTGTAGCTGTTAGCGGTTTGATGGGGGGGGGGGGGGGGGGGGGAAGGAGGGGGAGGGGGAAGGAGAGTGCTAACCATTTAATTTAGTCCCTTTTAATCATTTAACTACCGCATGTTTTTAATATAAATATTTGCTGACTTTGCATATTTCGCCATTTCTTTCTTTATTTATTTATGACGTCGATTTGACTTCCTCGGTATTTAATACATCAAAAACTTAATTCATTCGGTTTGGATCACAACAAATAAAAAAAAATGTCAAACAAAATATCTAGAGCTACTAGTCAACACTGAGAACATCTTTAAATCAATTCAAATAAAATATCTTGGAGCATATTTAGATGAAAATCTAACCCTCAAAGAGCAAATAAAAAACAATTGTAAATCTGCAATGTGGAATCTGCAGAGAATAAAAAGTATCAGAAAAATTCTGCTAAAAGAGGCATGTGAAACATTAATCGTAGGCTTGGTAATCTCTCATTTAGACTACGTGAACTGTCTGTACATTGGACTGCTAGAGGGTATGAGGAATTTAGACAGCCGCGTAGAGCCTTTTACTTACCCGCTGATTTTTTCTTAAGGGAGATTAGGCTTCTCTGTTTATATGCCTATAAAAACGCCTTATGCGAGCCGACAGCACCTTACACGCTTTGAAATGGCCCAGTACCGTATTGTTTTTCCACCCCATCTTACCAAAAACCTACATTCTCAAGCTGACTGTGGATCCTGATAAGCGAGAAATTAAATTCAATGCCCTGTATTTTGGAGGCCGGCTTTTTCAGCAGTATCTCGTGGATACGTACGTTCGAGTGGAACGCGATCGTATTCAGTGGATCAAGAACAATCAAAAGAAGATACTTGCTGACAAATACATAGGAGTCACCCGTTTTCTTCTCGATCTGGAAGAAAAGAATAATGCTGATGTTGGTGAAAGTATTATTCTACCCTCATCGTTTCCAGGATCAAATAGAGACTACGTCGAACACTTTGAAGATGCTATGGCTATTGTTCGCCGTTATGGTCTGCAATTTTTATTAGTCATAAAGAATCTCATTGAAGATGGAGTTGTTCTACTAACAACAGCTTATCAATCGGCATTTATAAAATGATATCACCAAGTAATTGTTCTTTTGAAAGCCCTTAAAGCAGATTACAATAGATATTGTAATGAAAAAGAAAAGAGATGACTACAAAATACATTTGTAGGCCTATACCTGATTAAATATACTCCCTGTAAATAGTAAATTATATGCATGTGTCTTATTGTTTACAATTTCTCTTTTTTTATAAGGATCTTTGATGTTAAAGAAATGTATCATATATTCTATTAATATTAATATGATAATGCTTGACATTTCTATTATTAATTTCAGCCTCTAAAGACCGATCTCAGATCGGTCACCCCGATATTTTATACTTATACTAGTATAATGTGATATCAAAATATATAAAAAAAACTAATAAATATAATCACATGCATGATTGGTAAACCCGCTTTACATTACATAACATCACAGACAATCGCGTCTCATTCCAAAGTTAAACCGTTAGATGGCAGTTTTATAGAAGTTCATGAACAAACACTAAAATGGAAGCTCTGTTAAAGTAATCGGAACTGCTCAACCGGATGTTTACATTAGAGACCTCTGTTTAGTGCTCGCATTTCAAATCTTTATGTCCAAAGAGTTCGAAGATTCAATTATAGACGCTGACTGCTGCCATTGGCTGGGCTCTAATCACATGATCAATGCTCGTGTTAAAATACTTAATTATTGCTTTAAGCTGCGAATGTGCAGCGCTCGAGGAAGTGTTTACAATTCCATCCGGAAAATTTAAACGGTTGTGATGGTTGTGATGTTCATGGTGGTGTTTAAAAGTGAGTGATGGTGGGTAGGGTGTCAAAAAAGGAAGCCCGGGAGTACTAAAGTGCCTGTGTGGTTTTTAAATTGTGAGGTTTCCTGAAAAATAAATGGGGGAGTGGGGTCAGTCTGTAGATTGTATGTTGTTTGGGGGTGATATTCCTTTTAGGGAGATATTTGTGAAGGTGATACTGTGTGAAGCGAGAGCTATATTGAGTGTGTGAATGTGTGTGTGACTTGAATTGAGGGTAATTTTTTTTTCACGAGTGTTGTTGCTTGAGTAATTTTGATTTCTTCAATAATAATAATGGTAATTTGTATAGTGCTTCTATTCATACTATACAATTTAGCATGCTCAGTGCGCTCTTGGTGTGAATTGTATTGGTAGATGTATTTGTATGACTCGTTTGTCTCAGATTTTCTCCGTATCAATAGAGTATACAACAACAGCTCATATTCAGCCACTAACATCATTAAATATTGATTCTATTCTAAATCTTCATTTATACAAATCCTTCGTTCACCAGATAAAAGGAATAAGCTCCCTTTCCAAATTAATCCATATTATTACTGTATAATTATTAGCTGTGTAAACGTGATACGTTGTGTGTAATATAGTCTAAGGTATTATGTGTAAAAGAGAGAATTTATGTAAGGGTGATATTGTATAAAAGGCTAATATTGTATGTTAAGGGAATCCTGTGGATATGGGTGAATTACGTGAATATGTAGGGAATAATATTTTTTCTATTTGCTAAATTAAAAATGCTTTTGTATTTACTCAGAGAATATCTTCGAAATTATATAATTTTTTACTAGTATAACTAATTAAACCCATTATTATATATTACTGGATTAGCTCTAAAAGAAAACACTTGAAATATCCAGCAGGAACATACGAATACCGTACGATTAAAGTTTTTCTATATAATGTCCTGCATCGTATATATTTTACTTTGTCTATTTGAGTAAACTGCGTGATCAGTAGAGAGACATAATGAAACCCAGGGTGCCAGACAAATGACTTTCTGACAAATGTAAAAACAAAATGTCTCTGTACCACCTACACCCATGTCTAAGCTTAGAATCATAGCTGTATTTAAATAGATAGAGGGTGTGTATGGAGATCAACTTCCCAGGCTTGAGTGTCTGGGTTAGATTCTATTGTTGCCATAGCCAGTATTGACATAGCTTGGGATTGGTCAATGTTACTTTACATAGAGAAGTTCTTGATCTACCAAGAAAGCCGATAGTTTACTGTCGCCACTTTCACACTCGCCTCTATGAAACCATTAGTATTTGTATCATGATATTTTCTTTGCGTATCTATCAACATCCTTTCTTTGATTGCCTTTACTAAAAGTAGAATATGCTTTTATTAACCCTTCCGGTACCGACCTACTTTCCCATGCATACCTTCAGTCCCGCTATATACGCGCCTGGGACTGTAAGGGTTAAGAATAAAAACTTGTTTTAGTACTCGAGTGCTAGTAATTTTAGAGTTGTGATCATAATTATACAATTTGAAACTAAACAATTCATTTTAAATAGATAATGCGTATCAAATATATTATATTATATCCCACAAAGAACTTCATTAAATCTAACCTTTCATTGTAGATAAGTTGGCAAAAAAATGTAATAAGAACATAGAACTAAAGTGCCACCCCAACATTAATGTGACCTATTCTAGAATGCGCGGGGTCACATTTTCCACACGGACAGGAAATGTCTACTAATTCTTGCCCTGAGATGTCCGCCAGTGGCGTAGCTAGGGAGGGGCAGGGGGGACACATGTCCCCGGTCGCCACGTTAGGGGGCGCCAAAATGAGGATTAAAACTAATTATTTCATTTTATTTTGATGTAAACTAATGTATCCCAAATACGTTTGCAAGATTGAATGTTGGAGCTCCACAAATATCTTCATTACAAACTATGATTTTGGCGCCCCATTGAGCATTAAGGGGCGCCATTCTACTCATACAACAAATTACACATCTACAATGTAAGATTGCTGATGGCGTTGTTTTTTAAACATAGATCAGTTCGGGTTCAAATATTATTCTTCATATACTGAAAGTGGCATCCGGAAATTCTTTTGGATCTTCTTGGTTTTGTTGTTTCATATGGAGATGACGTATTTCCGAATCTGCGCATTTCACTGCAAATACTTCTAACGATTGCTGTTTCATTTGCAAGCTGTGAGCGGTCCTTCAGCAAACTGAAGCTTATTTTGTCTTATTTAATTCAATGGGACAAAATCGTCTGAGTTAGGGGTCGGCAACCTAGGCCACGCGTGCCAAATTTAGGAGGCAGAGCGATTTTCAGTGGCACGCGAGAGACTTCCAAGAGTTGTTTTTTTTTTTATTGATGAAAAAAAAACATTTTCCAGTTCTTAATAAGTAAAACTTACTTTGAAAATTATGTTTCTGAATGACAGAGCGACACATTTCAGTTAGTTGAACGCATTTACAAGGACGGGTTAAATCTTATAAGTTTTCAGACGTTCCTTCTAGATAGAAGATTATTACGTCCACTAGGCCCAAAACTCCTGCAGGGCGACAGGGATCCGTCGGTGGCAGGGCTAGAACCCGCTACCTGTCAGTTGGTTTTTGGTTGACAGTCCGGTGAACTAACCGCTGGACCAGCCGGCTTCACAAGTGGGTTAAATGGACAAACAATTAATGCAGGAATTGTTTATTTACAACTGTTTAACGTAAATGATTTGTATACCTCTAATAATTAAATATTGTAATGAATACCATAATGTGGGATTTATAAAAAGAAATAATAATTAGTCAGTAAAATATGTTATATTACAAAACATAACTTGTTTGTCATCAGTATTGAATCAAAATTAGAAACTTTATTTGAATTAAAGGGAGATAATTAGCCATTTTTATTTATGCTATTATTTCTAATATTGTGTTTCTTTTTTTTCTTTTATAATAGACTAAATGGCCTGCAACGTAAAACGTTATAATGACCAAACTGTAAAATGTAGTTGAAAATTATATCAATATTAGATCTATATGGCTAAAACATTTCATGCTAATTTTTTAACATTACATTAACTACCCAGTTTGTATGATTACAACATACGAATTCCGCTCTACTATAACGTACTAGCGATTCTACTGAGCATTGAGCAAATTAAAGACAATCTCAGTTAAACTGAGAATAACTATCATCAATATTATCAGTTGTTAGATCCTTATCTGGACAACCAAATGATAATGTTTACAAAATCATTACCAAAAGTGTGAAAGTTTGATAATATAATTTTTTTGGTATAAATGCAAATAAAAAGGTTGATAATCACAAATGCGTCAATTATTATTATTAAATATAAAACGCTTTACCGTTTTTTTTTTCTCCATAACCTTCCTTTGCTTTTGGCCTTGGTCTTGCTACGGAGTTAAATTGTCTTATAAAAGAATACAATAAAACAAGTATAATAAAGCAGGTTGAATTTTAGGCTGTTGACACGCTGAATGGTTTAGAAATCCTAGTTTGGCACACCATTAGCAAAAGCTTGCCGACCCCTGGTCTGAGTGATCTTGCACTCCTTAGCATCGAAAGAGAAACACTTGAGAATATTAATTTTGATAACCTGATTGGCTAGTTTGCGACAGTCAAATCAAGGAGGATCAATTTGTTGTAGACTATGTCTATTCCAGTCATGTATAATTAGTAGAATATTTTTTTTCCAATAAATTGTTTACAATCATATAGAGACTTATTAGTCTGTATTCTATTTCATTAAAATACCAGATGCTTCGAAAATGAACCATATAAACCGTAACATTTTCAAAATTTTCTTGGGGGCTCGGAGCCCCCAGCCTCTGTCGGCCCGAGAAGGGGCGCAGGCTTTGTGTCATGTCCCCGGGCGCAGATGACCCTAGCTACGCCACTGATGTCCGCCGAGTAGAAAGCAGACTAGGTGGAAGACCACTGGGCAAATTCTTCTATGGCTTTTCTCCATAAGTGAATTCCATAAATAAAGTCGTGAAATTATTGGGAGTTATTGTATAGACATGTTGTCGTCTGTTGGTCCACGGAGAGCTACAAACACTAAGAGATGGTAGAAATATGGTCCCATTGTCTAGGACCAATAAACTAAAGAAAACATTGAAAAGTTACATTTAAAAAAATCAGAATAGAGCTGCACGGTTTATTTATAGTGAATGAATAATGACAACTATCTAATGTCATTATCCTAAAACCATTGGTTCACTCCCTTATATAGAAACATATAAAAGAAAATTGAAAAACATAAAAACATATGTGTAATGCACAATACGTTATTATAACATATAAATCATTAATTTTGAAGTTAGAAATTCAACACAACAATTATAATTACTACTTTAAAAAACATAGACATAAATCATTTATTGTTACTCTATGTGCAAAGTACAAATTCAAATGAAATTATATTTCTTGCAGAGCGACATTTAAGAGTGGAATGGGTTTGCCTGAACTAGGAATAAGAACCAATAGCATAAAATCAAATACATCCCTTATCAAATAGCACTTCAAAACTCATGTCACTAAAAGAAAGCATTGGCAACAATAATCTTCAATTTAGAAAGATCGTCTGCAACATACGAGATAAGAATTTTACATCGTTTGGTCTTTGAAAATAAAATTCCTGGAAGACCGAAATAAAACGATGGGAAGAAAAAAAAAAGTGAAAAATAAAATTCCCAATAAATTGCTGTTAATTTCATGGTCTTTAGGTCACTATAGACAGACCAGATTCTTTGGATTATGTTGGATTAAGCCCCCTGTCAATTTGTCTATTTTTCTACTTTTCTATCTATCTATGTATCTATGTATCTATTTGTCTATCTATCAATTTTTCTATCTATCTAACTGTCTATCTGTCTATTTGTCTATTTGTCTGTCTATTTGTCTATTTGTCTATTTGTCTATCCGTCTTGTCGTGTTTTGGGAACACCACCAACGGTGCAGGGTTAGACGGTGTCTAAATGGTGTCTGTCTACATTAGGAAATATGTCACTGTCGTACGGAGACTTTAGAACATTTATATTTATTATCCAACGTATCTGCGATGATGGCACAGATTGCTGATGTCATTTTGTATAATGGTAGTCCAACATGAGCAATCAAATCACAACACCAACAAATTGAAATGAACTGCAAGGCAGTGGCGTAGCTAGGATAGGGGGAGGGGGGGTCCAAATTCGAAAGTCCCCCCGGGCCCCTACTTGAGGGAGGCCCCCAAGGAGTGTCCGAATTGTTTTTTTCTCATGTCATAATGTCGAATGTCAAAATGCAGGGGCCCCCAAAGAGGCCAAGCCCCCCCCCCCCCCCCAGGACCCCCAAATCCCTAGGAACGGCACTGCTGCAAGGATGAATTCAAAATGTTGTTTATGAAGTCAGAAGGCCACTCTCGGTATGTGACAGCACAAACAAGTCAATTTCCCATGCTAAGCCAATCTATATCTATCTGAGTATCTATCTGTATCTGTAAGTCTATCTGTCTCTATATCATATCTAGTTGTTGGTTTATGTATGTAGCTTAATATCATCCATATTATAAATTAATATTTATCTACCTTATATATATAAATAATGTAGAATAATTATTCTAAATAAATATATTTTACCTGTATTCAAATAAGGCCGACAATAACAACACATGACATTATTAAAAAAAACGTGATAAAATAGCTTTTATATTACTATTTGATGTCAATACTAAGTGTTAGCTAATCGTATACAATAATCATAGATCTCTTTTTTTAATACCATGATAATGAAATTTCTAGCATGTGAGAAAGTTATGATCATTGAAAATGTCATGTTTTTATATCCAGTGGCAGCACGGTAACAGCTTTAGACATAGTGTATGTATTATTGATAGGATTTGTGTATTAAATAATCATTTCAGTGTCTGACGCGATTTAACCTGCTCCGTCACCTTACACGCAAACTCCTTTGTGAGGGTTATTGGACGATGGTAATGATGATTGTGGCATAGGCTTAGTGGTAGATATGATAGATGGATAGATAATTAGATAGATAGATAGATAGATAGATAGGTAGATAGATAGTTTGATAACCTAGAGCGACTTATTGACAAATTTGATGCACATACTCACAAACATAAACACACACACAAACACACACATATCTATAGATATGAAGTAGACTGTGTGTGTGTTCAACCAATCAAATTAGTTAATTTCATAACACGTGACCTTACTGTCTCATATTGAACTTTTGCGATTTCACTTCGTACATGTGTCTTCGCTAGCGAAGTGGATAACGTATCGGACTGCCATGCGGGCGACCCGGGCTCAATTCTGCAGTTAGTATATACCTTTTTTCTACATTTTTGTTTAAATTAAATTACTTTCCATAAAGTCTTCAGTAAAAAATAATTGTTTTGAATTATTAGATTTATATTTTTCTGTTCATTATAGTTAACAAAAGTTGTATCTGTAGTTATAGAGGCCTGTTTTATTTTTACCCGGGGAACGCCAGGGCAATTTAGCTTGTATATATATATATATATATATATATATATATATATATATATATATTGTAATACATATACTTTCTGGCCTACAGATTAATGTACTTATGACACGCCTACTTATAAGTAAAGATTAAGGTATGTAGCAACCACAATGTCAGTGCTAACTATATAATGACTGGATGGGCTACCCTGACTGACTATATAATGACTGGATGGGCTACCCTGACTGACTATATAATGACTGGATGGGCTACCCTGACTGACTATATAATGACTGGATGGGCTACCCTGACTGACTATATAATGACTGGATGGGCTACCCTGACTGACTATATAATGACTGGATGGGCTACCCTGACTGACTATATAATGACTGGATGGGCTACCCTGACTGACTATATAATGACTGGATGGGCTACCCTGACTGAAGATAAGTGAAAAGTGGAGAAGGTAATTGACGCAAGTGAATAAAACGAAATGTATCGAAGTATTGGAGGTAAAGGTCGTTGCTTGCTTTATATTACACTTGACTGTATATTACTGCACTCCAGGCGCATTACTTAGGTAAGAGTAACCGAGCTAGTTACTTTCAATCACGACCTAAATGCTGGAAAAAGAATGATTTTAAATGGCTTGTTTAATGCCAACTACAAAGAAGTTTTAAATTCCTTAAGGGCAAAAAACAAAAAAAACTCCTTACAACATTACTCTGGCTGCACTGTCGCTAGAACGAAACTTTTTTGTAATTTCTATAAGCCCTGTTGTTTTTTATTTTTTTTTTAATTTTAAAAAATTGCAGTTATTTCAATCTCTCTGCCCGAGCTGTTAGTATCACAGTATTCGAGTAAAAATATGTGTATTATATGAATAGGCCTACTGTTTTAATGGCCCATTACACTTACAAATATATTTGCACTTACAAATATAAGCTATAAATTGACGCGACCTAGTCACAATGAAGTCCCTTCTATATTTAACAAATTACAAAACGTTCAGTAATATATATTAATAGTTAATTTCCATTCATTTAAACCGACAAGTTTATTAACGATAGTTGCTTTTTCATATCCCATCAGCAAAAGTCTAGTTACATCTCATTATCTGCAGGAAGGAAAAACTGGACGATTTCCAAAAAGTTTAAGCATGCGGAGATTCTTAGCACCTTTACTTAGATAACAACATAAAGGAGAAGCTGTTTAGTTGTTGTTTTTAAATTACCGAACATCTACCTCTGTTAGCGTCGTTCACAACGTGTGTGGAGATTTTTCTGTCGTGTATGTCTGATAAGCGGAAGCTTTGAAAGGTAGCTGGGGGATTTTTAAGTACAGTGATTTGTAGTTAACTGTATGATGGGCGTCTATATATTTAACTGGAGTTCAACGCAATATAATTTTACTTGTGGTGTACGAAATGTCTGAATATTATACTGAGTGAAAAGCGGAAATTTTTAACTCGAATGGCGTCTTGAAATGTCAAAACGTAAATTGACATTTCGCAAGTTAGTTAATTTCGCAAGAGTAACACGTTAACTTATGTAACAAGGAAACTTGAGATATTATAGCAAGCTACGTTCAAAATTAAGAACTTAATGTAAAATGTTACAGGATAACATAAAACGTTAAACTCGAAATAAAAATCTCTACATTAAAACTAAAACGCTGAAATTTTACAAGAGACATGGCATGTTAAATAAATTCAATCACAATAACCAAATGCTACAAGGTAATTTAAAGTATTACAAGCAAACTAAAAATTACATACTATAACCTCAATTATCAGAAGATAACTTTAAAATGTTTTTTCAACGAAAGCAAATGTACTAAACTAAGGGATATCGTTATACGACTGTGTGTGAAAATCCCAAAATGTCTTCAAATGTTTGCCAAAAAAAGTATTTTAAAAAAAAGCAGAAATTGTAACAAGATGCAGCAAGTTGCAGCAATGTGCAGAGCTCGTCCTCTCTATGTACAGGAACAAAAGGCCAGACTTAAAGCTTACACTCACGATTACAGAGGTATTAATTCCCTCATCGAGAGTTCTCTTCTTCTACTACTTCGCATTGATCTCCCCTTACAACAGTAAACACATGTAGATTATCTCCTCCCCTGCTCAACTTGTGTGTGTGTTAGTTTTTTTGGTTTCTTTTCCACCCCACGCGTATTTTGTGGTGTAGTATACCTTACATATGGACTGGGGAGCAAGAGGTGGTGTTGGGGATTGGGAGAGGGGGGGAGGGATGAGATGGGAGTCTCATCAGTTCTATAATGACTTAACGCCCTGCGCCATCGCTGGCGCCTTGACGGGGTGGGAGGAGGATTCTTCCACCCTCGACGGTGCAACCCTTGTGGTTACAACACACACACAAATGATAAGTGTCTTACATCACAGGGACACCAGATCTGTAGCAGACATTCCCTCCCTTGTCTTGATGCGTGACTTTTATCCTGCCTTCTACCCCCCCCCCCCCCCCTTTCCCAACCGCAACCTCCTTTTTAGAAGAAAATAAATTATTTATACTTCAATGCATTTTATGTTCTACGTTGTTTTTGTTTTACTTCACAGTTTTAGTTTCTTGTCTTTTCTGTCATTTTATGTTGTTTTTATGTTTTGTTTTTATGTTTTGTTTTTATTGTTGTTGTTTTTTTATGTTATGATTTTATGTTTTGTTTAGTATTATTTTAACTGCTTAGTTCACACGTCATTCTTTTTTTTTTTTTTACACCCGCACAGGTAAAATATACACTCTCGCACGCTCATACGCAAACACATTCACACACAGATTTAATCTCTCTAGAACACAAGAATGTAAAACAAAAAGTCTGCACGATACAGTATTATCATAGATAACACGGTATTATGGCCTGCCTAGGTTAGTGGGTGTATGGGCGAAAAAGATGGACTGACAGACAGACAGACAGACAGACAGATATATATATATATATATATATATATATATATATAGATAGATAGATAGATAGATAGATAGATAGATAGATAGATAGATAGATAGATAGATAGATAGATAGAGGTACGGAAACATAGTTTGATAGATAAACCGATAAATAGAAAGAGAGAGATAGAGAGACGGAGATAAATAGATGAAAAGACAAATAGACCGAGAGATAGACAGAAAGAAGGACAAAAAGATAGACGGATAGACAGATTGACATTTAGATAGACAGTAAGAAAATTGACAGATAAATAGACAGACATTTAGATAGACAGATAGATAGAAAGACAGATAGACACACAGGTAAGGTGATCTTTATAGATAGACATAGAAATATGTAAGGGGGGGGGGGGGGAATGGAAACTTGTAACAAAACGGTACAGTCGATAAACATGGGAAGAGAAAAGCTGAAATTTGAGGACAAAACGAAAGAAAAAAAAAGATGTTTAAATGTTAAAATAGACAAAGAAAGAGAAAGAGAGAGAGAGAGAGAGAGTTGGTTAGGAGAGACGATAAGAGAAATAAAAAATCCATAGGTTTATTATAATAATGATGACATTTGTATAGCGCTGCCAACAGACATCTTATTAAGGTATTGAACCGTTTGGTTAAAAACGAGTTTCAGTCTATCGGTCAGTTATTCCTGACTGAGGGTGTGATTTTTTTTGTCTGTCTCACAAAAAGGTAAATACATTTTTTTTTTAATAAAAATAAAGTGGCACACAAAAAAACAAAAACAAACTCATTTCAGTCCAATGACCCATTTATTTTTTTGGCCCCAAAATGCTTACAAAGGGATTGTGCGGTCAACACATATGCCTAGCATCTTGTACTTTAACGCAAGGATGTTAATTGTAATCAGAGGTGGCTAGGCTCAAATAGGTCTCCATTGACATGTCTTAATGACGACTGAAATTTTCAAATGAAAGAGATCATGAACTGTCGTTGCTATTTTTTTTAGGCATTTCCGTAAACAAAAAAGCGTACCTTTGCTGGTGTTTGACGATTGATTTCAACTTCGACAGCCAATTCTGGTCTTTTAGAAATATACAAAAGCTACAAGATTAGTTATGACTGATAACTTATGAGGAATCCGTTGTTTAGCAACAAAAGTGAGTAGGCGATAATAATAATACTCAAAGTGTTAGTCGCGTAAGGTTAAATTTAGATTTGTTTATAAAATAAATGAGTCTATTGTGTTTTGATTAAAAGACTAAGTCACAATTTAATGTACACAATCAATCGCATAGTTTTAAACTTGTTTCAATAAAGTTTGTAGATGTAAGAAATTTTTTCCGTTAATAACGTTCGTGTCTCGGTGGAGGTGGTGGTCTTTTGTTGACAGAGAGAGAGAGAGAGGCGGGGAAGCATGCAAAAGTTAAAACAGTCCAAAGTGCGTGTCCATGCAACGTCCGTCTTATCCCTACTTCACGCGCCTACCTGTCAACTTGGCTAAACGATTCCCCCCCCCACCCCCTACCTCCCTTCCTTCCCCCCACGCTTTCCTGCAACTCTTTTACCTCAATCTAGATAACTCGCGCAGATGTCTGTATCCGGCATTTATCTCCCCCTGTTCGTTGTGTTTTTTTTTTGTTTTTTTTTATGTTGTTTATTTTTTAAACTTTTTCGAGAACTATCTGTTACAACATAACACATTTTATTTGTTCTCCGCCCCCCCCCCCCCCCACCTCCCCCAGTATTGCACTTTAGTTTAATTACGTCTTTGCCCTTTTGCAACTCTTCACGGAATTGTCGGGATGTAAGAAATGCAAGACCACCTTAGAATCTAGTTAGAAACAAAACGAACTCTCACCTGTTTGCTCAAGAGGTAGCAAATAAGGCTTCAGGCTGACTCAGAAACTTGATTAAGGGGCAACAACTCAAGTTCAACAAAAAACAAATTTATTAAATTCTATCACAGGGGTCGGCAGCATATGGTTCGCGTGCCAAACTTGGCGCGTAGAGCTATTTCCAGTGGCACTCGTAAGATCCGCTAAAAAAGCAATTCAAGTTTCTTCTACAAGAAAGGGAGAGCTAGAACATGAAGACTTTTAAACTGTTGGCAAGGTGAAATAATTTAAAATCCCACCTTTGGCACGCTATTTTCAAAAGGTTGGCGACACCTGGTCAATGAGCTTACCGTTAAAATTGGTGTTACATTTGGATAACCGGGATAACATTTTTTTAAAATTTCAATGCCATTCAAGGCACTATAACTTTGAAGACTTTGTTTTTCCTACGTTAGTCTAAGACTGCAATAGATTTAGAACTGAGAATATTTCTTCAGCCTTTAGATTCTTCAGACATCCAATCTGAGATAATAATAATAATAATAATAATAATAATTACATTTGTATAGCGCTGCCAAAAAAAATAATGTAAACTCTGATCGCATTTGACATTGAGCAACTAACCACTAAGAATAGCATACGTAGGATACCTAGGAAAAAAAGACATGAAGCTAATTAATAATTTAAAACTTAAAAAAACATATGACAAAGCAAATAAATCAAGCATTAGCCGACCTAACATAAAAGTAAAACAGTAGAGGGTTAAAAAATGTTTAAAGAAGGTAAATATTGAAGTAATGATTTCAAGTTCTTTTAATAAGTGATGATAGAACATATTCGCCTTAGTTGGATAAGAAGTAGATTCCATACTTTCGAGCCAAATATTGGGAAGGCTCTCAGGCAAACGGTCGTCTTCAAATGTTATTATTATAAAAAATAATATGTATTTTTTTTCTGGATTATAATAACAGAAAAGGGTATTAACGAATATTAAAAGCATTTATAATATAACATTTATAGTTCTTATCCAGTTATATCTTTAAGAGTAGGTTATATCTAAAGACAGTTTAAATATTGCCTGAAAATATTTGATTTTTACAGTGGGTTTTTTTTCTTATTGTTTTTTTTAAAGAGTTTTGTTCGAATTCTACTTTTTGAAAGAATGTTACACAAAAGAAATGGCCCGTCAATAAAGGGAGTGACGAACCCACGCTGTGTTAAATGTAATACTTGTGACATGTTTGTCTATAACTAGATCAGGAAGTCCAACAAAATGTCACAAAAAAAAACCTAATCTAGAATAACGGTTTTTGACATCAAGTTTTATAAATCCTTGTTGTTTTTTTTTGGTTCTTTGTATCTCTTGTTAAAAAAAAACAAAAACTTAACTAAAAACTAAATGCAAACACACTGAGTACAATAGAGTGACTGTTGCTTTCCACCACAATTCCTTGATATAATCAGCATGGGGGAGTGGTGCGGGGGGGGGGGGGGGGCTTTTACTAAACTAAAAAAAACAATACAAATTCTCCTTAATAAATGTGAATTCATTTTTCTTCCCTCTCTGTTTTAATCTATTTTTCTTTTCGAGTCAACGCGTTTCCTGGAACCCACGCATATATTAGCCCCCATTGTGTTTATCTGATTATTGCACCCACCTGGAGAGAAACACCCATACAGTGGACAAAGAAAAGAAAATGGCGGTCTTTAAGAAAACCGAGAAGACGACATTCACGCACACACACAGGCTGACACACACACACAGTCTTACAGACACACAGGCTTACACACAGGCTTACACACAGGCTTACACACAGGCTTACACACACACAGGCTTACACACACACAGGCTTACACACACGCAGTTTTTTTTTAATAATGAGGATCTGAAGAGTTAAAACAATCACAACAACAAAATCGTCAAGACTAATCGAATACGTGATTCTATTGACTAATCGAATACGTGATTCTATTGACCGTTATTTTTTCTTTTATTTCTCTAGCGGTTGTTTTTTTGTTTGTTTTTGTTTTCCGAGGCGTAGCCCCGTGCCAAGGCGTGGTAAATAGAACTCGTGCTGTCTCGTTAGTAGATGACGTCCTAACCACACTAGGTTTGACGTAAGTCACAAATCTCGTTTCGGTAAATTTCCGAAGTCGTGAACGTTTTTATTAATTTTTTTTTTCGTTGTTTTTTGTTCTGAGAAGTTTTTGCAAAGACTGCTTCATTATACTTTATATTCTTCGAGCCTAAGATACGAGAAGGCGAAAAGACTAATATCACGCTCCCACACAAGCAGCAAGTTTACGATCTATAAGGGACATGTGATGGTCATAATTTACTGACATTTTTTTACATTGTAATTATTATTTTTTTCTGTTACGTTGAATTATTACTTGTAATATTTCCATTAAATTTGCATGAAAACGTTAACTTATTTTTGTCCTTAGTTTTTCCAAGGGATATTGTGACAGTGTCAGTACGGCGTGTGACATGTCAATATCTGTCTAGACAATGGCACAGAAGCTGAACTAATACTGTGTGTATGTGTGAGTGTGCACGTGAGTATAATGATATCAATAACAAACAAACAGGAATAATAACTCAGCCTAATTTCAAAAGTGTCTCGAAAAACAAACAAACAATTAAAACAAAGACATCTATTTCAGAAACTATTATTTCAAAATAAATTATGCATTGAAACTTGAATAATAGGAATTAATGTTCGGCGCCCTTACTAAAAATAGTTTTGGGTTTCTGTCTATTTAAAGCGAGTTATGACTACAGTGGGGAGAAGGTGGTATGTATGTTTGAATCCAAATAAAAACGAGGTCAGTATATATACATATTTTTACCTAGATCTAATAATAATAAAAATGATAATTCTAATTGTATAGCGCTGCCAACAAAACATAATTTAAGCTCGGAGCGGAGTTAACATTGACCAACAAACAACCAAGAACACGTATAATAACTCTCTGGGCTTAAAAATATAATATTAATATAAAAATAAAGCTAACTAATAAGTTAACCTAGAGAGTATCACACAGTCTATCAAAGTTTTATGCCGTAAATTAACCAAAACGCTTTGCAGACTGACAAGAGTAACACCAATAATTAAATCACTAAACCTAGAAACACTAAAGCAGGGGTCGGCAACCTTTTGATATGTGAGTGCCGAAGTAAGATTTCTAATTCTTTCAGGGCGCCAACAGCTATAATATAGTCATTCGGCTGTGGCAATCAATTTCTTGTAGAAGAAACATGAATTACCGTTTTTAAGGTCTTCCGCGTGCCATTGAAAATCGCTCTGCGCGTTAAGTCTGACACGTGTGACATAGGTTGCCGACCCCTGCACTAGAGGATAGAAGAGCAAAGCGCAAAGCAGTAATAATAAATAAGAAATTCAAATTTAGAAATACAATACAAATACAATTAGCCACAATGCTTAGATAAACGTAAGGACGAAAACACTTTCCTTATCCCTAATGCGAGAACAAATTATGTTATGAGTAGTTTTTCTTTCCAAGTGGCAAATCTGGGCATGGAATGGGTTGCCTGAACAAAACAGGAAAACCAGTAACATCATAGAAAACACTAATAGATATGCAGGACTAGATTCAGACCACGGATGTGCGTAGGATGCAATAATCTTCATTATAGATGGAGAGTCTGTAATGTATAAGATAAGATAATATTGAAAGTATAAGAACAAGTTTTAAATACAAATCTAGAATGAGTCGTTTACATCAAACAGTTATCATTTAACCGTTTCATATACAAGTTGCATGCAATCATCGTCCCAAGTATCTAGAAATATCTTCTGAACAAGACATATTTTCGACACATTAGAAATCTGCCGTCTAAACTCTAACAGAACTCGGTCTGGCACAGCCTCTGTGGTGCACCACTGATTGCTCCAGTATGGTTATCCATAGATTAACTTTACAGGTCCAAAGTGTAGCGAAAACTAAATTATCATTATCTCCATCTTGGCCGGGCAGCTAATCAAATTTAAGCCAGGTAAGCCAGCCAATCTGGAAGCTGTTTAGTTCACAGTGGAATCAGAGAAACCAACCACTCGAATCATCTCTCTCTTTGTATTTGATTTACTTACAAGTAAGTAGGGCCGGTGAGGCAGCTTTCACCACGTTCTGTGGCCACGGCATACTAGGTGATTGTGTGGACAGCACTATGCACAGCCGCCTTGACTTTACTTCAACCTCTCGTCCCTGACCAGGAATCTAACCCAGGACCTTCGGTACGACAGCCGAACGCGCTGACAGCTCGGCCACACTGCCCCCATACATTGCAAGACTTTGAGTAAATCAGCATGTGTTCTTTGTTCATTAAGAACCTTGTCATTTAGTCAAAAAAAAAGGTAAAGTTTGCCTATCTATATGGGCGGATTAATTATTATGCAGAATATGCACGTGCTTATGAAATAATGGGAACAGGACACCAACGAAGTTTTAAGAGCAAATAATGTTACGGTCCGTTTTAGAAAATAATGTGAATGTACCTTAGTCTACATGGAACTATTCTGTAAAGTCAACTGTTGAATAAAGATCTTCTAAAAAGATCTCGATCATAAAATAATTTATATACTGTAGATATATATAATAATAAATAAAGAGTACAGTCAAACATCGGTTTCCGTCGGAAATCAGTCCGATGACAGTCAGCAAAATCGGAAACGGACGAAAACCCAAGCAAGTATTTTCTTAAGAATCGATGTAAATCCTATTTCGCTTTCATTTTAGGAACTCCATAATATATACCCAAACAACACATATAGATTTTAAAAAAATATACAGTGTCTTATATTAAAAACCAAATTATTTTTGTCTCTACTGTAAATCTATAGCTTTCTGTTGGTGATATAATCCTATTGTTTTATAACATACACGATGAAAGCAACAAATGGCAGACTCTGCAAATATATTCCAAGCCAATCGATGAAACATTTTGAGAGTTCTGCAAAGAGCTTTACAGGTTATTTGCTAATGGATATTTTATTCGTCAATGGTCTCGACTCGTCAGAGTTCAAACAAACATACACACATGCCCACACATATTATACATAAAGATGTGGGGGGGGAGGGGCACTGCCGTACTCCGTACTACATATAAAATGTCAATGTTATCAGGAGATAACAAGCCGACGGAGAAAAGGCCCCCAGCATGCATTAGGCGGCCATTATTGTGTCTCCGCCGTGACGCGCCATGATGCACGAGTGGTGCACGCCGGAATTTGGTTGAAGATCGAAGCGAGTCTGGATAAAAGCGGAAACTTATCTTATCTTATAAGTTTACAGACGTTCCTACTAGATAGAAGATTATTACGTCCACTAGGCCCAAAACTCCTGCAGGGCGACAGGGATCCGTCGGTGGCAGGGCTAGAACCCGCGACCTGTCAGTTGGTTTTTGGTTGACAGTCCGGTGAACTTTCCAAAAACCGTTCAGAAAAAAAAAAAGACACAAAAAGAGAAAGACTAAGTGAGAGAATGAAAGAGAGACAGGAAGAGAATAAGAAAGATAGAACGAAAGAGAAATAGATAGATCGGAAACCAAGAAAGCTTGGCATATCGAAGCCTATTGTTTGTCTGAAATGTTCAAAGCTATAGATCTGTTCATTAATATGGACATTCTCAGTGCTATATGCGCATACAGCCAACACAAACATAATTACACTCACACATATACTAAAAAATACGCAGACACAAAACAAGACACGTATCAAGAAACAGATGTTTAACATTGACGGAATAATAGCAAAAGTAGCTCGAAACTTTAGACCGTTTACTCACCTGCACTACAATGGATTTAAAAACTGTCTTTATAGTCACTCGAGCGATAGAACGGAAAATCGAGTTACCCTCTAAACAACTTTGCTATTATAAAGGAAGCATTTATATAAGTATAGATTCTAAGTACATAATAGGGCCTAACCGAATAGACGATATCCACAGAAATCCACACAGTAAAGAAATCGAATAATTTGATGTACTTATTGCCGTGTGTGCTATCATACGCAAAGCGTATTCTCTAGAATACTCTTGATCAGGGGTCGGCAACCTAATGCACGCGTGCCGGACTTGGCACGCAGAACGATTTTTATTGGCACGCGAGAGACCTTTAAAAGGTATTGTCTAATGCAAGTGAAAACAACGTGTAAGTCAGCATAATTGGTGGGTGCTGCATGGCGAACTACATGGGAATCACACTGGACGTCGACTATTTTAAAGTTCAGGAATGTTTGTATGCAAAGCTTTCATCCTTGAACTTGCGATCTGTGATTGAATGTGATAGTCAATTGTATAGTTTCTCAAGTCTCAAGAAAGTCAGACGGAGTATAGGTAAAGTCTTGGATAGATTCGTTTCTTGACTGGAAGCAATTAAGATGTATCTTATTGAACAAAAATCCGTTATTGAATGAGGAGAACTCATTGTTGTAGCCAATGTTTCTGAATGACATGGAGACAAGTTTCAGTTAGTTAAACTTCCATTCACAAGACTGAGTCCAAAAGCACTTGAAGTGTTTGGCCATTGGAATGGATTTGCATTGAAACTGGACATATATATCAGTGAAATCAATTTCAAAGCATTAACTCTTTCCCTAATTTAAGGTAAATTAAGATAGATGAACATTTTCAGAAGTACACTAGTTATATTAAAACAATTAACTCGTTTGGTACCACTTGCATCAAATTTGGAGAATTTAATTAAAGGGAGATAATTAACCCGTTTTCTTTACATTAATATTTATAATATGTTTCTTTTTTGTTTCTTTTAAACAATTCAAATAACTACAATTTATAACTCTAAAATGATCAAATTACACAAGATAGTTGAAATTTATATAAACAATTTATTACTAAAGAATGTATATGCATACTTTTAAACATTACAATAACTATTCAGTTTGTATCATTAATTTGTATCTCTTCATTAATAGTGTAATTACTAGATTTAGTAGGTCTGATCAGTTTGTTCCGAAGGATACTTTACTTTCATTGTTAAAATAGATTCAAATGTGAATGAAACAACCCCTACAAACAATGTTAATCATTTACAATGCATCATATGCTTTTTTACTTCGCTTTCCAAAGATTGACCCTTAGTCTCTCAAATAGTAAGGGGAAAAAAGGGACATTATTACTAAGGCACATAATTAGGCTTATAAAATAAAATATCACTGAAACACTTAGTGATGTAGTGATATTAATGATATGCTGTTCAATTGTTATAAACAAAACAAACGTATAGACTATATAAAGCTATATTGAAAAACAATCACACGAAGTAAACTAACAAAGTAGAACTTATAACATTTATGCTACATTAACCTGCAATTCTTATAACTCCCCACTCGCCTATTCAGCACAAGGAAGAAGGCAACAAACTGATTTTTTTTTCAATGGAAATATCAATGGTAAGATATTTAAAAAAAAATTATATCTTTAAAAACCGTTTGGCACTCTCATGTCTATAAATAGGGAAGGCTGGGGTGTGAGGAGGTGTTCCAATGTTTGAATGTTAGCATTGAAACAATTTCGCTGCAATTAAGTGATTGAGACGGCTAGAAGCAAGTCGAATGTTCACCTCAAATTAATATTCTGGGCTGTCTTCCCAGGGCGAAGAATAGAAACAGTTTTATTGACTGTGGAGCCAGGCTTCAGTCACAAAGTTTAGGGAGGGAGAGGGGAGTCAGCAAATACGATGGGCTTAGAAGGGGCGAATATATGTATGTATATTGTATTTATAAATAGGGCTAGCGAAGTTACGTGGTCTCTACGCCCTCGCAGATCGAAATGCGACGTAATAAGACACAAAGTGTGCATGAATTAGATATGATTTATTTGTGGAGTATTCTAGCGTCATGTCGCGTGTGTATGCAAATACGATTACGAGCTAATATTGGAGCAACTCTTGAAAGGAAACCCACGGTGTGAAATAGACGACGAGTCAAATCTAAGGGGACGTAACACAAGGCTTCCAGAGTGAGCTCCCATTTCCAATGCACTTTTATTCATACTTTTGGTGGCGTTCTGGGAATTTAGCAGACCGTGGAGTGACAGAGTACATGTATAATGTAGGTTCTGTAATTGCAGGTTAACTGAGTTGAGGTTTTCGCCACCTCTAGAATAAGAGACATCACCCAACCCCGAAACAAACTAAACAAGAAAACCATAAAAACGAAGTTTTCATTATACTCCCTTTATTTGCAAACTAATCTTACCATCATGTAATTAAATAATTGATTGACTACTGGAAATGAAACGTACAGAAAAATATCTGTGTCGCAAATCTCAAAAATATCTCCTTACTCAGTATGAATTGTTCTAAAAAAAATCTTGGCGCATAATTTTTTTTTCTAGCTTTGCGCCGAAAAAGTATAAAAAGTTGCACAGGCAATTTTAACGCGAAATCAAAATATTTCTTATACTTTCCTTTTAAGAAATGAATATTGTCATAAGTGTAGTATTATTAAGTCGTTGTAATTGAAAATTTGATAGGATGTATTGTTAGGCGCCCCAAATCTGCTGTCCAAATTTCAGCTCGATCGGACCACGGGAAGTGGTCGAAAAATCGAAGCCAATTTTTGCACCATTGACGATTGCAGACATTGCAACTTAAAATAAAGGGAGTAAAAACAACAACAACACGTTTTTATGAAAAATTTTATTGACAAAGTATTTTTTCAGTCTTATTAATATGCAAGCAGTTATCTAAACAGTGCCATTATTAATACCCCTTAAATACCGAGGACGTCACATCGACGTCATAAAGAAATAAAAAAATGGTAGAAATATGCAAAGTTAGCAAATATTTATATTAAAAACCTGCGGTAGTTAAAGGTTTTAAGAAATTCTCATAAGGTGCCTTCGATTCGTTAAAGACCTTTCAGACGGGTGCTATTATTATGGAATTCGCCCAAAGCCTGCCTTTATTAAATAGCCGAAGTCCCAGGATATAGAAATGATGAATGTTCATGGGTTGCCACTACTGATGGATTTACCTTTGGTAGTGGGATCGCCATTATTTAATCAACAGCTTTAGAGACTTCGTTCACGTCTGGTGAACCTATCCAATGATGCCCCGGATGAATGTTTTGAGGGCGGATATTCAACGACAACATTGGAGAAACACACCATAATGCGCGCCCCCCAAAAAATAAATAAAAAATAAACAGACATGCGAAGTTCAGATTGAAAACCATGATAGGTGGTCGATCAACGCCCTTCGTTCACGGGAAAGGATTAGCGCCAACACACAAAATAAAATATCTCCGTAATCCTGTCAGGAAATCTTAGCGGGATAAGACTCACGTGAGGCGTCCAGTCAGACAGTATTTAAAGACCAATGATAATAGGTTAAAGTATTCACGGAGAAATGGCGTTTGTGTGTGAGTATTTTAAGGACAGATGATGTCGTATTGTAAAGTTTGAAGCAGCTAAAAGCGTTAGAGAAGTAACCTACATTTTGTTTGACTATTTTCTTTTATATGGGGCACGATGGCCGGAGAGGTGAAGCAGCGTTCAACCAGTTTCCATGACCACGACATACTAGGGGATGTAATGGCCAGCACAATGCCCTGCCGCCTTTATTTTACACCAATTAAACTATTGTCAGTGTCTTATCAGAGATGGGTAGACTCCAGTCCCGGGAACTAATCCTAGCCTTTACCAGGATTCGCACACAGAACCTTCGGTGCGCCAGCCGATTGCGCTGCCGACTCGACCACTGTACCGCATGCTTACGAGTATACAAGATCTATACCCCCGGAGATGCTTATTACTAAGGCCTCCGAAAAAACAAACTTGCAACAACACCAGCGTTTCTTCTACCCATTTCTAAAAAGAACTCCAGAGACTTGTTAGCACTGGGATGAAAAAAAGCACACCAAGAAAGCACCGTAAAAAGCACAGAATTCTGCCAACCTTTCTGCCAATAAATGTTGTAATGTATTTAGAAGAAAAACAAAACATGCTGCCCCCATTGCATAATAAATCATCACATTGTGAAAGATTCATGAAGAATTGAGCCATCCTGTAATAATGTTACATTATTTATGGTCCCTGTTGCGTTGTTTTTGTTTTGTTTTTTAGGTGTGTGTTCCTTTTTAAACGTGTAATTGCAAGACATTCTGAGGGACAATGTCTTCAGCGTATTTCTCATTTGGAGATGTTTTATTGGACAATATTTGAAACACAGAAAACATTCAATCTTTTAAGTTTCAAAAAAAAATATTTGTATGCTAAAAGTTGTTTTTTTATATCCTTGTGACAATTAAATAGAAAAATAGCAACACCAGAACAGCCATTTGTTCAGTTGATTGCTTTGGTAAATCAAGGAATTGTATGTTTACAACAAGGGCCTATTCCGTTTAAGCCTATATTCATTTTATTTTTTTTGTCATTGAGCTCATATACATCACATCCTACAACAAGAATTTAAAAAAAGACAAAACTGAAAAATTGTTTAAAAAAAAATTGTAATAATATTAGTCTATGTGTGCCACCAACAGGGGAAGTAAGCTAAAGAGAAACAATTTGTGAATGATAGATTAAAAATGTGTGATTAATTAAAAGATAATATGTCAATAAAATAAAAGCTGGACAAAACCTTAGATCGACTAATGGAAGGACGTGAAGTATGATATATTTATATAGTCTACAGTCTACATAGTGTGGTCCGGAAATACCTTTTATTTCTTGATGTGCTATCCACTTAATAGCGATATGGTTTTAGTTTTCGTTTGTCTTGATCTAATATAATCATCAAATTACTGTACCAATGATTCTGCTCATTTATCCTAATATAAACAAGTTGGCTAATAGAGTCATTTCCTACTTTATGTTTAGTGTGAATTTTTTTCCCCCTTTTTTTAAACGAATTTTGTTCTCTTATAATAATAAAGGTTATTAAATAGCAATTTAGAACCCATTTTCAAAACAAATTTAACTTTGTGATAAGAAATAGAGACAATTAAAGTGTTTGAAAAAGTAATGCTAAGGTGTAAAAGTTCATGTTGTTTTTTTGTGTTTGCAAAGCGTTGATTTATTATATGCATGCATCTTTCTACAACTTTCGATAACTTGCACTTACCTTAGACTTTTTACCCGGGTCAGTCTAAATACCGGAAGAATTTAAATCCAGCTCTCTGTAAAGAAAAAAAAAATCACCACAGTTAAAAATTACAATTATTCCGCTATGTAGCATGTGGTTCATTTTTTTTTTCACAATAAATATTTTTTTTCAACACATCTATTTCTCCATGAAGCAAACATCTAATTTTGAAGTGCTCTATGTAACTGTTTATATATTAAGAACTATTCGTTTCGTTGCGGCACAGAATCCTCGCACGATAACGTGTTTTCCATTAGTCAAATGGGAATTCTTCTATAATTTATTGTAGCCTGGCACCCTCCTTCCACCCCCTGTCCCCCCACTGGCTGTAAGTAAATTCCAAGCGACTCACGCCAATTAACTTCACCCCGGAACTAATTGTGAGGTAATCTACGGGTATTTCGGCGCCCCTTCCGCTCACCCCTTTCCCCTAACTTTACGCTTAAACCAAAACCTCGTAGCCCATCTTTCTACCTTGTTCAGTTCCGCGATAGGAATCTCAGATATATTTCAGATATATTTCAGATATATTTCTCAGATATATTTCAGATATATTTCAGTTTTCTTACTAAATAGGTTAGGATTTGTTTGGTGTTAGGTATTGTGGGGTGAGGCTGGGGGAGAGAAAGGAGTGAATACTATGCGGTGGGAGAAATGGAAGAAAACAATAAGACAAAGAAAGAAAAAATTCAATTATTCTTCTACTTCAAATGGTCGTAAATCTGCATTTAACGTTTCGGTTTGTTTATAGGTGTAATTCCAGATTTGGCTTTTTTCTTTAGATTTATACGTATGAACGGTGAAGTTTTCGGGTTGGGGGGTGAGAGTGGTTGGGGGAAGTGTCTGATTTGGTTTTCCTACACACCACTAGGGGAGCTCTGGTAGGGACTTTTCAGGATGTATGAGCCCTTTCAACTTACGTGTCACGGCAGTAGGACTGCGTCTTGTCCAGATGCTGACACTGGGAACTAAACCTGTGTAAATTGTTGTGTGACGTCATCTGTTGCGTTACTGTACAGTACTGTAGACAGCCATTTGGGTGTGGGGAAAGGAGAGGGGTGTGAGGTGCGAAAATAAATCGGCTGTTGGCAACAGTCCAGCTGGCAGCACAATCCCTTTGCATGTCGCGGCCCACAGAATCAGTTGAGCTAAGAAGCACCATGCGATTTTTGGAACGAGCAGATGGTCAAGTCGATTTGGTTTGGAGCAGGGGTCAGCAATATTTTGATAGTAGTGTGCCAAAGAAAAGTTTCTAATTTATTAGGGTAAATGTAATCCTGGTATAGTACTCGTGTAGAAAGTGGTTTAACAGCCTTTTTTGTTAATCTATTGCATGTCATTGATGGCACGCGTGCCGTAGGTTGCCAAACTCTGGTTTATAGTATATAACAAGTATTTAAGCCTTTAACCATAAAGTCTTCGATAAGAGAGAAGATAAGCAAAATAGATGTTTGGAGCCATAAAGCAAAATAGGTTTTGTTAAGCTATTGCATGTCATTGATGGCACGCGTGCCGTAGGTTGCCGAACTCTGGTTTATAGTATATAACAAGTATTTAAGCCTTTAACCATAAAGTCTTCGATAAGAGAGAAGATAAGCAAAATAGATGTTTGGAGCCATAAAGTAAAATAGGTTTTTACTAAAGTCCCTGATTTGGGTTTCCATTGTTTAAACGCCACAGTTTCACAACAAAAACAAAGAGATAAGTTTTCACAATATTACATTTTGCTGCCTCTCTGTCTATAATAACTTTAAACACTATATAAATATGTTATTCAAAACCTACACAATATAGTTTTTAACTCCCAAGAGTCAAAGAAAGTGGAAAATGTCTGTTTTCACAGTAGACTAAACAGGATTAACGGTCTTCCATACCACACCCCCCCCCCCCGCCCCCTCGCTCGCCCCTTATCCCTTAAAACGTGTTTCATTTTTGCTTAATTTTTTCCTTCCCTTCCCGTGAAAGTCTTGGAGATTCCCGCTGTCGAGATCAATAACGGTAATCATTCAATTTAATTCAAGCAACTCTGGAGGTTCTCTCCCTTTGGTGTATTTTTTTTTTTTTATTTCTTTATTTTATTTTAGTTTTTTTTCTTTTCGTTTTCTTCTTTTTTTTTTTTTGGGGGGGGGGGGGGGGGTTCGACATTTGTTTTTGTATCATCAATTATCTAAATATTCACAACTGTCAAGATATTTATTATTTCAGTTAACCCAGTTAACCTCAAGACTTATGAGATTAACCACGATGTTTTTGTAAACAATTTTGTCAATTTGCCCTCCTTCTGTTTAGCGAATACATTAAGTACATACATACATATAGTGTTACATTAGATGGGTCGTGAACCTATGAGCAAGAATGGTGACTTAGGTCAGCGGTTCCCAGACCCCCTGTACACCTAACATTTGACTGGTTGATAGCAACTGGTTGTCATCATAGGCTACTGGACTGTACAGTCGATTGGTTGTGCAGCAGGCTGCTTGAAAGCTTACCGGTTGTCAGTAGAACAGTTTGGGATGTTTACGGTTTGTTAGCGGATTGGTTGTCAACGGAGTGGTTGAAAGTGAACCAGTTAGCAGCGAACTGTTTGGCAGCTAACTGGCTGAGAGGGTAAGCCGTAATAGCACGGCTGTAGTTTATGAGTAGTGAATAGAGGGGTGGGAATGGTAGTTTTCATAAAAATCTTATCGTATTATATTTGGTAGACAAATCATGCTAAAAGCAACTCACCCCGACCATTGCATATATATTTAAATTTAAATTACCTAATACAAACATGCACTGAAGATGTGACGTGTACATTGTATACGAGTACATATAAATTGTTTAGGAATAGATAATAAACCACATTGTGTTCTGGGATTTGACCTGTGTGTAGTCTACATTATGTAGTTTTAAACTCAGAGGTCCGTAATATTAAATATATATAATAACATTGGCAGCAAGCATATGTATATATTTTTTATATGTGTATGTAAGTATGTGCGTGTTTGTTTAAGTATTGACTTTAAGCGCAGAACTTGAATAGATATACATCTTTATTCATGCCTACTACGTATTTGTTGAGACGGCAAGAAACACGATGGACGTAGGATAGTGGTTGCAATTTCGGAGTTGTCCTTTTCGTACTTATGTGTTTGTCGAATGAGGAAATATGTATTGACTCTAAGGATACAAGACCTTTACGGCACAGACCAACTGGAATTCTATTGACTAGCTGAGTGGTTATCGCATTTTATGGTTGAGCATGTGTGTCTTTCTGTGTGGCTTTTGTGTTCATAAGTGTGTGGCTGTGGGTGTGGATGTTTGTGTGGGGATGAGTGTGTGGATATGTGTGTGTGGTTGTGTGTTTGGATGTGTGTAGATATGTGTGGATGCGAGCGTGTGTATATATGTGTATGTGGATGTCTGTGTCGATATGTGTGGATGGATTTGTGTTCGAATGTGAGTGTTTGTGGATGGATACATGTATGGATATGTGTTTTTTGTATGGATATATGTGTGGGCATGTGTTTGGATATGTATGGGTGTATGCGTGAGTGTGCATTTAGATGTGGGTGTGTTCTCACCATTCTATTTGCAGAATGAAATACACAGAAAAAATCTGGCCACTTAATCAGATGCTAATTCCATTGACCACAAAACATGCATAATGAAGAGACGAGCGAGAGAGAGAGAGAGCGAAAGCGAATGGGACAAATAGAGAGAGAAAGAGAGAGAGAAAGAGAGAGGAAAATAAAAAGAATGGCAGAAAAAGTAAAAAAAAGTGGTTTGCTGTTTGTGTGTGAGAGAGGGAGAGAGAGAAAGAGAGAAGGAGAAGGATTGGCGAGATAAGCCTTTAATTAATTGAAGTGGGTGACATAATTATTTCCCAAAAACACGCTAAGGAGAATCCAATATCCAACAAGCATGATATTGGCTTAGTTTATGTTATAGTTATAGCTGATCTAGAGTTTTATTGCCTTTAATGGCCAAGCAAATTGGACATACTGCACACACTTGTATAACGCATGTATTGGTTTATGTGGTGAATGGCGTCTTTAATGTCGGCCATCAGCTTTGTCTGAGTGGCTACAAAGTGACGCACATAGTGACGCAATTACACATTCATACTCATACTCACACACACATTATCGTACTCAAACACGCACACCTTCGCACTGGCACACACACTCTCACACTATTACACACTAATGCACACACACACCTATACACACTCATGCACAGACTCTCTCTCTCACACACACACACAAACACACCATTACACATACATTCACATACACTTACACACATTCACACACACACACACACAAATTCACACACACAAACACACACTTTCACAAATATACACACATAGGTACATGCAACCACCTACACACTTGAGTGCCAACCCTCGTTCCACTAACTAAAATCATAAAAACGAAATAGTTCTTCGTTCAATTCAAAAACCATATGTCAGTATCAATTACTGTTGATTGAAGCTTATCGCGAGTACATAGAACTTGCTAAAAGGTTATTGAAGGACTGGCCTCTATTGGCTGAAAAGAGGGTCTTCTAATCTGATGGTCTCAGAAAGGACCCCCTCTTGAGTCAACTCTAGAATCGGAATCTGGTGTAAATTAAAGAATGAGCGCTACACACTTGCTCTATTCACACAATCTTTTTAATTTTTAATTTTTCATTCGTACCTCAAATGATCTGTAAATGTAATGCTTCTTATTGCTATCAGGCTCATGTGTATTAAAGTAAATTGAATAGAAGTTTTAAGTATTATGATCTTTCCAGGTGAGTTTATTGACATCTATGACTAAATGTATTGTCCGTTGTAACACTAATTCAAATGTTGATTTAATGAGTATTAGAAAATGTTGATTTATTGAGTATTAGAAAATGTTGATTTATTGGGGATTAGAAAATGTTGATTTTTTAGTATTTGTAAATGTTGATTTATTGAGTATTAGAAAATGTTGATTTATTGAGTATTAGAAAATGTTGATTTATTGAGTATTAGAAAATGTTGATTTATTGAGTATTAGAAAATGTTGATTTATTAAGTATTAGAAAATGTTGATTTATTGAGTATTAGAAAATGTTGATTTATTGAGTATTAGAAAATGTTGATTTATTGAGTATTAGAAAATGTTGATTTATTGAGTATTAGAAAATGTTGATTTAATGAGTATTAGAAAATGTTGATTTATTAGTATTTGTAAATGTTGATTTATTGAGAATTAGAAAATGTTGATTTATTTTGGATTAGAAAATGATTTATTGAGTATTAGTAAATGTTGACTTATTGGGGATTAGAAAATATTGATTTTTTATTATTAAGCTAACCTTCTTTTGTTAACTTTACAAAGAATACTTTGTGTGGGAATAAACTCTTTAATTTGTTACTGTCTCTATAATTTTTTTCTTCAACAGTTTATATTTTAAATTCATTACAAACTACGGAAGATAAAATGCTTCGAGCATGTTGCGCGCGCAGGTCTTAATTACCCCGCGGGCTAGATGAAAGCTTTACAGGTGGGGAAATAATGAAACACAATCCCCATGTACCTATCTTTGTTGTTGATTTAATATTAAATTATCAAGTAATAATAACATGGCGTGATATAAAATATACGCCCACGTGTTGGACGTAAGCCAAACTGAGGTGGCGGAAACTCAATATGCGAGAGCTGGGAAAGAATGAAAGAATGGCTTGTGTTTTATCTGCAATCTTTGCAGTGGCTTAAAATGCACAGCTTTTGCATATTGACATGACGTTCTCATCAGATACACCTTAATGGTTAAGTTGAGTTTTTCTTTATGTATTTTTCGGTCTATATGTGTATTTGTGAGTAGAGTATATGTGTCTATGGACCACTTCCTGCTTGAATGCCCTCAGCTAACCTACCTCAGATACACTCTGCCCCCCCCCCCCCTTCCTCAACCTAACCATTACCAACACATTACATAGTAATAAGGAACAACTGAAAAAGACATGTAAATATGTTTGTCTGGTATTGACTGCAAGAGAGCAAACAGCTCTTCAGGCTGGCTAACAATAGAAGAAGAAGAAAATATTAAAGTGTGTAGACTGTAGGGGGTGGAGGGGAGCGTTTGTCTGTGTATGACGCCGATAAATCCAAAATATTGTCGTAAGGTTCAGAATTAATGTTGGGCACCGCTTCATTTAAAAACAACTTAGGGGCTTAATATACATCTTTATTTATGGCTATGGCGCGCGGACGAGACTGCGTAAAGGCGATGCTCAGTTGTAATGTTATTGATGAGAAATGGAAATTTGACTTGATTACATAAATTCCGTCTTTCAGCAAAATTAAAACAATTTAGCAGACCAATAAAAGAAAACGGAAGTAGTTTAGGATGCCCTTTACACCAGCCTCCTGTACCTTTCTACCTGGTCAACCATTAGTTTTGCCACAGGAAACTTGCCTCAATAACAAACTATATGGTGGACGAACAACGAACAGCCACTGTGCACTGAGCACAAGAATTGGACTTGTCAGATTTTTTAAAAATGCATTGACTTAAAGTTTTACAGACGTTCCTTATAGAAAGAAAATTAGTACGTCCCATAGACCCACAACTCATGCAAGGCGGCTGGGATTGGTCGGCGGCAGGACCAGAACCCGGGCCGTTTTTTTGACAGTACAGTTTACTAACCGCTGGACCAGCCGGACTCACCAGATAATACATTTTCTGTATTAAGAAATTTTATAATTTACGCTCTTTGTAGAAAAAGCTTTTTGCCCTTTTAAACATTAAATGAAAAGTTTAGTTTTAATTTCATCAATCCAGATGACCAATATAAATATTAATTGATTTCAGTCAAATATTGTTAAATTTCAATCGGAATTTTAAAATCGTAACCCTTTCATATTTACATTACACACGTATAATATATTTATTTAATGTTAAAGTGCAATCGCGTCAGACCAAATTGATCCATAGGTTCGGTGAATCAGCGTTTACGTTTCATTTCCTCAAAGTACTAGGGTATTATGCAGACAGCACAATACCCAGCCGTCTTACATTTCCCTAACTAATGTCAGGTACCCATCAGAGCTGGGTAGACTCAGAGACACCCTCTAAGCCCGGGATGAAATTCTAGCCTTCACTAGGATTCGAAACCAGGACCTTCAGTACGCCCGCCGTCCACTGTGCAACATATTTGTGTATTTAGTGCAGATTTGTCTAAACAATAATTGTGCAGATTTTTTCTAAACAATAATTGTGCAGATTTGTCTAAACAATAATTGTGCAGATTTGACTAAACAATAATTGTGCGTATAAGCGAATTTTATCATTAAATAAACAAATAAAAGTGATGCTTTATTCAAAAAAAGATTTGTTCTCTAATCCATTAAGGTTAACTTCTAAGGTGAGAAAAAGATTGACTAAATGAATTGTAGATAACAACTTCAATGTTTTGCTTTTAATTTTTCGTCTGCGAATGTTGAATGATAGATGTCTATCAGAGTGGCCTATGCCACCTTTTTTTGTTGTTTTCTTTAAGAAGTTCATTTCTCAGGAAGAGAATATATTTCTACTGGATGCTTCCCATAATTGATAGCGAGAAAGCTTAGCTTCTAGCTGTAAAACAGAATAGGATATGCATAGGAAGTTTGATTGTGTAAACCTTATAGCACAATCGTGTTAGAAAAAAACTCCTGAAAAGCATCATACCTCCCACCCCACGCTCACCCACGCCCACCCCTCGCCCAACTGAAAGCTTTCACGGTTTCTCTTTCCCTCTTTTTTAAAACTTTCAAGCTGTTTCACCAGAAAAACAAATTCAGTGTCACAATCTGATGTTCCTAGTGAAATACAAACACGCGATTATGAAAATGCAAAGGGGGATCGAATACTGAATTCAATATGATTCCATTAGCGCGACTTGTCTTCGCTGGGCGAGGTCTTTGGTAGAAGAAAGAGAGGGAGAAAATAAACCTGGGCAGTATCGATATAGAAATATTTTAGATTCGCCCACACCGATTCAAGGAGATGATACTCTCTGAGGAATTAAGTCCCCTTTTTTCTTTTTGTCCTTGAGTTGTCGGTCCTTGCAATAATTTAGTTTGTAAATTGTGTCAATTGGTGAAAATAGAAAGAAAAAGAAAAGTTTAGCTTGATGGCTCTTGTAAATTGTATGTATGATTGTTTCTGTTCAGTACAGGCAGAATCGGCGACAGAACCAAAAAGAGAAATATAAAAAAAAAGAGACCGGTTCTATCACTGACGTCAGGAGTGGATAGTACGTTTGATGCAGTAGCGTAGCCAGGGGTGGGGAGCAGGGGGAGCGGCCGCTCCCCTTACGACCTTTTTCGGGGAAAAAAATTATTTATTAAATAATTTTAACAAGCCACGAAGCACTATTGTTTCTAATTTTGTTCTTTAAATTGCATTTCAACAATTTAATTTATTACAATCTTTCTAAATCATTCAGCGTGCCGACAGCGTGAAAGTCAAACTGATCAACTCTATTATTTTTATAAGACAATTTATTTAGTGGCGTAGCAAGATCAAGGCCAATAGAAAAGGAGCGTAATATAGAAAATCTTTAAAGCGTTTTATATTTATAAAAAAAAAGTAACTTATAATGTTATTATCAGCTTTTAAAAAAATATCCATTCATAGCTTATACACAATTTCATTTATCAACTTCCCCATTTATAATTTTCAACATTTAATTGTCAAGGAATTTTTCTAGTTATAGATATAAAGTCTGATATCATGGAGATTTACTCCTATCATATTATTTTCAATTTAGGTCTAAATCGATACAAGGATCCACTTCCGAATTAAAAATTAGAGGAAGAGATACATAATAATTATACAAACTAAATAGTTATTTTAATGTTTCAAAATGTACATATAAATTTTTTAGTCATTAAATATTTATATAATTTTCAACTATCTTGTGTAATTTGATAATTTTAAAGTTTTATATTGTAAGCCTCTAATTTTGTTTAAAAAGAAACAGAAAAAAAAAACATGTTAGAAATATTAATGTAAAGAAAACGGGTTAATTATCTCCCTTCAATTAAATTCTCCTAATTTGGTGCTAGTCATACCAAACGAGTTTATTGTTTTAATATAACTAGTGTACTTCTGAAAATGCTCATCTATCTTAATTTGCCTTAAATTAGGGAACGGTTAAATGTTTTGAAATTGATTTCACGGAAAGATATGCTCAGTTTCAATGCAAATCCTCTCCAGTTGTCCAAGTGCTTTTGGACCTAGTTTTGTAAATGGAAGCTTAACTCATACAGAAACATTGGCTTCAACAGTCAGTTCTCCTTATTAAATAACGGAATTTATTATTTTTTCCATGAAGATACATCTTAATTGCTTCCAGACAAGAAAATAATTTATCCAAGACTTTACCTATTGGCCTACTCCGTATGACTTTCTTCTAGAAGAGACTTGAGAAACTATTTAATTGACTATCTTAACAATAGATTCAATCACAGATTGCAAGTCCAATGATGGGAGCTTTGCATACAAATATTCCCAAACTAAAACAGTCGACGTCCAGTGTGATTCCCATATAGTTTGCCATTCAGAACACACTAATTATGCTAACATACGTTGGTTGTTTTTTTCACTTGTATTAAACAATATTCTTGGAGGTCTTTCGCGTGCCACTGAAAATCGTGCTGCTTGCCAAGTCTGCCTTAGGTTGCCGACCCTTGCTTCAGAGCATTCGCGTTCATCCTATAAATACTTTCGATACTAGATGTTAATCCCGAAAATGAGCAGTAAATGCACTCAATTTTGCAGAAATTCCCATCACAATCAGCTGCTAGAACAAAAAATTGTGAATGGTTAAATAAAAACTTTACTATTATACAATGTGTGTATCCTGAGGCACAGGGTTTTCTTATAATACTTGATACATACGAATTCTTAGTTATTCTATTAATCTGGAAAAGTTGCTAAAAGTGGGCCTTTTTCCTAAAATTTCGCTCCCCCTAGCGTCAAAACCTGGCTACGCCACTGGTTTGATGTGGATGACTGTTTGGGCATCACCAAGTATCAGAAATAAATTGGATGGGACAGGGTGGTCTAGATGGCAGCGCGTTCAGCCTGCAAATAAATCCGAAGATGTACTGTTCGATTCAAGGTCAAATTTTTATTTTTGTTCAACCAGTTCTAGAGTTGTTGTTTTTTTTACTTATCGATGATAAATGCCTAACATTCTTTTTTTTTTTTTGTTCTGGAAAGATAAAAGCATCTGGGCATTGACCTGGCCACACAATATACACCTGTAAGCAAATAGCCAAGGAGATTGATGCTTCACAAGAAGTGAAAGACAAACAAATTCTTATTTTAAAAAAAAACCTTTTTAAAAAATATTACGTATGAGTGAGTTTGCAATGCAAGTATAAATTATGCCAAGTAACTTTTAACAAGAGAGAAAGGCTTTTTTCATGAACGTGTTTTAAATTGGTTCATATGTATTGTAAAAGAAAAAAAAAAAAAAGAAAATGTTTTATGAATCTTTTAACCAAGGCGGTGTAAGAGAATGCTCGGGAACAATGTCAAAAAAATAACAGAAGTCGGTATCGTTGCAATCGATACTGTTAGTTAAATCGTCTGAAATCTGTTTTGTTTTCATTCTTTTCTACTTCACACACACACACACACACACACACACGCACACACACACACACACTCTTATATCTACACACACACACATATCTACACATACATATATCTACACACACACATATTCAAGATGGGGTTTGTAAATCGATTGTAACGAAATCGATTCTAAAATAGATTGTCCCCATTCTGAAACGAAACATTTTCGTTTTATTGTGCACGTTGCGACAAATTGGAGAAGGAAGAAAGAAAACGAAAGTAAAAGAGAAAGAGTAAAAGATAAGACAAGAAAACATAACATAAAACAGATGACAAGAAAACATAACATAAAACAGATGACAAGAAAACATAACATAAAACAGATGACAAGAAAACATAACATAAAACAGATGACAAGAAAACATAACATAAAACAGATGACAAGAAAACATAACATAAAACAGATGACAAGAAAACATAACATAAAACAGATGATAAAAGAGCATAAAAAAATGAACAACTTTATAACTTAAAAGGCAAAGAATGTGATCAAAAAATATTTCAAAAATATCATAAAGAAAAACAAAAAAGCCAGTAACATAGAATTTAATGAAAAGATAACAAGGCAGTTTTTAAAATGTAACACAATTTTACAAAACAATAAGAACGAGGAAACATTTTTAAAAAATAACGCTCTTTCGTCACTAAAACTAGATACATGTACACATATGTTTGCGCAATCAGCGATACAGAGTATATGGCGACTATGATTACGTTGTTGGCTCACATGGCCTAGTGACAGCGTGCTCGGCTGGCTTACAGAAACTCCAGGATCGGACTCCTGTTGAGGGCTAGGATTTGTTTCCAGGTCTGGAGGGTGACCTTGATTCAACCAAGCTCTGAATGTGTACCTGGCAGAAGCTGTGGATAGATTAAGTCGAATAGGGTTTGTGCTGGCCACACAATCTCTTTGTATGCCGCAGCGAGGAAAACTTGTAAAAACTCTGGCTCACGGGACGTTTATATCATATTGGTCTGACATGAATACTTACATATTTTCTTTTTTTGTTATTAATGATTCCGTTGTGCATAAGTCTTGTCGTCATAGTCATTGTGATTATTTTTTTCACCGGCCTGTCACAATGCCATTACAGTTCTATTGTGTACTGCACAGCAAGGAGAAATTGTGAAGTCAACACATTCCTCTTTTATTATATTGCATTGAGAAATTCGCGAGCTCGGTAAATTACTCTATGAACATCCATCTTGCATAGGCCAATATTTATTCCAACATCTAGTTTACTAAGGCCAACTACTCTACCAACATCTAGTTTACTAAGGCCAACTACTCTACCAACATCTAGTTTACTAATGCCAACGTCTATTCCTCAGGACAAGCAATAATAACAAACTTGATTTCTTCTCCTATCAAGACAACAAAGAAGAAAAAAAAATCCCACTCCCTTTCACTGAAGTCCCAAACCCGGTCACGATATTGAGTCATCAATTTTGTATACAAGAAGAAGTCAATCGACCATTTGCTAAATGAAAACACCATTTTAACAAGACTAGAACTATAAAAGAAGTTCTTAAGCCATTATCCAGTTTCACTATAACACCAAAAAAAAATTTTTTAAAAAGCTTTTTAGTTCATGTCATTTTCTACGTCTATCTTTTGTGCTCGAAGACTTACAATCATTAGATGAACTTATTTGTTTGAGGATTACTGACGATCAGACTAGTAGATGGGAAGATATTGAAAAAAATATCAAATATTTACAAGTCATTGTCCTACGGGACTCGACTACTTAGTTTTAGCTTTTATTGGTAAGTACATTTGCTTATAATGGCAAAGATATTTGAAACGTTGTTGTTTGAAAAGATTTCTTGCAAATAGACTACATTAAAAAAAATATTTCTAGCCGATTTCACTCTCACACACTAAATATTTAGAGAATTAGAGGGATAACAAAAGAATGTTCCAGACAAGCTAAAAGGGATGTAAAATTGTTCATGGTTTGTATTGTCTGGTTGATTTTAAAGGTCAATGAAATTCCCAAACCGTTTGTAATAGCTCCTTATGGCTTAAAAACGCATTAGAATTGAATGGGGTGATAAATTAAACAAACGTAATCTATGATTATTAATGAGAATACAAATCAAACGGGAATTACTGTCAAGTCTCATTCGAAACTGGAAATAGATTTCGAGTCTATGGAATTATCCATGATTTGTTTGAGTTTTAAATGGAAGCATGGGCTAAAATTATCACTTACTTGAACATGAAAGTTAAAGTGTCATTAAAATTAATATTTATGAATGCTCTGTTGTCCACCGAGAAATTATCCAGAGATTAGCAATAGCAATTAGGAATAACATTTCAACCTGGACATAATACAATTTGAAGTATGTGAAATAGAAACTTGAATAATTTACAATGATAAAAGACTAACATAAAATATATCTGATTACTTTTCGATAAAAAAAAAGACCACTTCCTTGTTAAATGCATGCGACGATATATTGATATATAAAATGAAAGTTGAAAGTCTACAACATCTTAAGTGTGTGTGTGTGTGTGTGTTAATATCTATATCGACACTTGAATTATAAGATTAAATGAACAAAATAGATACAATAAAATGCAATGGCGATATGTGTCCATTTTCAAGTTGGGTTTTTACTAACTCTTTTCGATCATGGTTATCATTTTTGCACGTGTCTATCAGGCATCCGTTTAAAACATGCAACATTTTTTTGTTTGGGGATGGATGAAGACGCGGGTGGGGTAGGTGCGAAGCAGCCCCATCAGAAATGACAACCAGCTTGGGTATATTCCAGGGAGGGGATGCAACGGGGCGGGTGACGACCCCATCAAACCTGATGGATGATCTATTTATTTTATTTTTTTGGGAAGAGCTTAACATTCTGTCAACAGATTAGATCGCAATCTAAGACTGCCAGTTTCCTGTCTTACTTTGTTGTTGTCAGGGTTGGGTTTTAATATGTATGTATTAAAACATACGATGGCCATTCATGATAGCATTACAGCTTCTACATATTGAGCTCGTTGGCGCCCCACTTATCATACGCCCCCCACCTCCAGCGTGATAAGAGTCAACGCAAAAAAAGATGTATGTAGCTGTTTGTGGATTGATAATCAGAAACCATGTTGGATGGGTGAAGGAGGTGGTGGTTCGCTTAGCTGAACAAGGTGCCGATAAATGATAGCACGTGTATGAGTAATAACTGTCAAAAATTACCGCCCCTAGTAAAGTTAAGCAATGGTTTAGTTTCAGATGTTGTATTAGTAATGTTGTATCATAAAGAAATTATATAAAATGTTAATGTATCGGTGATGTTGCAGAAGGCATACAATAAGAATATTGGTGTCATCACTATAACAACAAAACCAGTGGCAATCAAGTTCATCCATATATATACAACACCAATCAAATGTACCTTCTATTCTGGTCGCATTTTCATTTTGGTGGCATTTTCGAATGTATACAAATAAACTAGATCTATTGCTTTTTCTATTATTATTTTTTCTTTCTGTGTCGAACAGTGGCATTTAATTTAAGCCACGATTTAATAATCTTTCATTGTTATTATCAGTTGATTTTCTGTCAATGAATGGTAGGAAATTAAACGCATTGAAATTGATCATTCTCTCCATCTCCCCCTCTCCCTCTCTCTGTTTTTTTTCTGTGTTGATTTAGGCTTATCGCAACCATCGGTATTTATAAAAGACTTTAAGATACTTTGAGTAAAACAGCCATTCACTGTTTGCAAGTGGTAATGACTTCTTGGTCCAATCTTTAGTCAATAAATCCCTAATGTAATGACTTCATGGTCGAGTTTGTTATGTCAGTAAAACCCCCTAATGTATTTTTACATTTAGAGATATTCACTTTAGCCATAGTTCAATTTCGATATCCCTTTTTTTAAAAATACGGGTTTTTAAATTTACTCGTTTATTCTTACTGCTGAGTTGAGCAGGGGTTGGCAACCTAAAGTGCGCGTACCAAAATTGGCACGCAGAGTGATTTTCAATGGCACCAAGAGGTGTTTTTTTTTATTGTGAAAACAACATTTTTCGGTTCTGAATGAGGAAAACTGACTGTTGAAGCGGATGTTTCTGAATGACATAGCGACACATTTCAGTGAGTTGCACTGGAATGGATTTGCATTGAAACTAGACAAATCTTGCCGTGAAATCAATTTCAAATTATTTAACTATATGTATATCCTTATATTAAGGCAAATACTAATATGGAAAGTAGGGCTTTTTCAGAAGTACACTCTAAGCGAAGTTTTCTAATCAAAGGCAAGACTTTCAAATTGATGGAGCCATTTTTTTCATACCACATCAAGCCTAAATGGTTTGATATTATAACAAACTTCTTAGATGTAGATCTGTTTTAAGTAAAGGAATGTTGGAGATTTTAAAATGCAGCAAGTTAAAAAATGGGCATCCAAATGTGCCTATTTGCGGAAAAAAAATCTGGATGGAAGCTGCTTAGAAAAGTCTTCTGCTATTCTCAACTGCTAGGCATTCGCCCTTTTACTTTCAGCTTTTGGTTCAACTTACAATTGTGAACAGATTTTATCGCACATGATAGCAGTTTTAAGCACAAAAAATGGTCACTTACACGACAGCTCATTAATTCATACAGACTAATTACATTTAAAAGAGTTTTTATGTTCATCTTAGGCCCACGTGGGGCCCCCACATAAATTTTGGAACAGGGCTCCCACAATTCTAAATACGGTCATGCTCATCTTCTTTAATTAATCAGTAATATAAGTAATTCTAAAACAAATGTATGTGTATTATTACGTTAATAAATATAAGAGACTTATTTATATAAGACTATAGGCCCTATTATGTAATTTCTGTAGTTATTAATATTTAAAATATAAACTCTTTAAATGGACAAACAATTAATGCAGGAAATGTTTATTTACATCTGTTGAACGTAAGTTATTTAAATCCTCTAATAATTAAATCTCGTAATGAATACCATAATGCTGAATTTAAATAAAGAAATAATAGTTAGTCAGTAATATTTGTTTTATTACAGAACATAACTTTTTGGCATCACTATTGAATTAAATGTGGGAACGGTTTTTTTTAATTGAAGGGAGATAATTAACCCATTTCATTTGAGCTAATAATTTTAAAATATGTTTCTTTGTTTTTTTTTATAAATAATAATTAATTTACAATTTATAACAATAAAATATAAACTGTAAAATATATTCGAAAGTTATATAAATAATACAATACGAATTAATTTTTATGTATACTTTAAAACATCACATTAACTACCTAGATTGTATAATTATTAAAAATCTATTCAGATAACATGTTCATTCATTCAATGCAGTCTAGCATAAAAAGCACATGATCGCTTTCTCGGCCTTTTGGCTAAGTTCGATCACTCTGGCCTCCTCACACAATGTGTAGATCTTCTCCGCCTTGTGCGATTAGATTTTTCACAACTGTGTAGGAGGTCGGAGCTAACCCACCCCTCGAGCTACGGCTCTCAAAAACTATACGATGCCAAGTAGGCCCAAAGGAGGGGCAAGGAGATCAAACTCCGCCGCGCCTCCTAAAGGAAATATTAAAAAAAAGAAAGGACTAATAAGTCTTAAAGCAAAATAATAAAATTAACAGGTGTTAGATCCTAATCCTTACAAGCAAATAATATAATGTTTAGACAACAATTAACATTAAATGTGAAAATTTAGTTTTAAAATGTTGTATTTGATATAAATGCAAAGTAAAAGGATTATATTCACAAAAACGTTAATTTTATATTAAATATAAAACGCTGTAACGATTTTCTCTATAAATAATCTCCTTTGCTTTTGGCTTTGGTCTTGCTACGGAGTTAAATTAATTGTCCTATAAAAATATTTTTTTTTAAAGTATAATAGAGAAGGTTGACTTTTAGGCAGTTGGCACGCTGAATGATTTAAAAATCCTAATTTGGCACACTGTTAGCAAAAGGTTGCCAACCCCTGGAGTAGAATCTCTTGCTTTAACGTATTTTTTAATCATAATTTTACCTATCATGATACTTTTCTTGCAATTTTAGTTATTGCATATAGAGCGTTTGCAATGGGCGGAGCTTAAGTTTTTTAGTGACGTCGTTTGTAAATAGAGGAACAAATATGACATATGGTGAATTTTTTCTTATGCCAAATTCACATATGAATATTGGCTATCCTACTCAAAAATAAGGAGGTAAATAGTAGTACTGTAGATTAATTGATTAATGTGATTAGGCTAGGGCCGTCTAGACCTATTTACACTTTCAATTTCACTTTATAGGCCTACACTTTTAATGTTTCGTAGGCTAGGCTAATGGGCTAATGGCTAAGTAGGGCAGCTACGATGCCAAGTGATAGTGTTGATGAATAGGCTATCTAGTCAAGTCACTAATAGGCTCACATCGTCTATGATCTAGGTCTATGATAATAATTAAAAAAAAACTTTTTTATTTAACAGACATAATACAGCTTAAATCTTAATAAGACTTAAAACACAAAACATCATTTTAAAAAAGCTCGAGCCTATATGAAACTTTATTAATACAGCGGCCATTGTACTTGTACACCACTACACAAAGTAAACAAAAATCACGTGCTTTTTGTCACGTGATTGCAAACGCCCTATACGTGCTTTTTTCTTTTGGGAGTGGCATCCGGGCATGGAATCGGTTGCCTGAACAAAGCAGGAAAACCAGTAACCCAACTTAATTAAAACACTAATCAAAGTGCAGTACTAGACTCAGTCCACGGAGTAGCGTAGAATGAATAATGTTCTTTGTAATGTATAAAATAAGAGGATAATATATATATATATATATGTATATATGTATAATATATAAGTCTGCTAAGGTGGCAATTCCCATTAGACCATGTAGATTATATCTATTTTTACAGAGAAACGAAAACCGCTTAAGCTTATGTAAGAAAACATGGAATCATCGAGTGTCCAGGGCAGGAGAGACTAAAGGATGTGTATGAATGGGGACCCACTCTTCGGTGACATTCAATCCACGCCTCTGATTAAGAGCTAAAAAGCGGCTCCACGCATGGAGCAGTGGGTTGCAATCTGGCACTTTGATAACGCAAATATTTGTATTCCATTTAGATTTCTTGTTTCCTGCGTAGATTGTATATCTTCTGAATGTGACAGCTCGGGTTTACGGGAATTTCTACTGCTTAGCGCGTGCCTGGGTCGCGATTGATACTTTAGACGTTGTACGTTCAGCTAATAAGGCGTATTGTAAAACCTTTTCCAATATCGCTTTATCAGGTTTCAATGTGTGTGTGTTTTTTTTTGTGTGTAAATAGTTACTTAATTTTCAGTTTAAACTAAGCTACTTAAAACGTATTATAAAAAAAAAAATGAACAGAATTTTAACAGCAATGTATATGGCATTAGCCTAGGAAGATGTTAATCTCTATGCACATTGTACTGGTCACACAATCCTTTTTATGTCGAGGCAACGGAAACTGTTTAGAGTTGATTCATTTATAACCCAACGTAAGACTTTGGTCTGAAAGTAAACTTTTAGTTTTTTTTTTCTATATTAAGTTTCTTTAAACTTAGATACAATAAGTACTTAAAATGTGCTAAATAAAAATACTTATACTTTGATTACATTTAACAATTGAGTTAAACCTACACTCACTGTAATAGAAAACTGGGACATCTGCCTCCATTTTGAATTTTTTTTTAGATATTATTTCTCCACACACGTACAAAAATTATATCTTTTTGTTCAAAGGGATACAGTTTAGCAATCTCTATTCCAAGAATTATTTCGCAGTTTTTACATATTTAGATGTTAATTAAATAAAAAACGAAAGAAAAGAAAAAAATTATTAGAACATAAATTTTAAAAAAATAGCGATGATGCCAACTAAAAATCTCTACGAGAGGCTGGAAATCTTTGAGGAGAAAAGAGCTGAATGAGTCTTAGAGCCGTGGGGATCTATAGGAAGAATGACTCTGGTACATCCACAAATAGAATTCATCATAGTCAGAAAAGTTTTCATTGTAATACCTTCTTGAGTTTTAAATAAAATCATTTTCTTTCGCATTGTTACTAATGCAGTTTCCATTATAGCCTTGTAATGTAGACTATATTATTGTGAAATGTATATATCATATAGAACAATACTCTCTTAGCAAAATGAACGGAAATTTTTTTTTTATTGACCCATAAGCTATTAATAAATATTTATAAGACTATTATATAGATTTCTTTCAAGAAAGAAAGAATTAAAAAAAAACAGGGGAAACTAGACACTAGACTATGTTAGCTTATAGTTTTCAAAAGAATGTTTTGTGTAGTTCCATTCATATTGTTTTATTTATGGAATGTTAGTGGAATTTGAAAGCAGAATTGAACACATAATTCACCGGCTATTCATCTTAATCATACAAAATAAAAAATGTCGGAAAACTTGCTTTATACTAAGATGCATTGTTGTGATTGGATGTTCAAGAACACGAGACTCGTACATTGTAAGCAAAGAACTTGTATGAAACTAAAACCCTTGACCCGCTTTGAATTATTTATAAAAAATAAAAAAATTATTAAAAAAAACTGTAAATTCAAAAAGTGCTTTACTTAAGTCTAAAATTCAAATGTTGTAAAATGATTCAAAATGATATCATGTTTCAGACAGCGTCTGTCCGTAAGAAAAGCAGACGTTCATTAATTTTCGTGGAGTCAAGGTAAGACCTGAAAAATGTAACTTTCTACCTGGATTCGAACCCGAGAAATTTAGAATTGAAATCCAGTTCAACCTCCGTTTCCCATATAATATAGAATTAAAATATTTCCTCGCTCTGCTAAACAATCTCCAATCATTGCCAGTTGAATTCGTATAATTATACTTCTTTACTATAACAGTATTTCAATTATTTATTTAAAAAAACCTAGTCTAGAGTGTGAGCTCAACTAAAGTTGTTTTTTTAAATATTATAATTACTGTATCATCTATATCCCTTATGCGAGAACAAAGGCATATAAGTACTTTTCTTCCCGAATGGCATCCGGGCATGGAATGGGTTGCCTGAACAAACCAGGAAAACCAGTAACTTGGCATCATATAAAACATTAATAGAAATGCAGAACTACACTCAAACCACGGATGTTCTTAGGTCGCAATAATCTTCTTTATAGAAGGAGTGTCTGTAATGTATAAGATAAGAGAAGAAAAAAAATTGGAATGGTATTATTTATTCAAATATTGTTTCTCATGATTTTTTTCCAAGCATCATTTATATATTTAAGCTAGTTTTTCTTCAATGAGAAATGTGTATAGGGCCTTATTATTTAAAGCATCTGACACAACGCTCAATTGTCCTATAGATATTTCGGAGAAATATCGGAGCCTCAAAATATCTTAATTTTCAAATAGCATTGTAATAAGGGTAAAAATTCTGACAAAACAATTAACCATTAAAGGATTGTATTGAAATGCAAATTTGACTATTGTACCGTAATACTAAAATAAGCCATAATCATGATTCGGCACACTTTGCGATTATGTTCACAGCAGCTTACAATTAATGTTCTAATAAAAAAAGACGGAGAAAACGCAATGCTTTAGTGCTAAGCTTTGTTCCAAAGCTGCAATAAAAAGTTATGAACAATGTTAGCGTTACAATAATAATTATCTGATTGAATAATACTTTTGATAAAGCCGATGATAGGTTAGCAATTGTCGTGGGAATTCCCCATTTACATTTTGAGTAGTTATTATTGTTTGTTGAACTATTGCTCCCATCGTGAGTAGGTTTTATCAGATTGCATGGTATTTGTTGGGCGTTAACGATAGTCTACATGTATTGTATGGAAAATGTGTTTGGTTTAAGGCTGATGTTGTGGACAATGCCGAGAAATGTTTATTTCTTTTTTAATAACTTACCAATGTACTTGTATAGGGTTTTGTATTCAATCTCTTTTACGGTCCTAAGTATATGTGTGTGTATGGTTCATAATGTGCATTTTATTTCTTTATGTTTGAGCAGCAGACAAGAACAAATAGCTGAATTGTATCATTGGGATTTCCACATAAAAGACCAACAGGAAAAAGGGCCTAAGCAAACAATTATTATATTGATTATTGTAACTTTTAATTGAAACCAAATTTCTTTTTCTATTATTAAATATTATTGCGCTTAAAACTTCAATTGCAGCTTTTTTATTATTATATTAATATCCAATAAATGCAGTGTGTCTGGAAAATAAACAAAATAGATCTTTTGGATTACAACAGAAATAAACAATATGACGATGTTCCTAGTGTAAACTGGCACTGCTGTATGTTTTGATGTATCCAAATTTCTTTAGAAAATTCTACTTTCTGGCTAATTTAATATTTATTAGAAGATTGTGTTTTATTTTATATGTTTTTTTTTTGTTGTTTTTTGTTTTTTGGGGTGGGGAAAGGGAATTTGGACGGCATTTTCGGACAGTAAATGTACGTCTTTAGCTTGAAGAACGTCATTGAAATGGTATGTTTGTTGTGCCTAGTATCAGAATAACTTGCCACCCCCCTACACACACACAACTCCTCTTTCCCTCTCCCCTCCCCCAGCCTGCAGCTGACAACTGCAGTCTTCAATTACGAAAACCATATATATCTTTTTTTTTTCAATTTTACAGTCGGTGACAAATGTCTACTTTCGCTGGGGTCGACAAACTGCACATCACGTGAACAAGACGTGATCTCTAGACTCTATAACACGGTGACAGGTTGATTATTACCACCAACAAGTGTTAGCCCCCTCCTGAGCATCGCTCTCGACACTTCAGAATTAATCAAATACAGGAGCCCGCGGAGACATTGCCCTAAAATATTGCCTGGCAAATATATGCCCATAATTTCTTCGCTATTAAATATGCATTCATCCTGTTAGGCTCACTTTTTCGCCAACAACCCCAGTTCTCTTCGATTTTTTTAAAACAGTTACATTTTATTTTAGTAATATTTTTAAATAGTCTATTCCCAATAGTGAGTTCATTCACAATTCAATTTGTGGTTTTACAGTTTGACTTGTGGATGTGCATTTGAGGACTGACTAATTGGAGTATAGGTTTAGTATTAGAATTGTGAATTCAGAAGTTTGTGAATTCACTTTTGAGTGTGTATTAGATTCTCGCTTTTGAATTGTGGATTTAAAATTCACACCTAAAACGAAAGTGACTAAAAATCAAGACAAGTTATGCGAACGTTACATAAATTGAAAGTCTATTTTGTGTGTCTGCGACCCGTTAAGTAACGACTTCAATCTGCAGAGACTCTAAAAATGTCACAAGTCAATTAAAATACCTTGGCAGCCTGGCCTAAATAGTTTCCACGTATTTCATTTAACACATTACTTTGACGCCCGAGGTATCCCTCCTTCACCAACTGCTCGTTAACCAAATAGCTCATCGTTTACAAACCCAACATGTCACGAAATATTCATGCGCAAGTTTTTCCTGACATTTTTTGGTCAAGGAGTCAGAGAACAGTAACTGATAACGATGCATTTTGGTGTTTCTGCTTGGCACTGATTTGCCTGGTCCACCACATAATAAGAAATAAAGCAGTCTTTGCCAAATTTTTGTATTTTTAAGTGACCAGATTTTTTAAACGTTTACTTTTGTACTCAATTAACATTTTTTTTATTGCCTTCATTCTATAATCCCGCCTTTGAGTAACAAATCAAGTGATAAAGTAACAAGTGATAGGAATTCGTACATCATTTAAATAAAGGTTATAGTTATAAACAACTTATGAAATCGTGTTCCAACAAAATCACCAAATGTCCTCTTAGGACGATATTCTGACCTAAGTTTTGAACAATTTTTTTCTACCCGAAAAATTTGTCTGGCACCAGGTAGTGATCTTGGTTTCGGGAAATCCCGAAACAGACACAGACATAGTCAAAGAGGACCAGCGCTATGTGTGACACAAAGAATTTATTAATTAGCAGGATACATGTAGAGAAATATGTCATGAGTCACAACATATAATTTTAACCTCTTAGCTTATATATTAGAGACGCACCTTGTATGAAGTAGTTTATTGCGTCCAACGCTCATCCGTGGTCTGTGTCTAGTCTTGCGTAATGATCAGTGTTTTGAATGATGATAATTTACTGGTTCGTTCAGGCAACCCATTCCTTGCCCGGATGCCACTCGGGAAGAAAGATTACTTATATGCCTTTGTACTCGCATCTTGCGTCAAGCAACAAATAGGTTGTCACATTGAGAATCATTACATTTGTAGCTGTAAGAATACAGAGAGAGAGAGAGAGAAAGAGAGAGAGAGAGTAAAAGATAAGGAGTGAAAAGAGAGAAGATTTCTTGTTGTGTAATAGATAAGACTGTCAGATGCCAGAAGATAGATTGTGAAAATAGAGGAAAAGTTTCCCATGATTGAGATGATTGAGAGTGCAATCATTGGCCATATCTGTATCGACAATTGGAGCAGCTGGTGCCATGGAAATAAATGTTTCGATGTGTACAGTTTAAGTGCCAATCCGTGTCCTGGATTAAATGTCTGCTATGACAGACATAATGCACACGCATATACACACATATGCACACACACACACACATAGACACACAAGACAACAGTGATAGCGAACTTAAAACCCAACATATACACATCACAATACGCACACACACACACACACCTACGTACATACACACAGACTACAAGAACCACACCTACACGCTTTTACGCCAAAACGCACACACAGCCCCAAACACGTCACAAGCACGTTACAACACGCACGACAAAACATAAGCAACACACACACTGTCACACACACCACATTTCACGTCAGACAGAAAAATAACACAACACAAAGCAGCACAGACTACAAAAACAAAAAACTCACAATACAAATAATACTGTTGAAACAAATACTTCCTGTTTTGCTTTTAAATTGTTAAATCACTTGTTTAGTCAGCTCAAATATTAATTATCAACAATAATATAAGTTCCGATTTTATGTTCAATAAATCCATAATTTTAAACGTTTACTCTGTTTTCAGTTTTGTAAAGTAACACCGCGTCATTTCTCTGTAAATACAATCCTCTAGTTTACACATTCGGCAACCTGTTGATAATAGTGTGACAAAATATGACTGGCTGCGGCTATTTGGACCCGGGTCCCTTTATAACTAAATGGCTATTCGGACCGATTTTCAGTCGTAATTCCTTAGAACCCATAAAAAAAAAAAGAGGGCAAAAAACAAAATATATTGTAATAAATTCACTTCTTACCATATATTTTATAAGAAATAGCACAAAAAAATATTACAAAGCCATCCCTACCTAGGGTTGCCAGATACATGGGTACCAAAAGGAGGAACAGAGAGACAAAAAGGAGGACAAAAGAGGACACATGGCTACCAAAAGGAGGACACATTGAGTGTTTCATTTAAATCATTTAATTTATTTTCAATTGAATGCTGATTTAACCAGCTATCAGTACAATTTAACTACAATGGTTGCCAATAATTATTTATTTGTAAGTAAATTCACCAAGAAAAGTATTGTAAAAAAATATTAACTATGAATTCAATAGACTTTTTTTTTCATTATGGAAAAATACTATATTATTGGAAAATTAAACAGTCAATTCTACAGTTAATACATTATCATCTTTCTTAATTATACAAAATATCTCTGGCGAGCCAACTTTTTGCACAAGATTCTTGTTAGCATGCACACATTTATAAAACTGTTTAGCCTACATGTGAGATTTTTCAAGTTTTTTTTTTTGTAAGAATGACGCCCTGAGTTAACCGAGAGTCTGTTCCATTGAGCGTTTATCAATGGGAACACTCTTTTCACAATACCATTGAGTCCAGGGAACGGAAAAAAGGTCACAATTTTTTTAGCAACTCGGAAAAGCAACTTGAATTTGGGAAACTTAAAAAAACAAACTCAACTGCAATTATTAACCTAACAATAACAAAGAATTAGATCTGGGGGTTGGCAACCTTTTGCTAACAATGTGCCAGGATTTCTATATCAATCTGCATGCCAACAGCTTAAAAGTCAACCTATTCTATAATACTTTAAAAAAATTATTTTTATAGGACTATTAAATTAACTCCGTAGAAAGACCAAGGCCAACAAAATGAACGTGTTTGTGATTATCATCCTTTTTATTTGCATTTATATCAATTACAATCTTTTTTTAGTCTACATAACTTAGACAATTATGGTAATTATTGTTTAAAGTCTTAACATTATTTTGGTACCGTACTCAATATGAAGATCTAACACTAATCTAAATTATATTGTAATCTCAGTTTACTTGAGATGTCATGTAATGTGTTTAGGTTTGCAGTTAGTGAATTTTATACTAACTTTAAGTGGAATAGATACGTAGTAATCAGACAAATAGGGTAGTTAATGTAATGTTTAAAAATATACATAGAAATTCTTTAGTGATAAAATATTTATACAATTTTTAAATACTTTTTAAAGTTTGTTCATTTCAAAGTTATAGTTTGTAAGCCGTTAATTCTTTAAGAAAAGAAAAAAAACGGAAACATACTAAAATTATTACCGCAAATAAAATATTTTAATTATCTCCCTCTAATTAAAAAAATCGTTTCCACATTTGATTCAATAGCGATGCCAAACAAGTTATGTTTTGCAATATAAACAATATTACTGACTTATTTTTATTTCTTTATAAGTGTAGGTTTTAACAAAAGCTGAAAATAGAAGAGCGAATCCCTATCAGTTGAGAATAGCAGATGACTTTCCTAAGCTAAGAAGCTCCCTTTCAGATTTTTGTCCGCAAATGGGCACATTTTGGATGTCCATTTTTGAAAGTCTTGCCTTTGGTTAGAAAACTCCGCTTTGAATACTTCAGAAATATCGGCTTCAAAAGTCAATTTTCCTCTTTCAGAACTTGAAACTGTTGCTGTTGTTTTTTTTTTATCGATAAAAAAATTCTTGAACGTCTCTCGCGTGCCATTGAAAATCGTTATTTCCTGCCAGGTTTGGCACGAGTGCCTTAGGTTGCCAACTCCTGCATTAGATAACGCAATCTAATTCATTACATTTCCTGCTAAATACTCCAGTGTTATGCTTTACTCGACCCAGACACTTTATTGCCAGTAAATAAGAACATAAAAAGTGCACTAAGGACTTATAAAACCTTTGGCACAAAAAAGCCGGACATTTTAAGGGTTTTTAGCTTTGCCTGCCGGACGGAGGACACAGGGCTAAAAAGGAGGACATGTCCTCCTTTTGCCGGACGTCTGGCAACCCTATCCCTACCCCATAAACTAACCGATAGCCTACTAACAAGTGCTATCTGTTTATTTTATGAAACATTTGATTTAGGTCGTTATCGATTACTAAGTCTATCGGGTTCGAATCTGATTTTTCGTTTATTTAGCTTACCCACAGCCTAAAAGTCAACCTATTCCACAAATAAATTTCTTTTTTGAGAGACATGTCTTGCCCGTTTGTGATTCGTCCGCGTGCCATTGAATATATGCGTGCCAGGTATGACCCGCGTGCCACAGTTTGCCGAGCTTTGCTCTAGTATACTATAGCCATACCAACAGTGAGCATTATTCTCTCAATCACTTCTCTTCTTCCTCGCTATCATTGGTTAAATTTGACAGTTTTTCTATTCTTCCAATTTCAACGAAGAACTGTACCTTAGTTTCAGCGTTCTCCATTCCGCTTTCCATGTACTGTACTTTGTGGTTCTTTAATAAAGATCTGAGTCTCTAAGTGTCTGTCCTTTGTCGAGCGAGCGATATAAGGCGCAGTGCTGGTTGGAAAAATTCTGCCTTTATATAAGTAAGCCAATAAGTGTTGGTAAGTCAATAGTTTCACCAATGTGAGCCTAGAAGTTGAAAAATACATAATTAATGTATATGTTACTTTCTGGTTGTCAATAGCAACACCATAATAAAACGTGGTGAATTTCATTTTATTACATTGTACTCTTATAACGTAATAAAAAACATGGCGGTACATTGATTTTCGCCTTACGGCCTAGAGCCGTGGAAATCCATCGCGCCAATAAAATTGGGACGCATAGATCAATAGGCTGTCCATTTCTTTTGTAAAAATAAAAGGTCTCAGATAATTAATTTGTCACATGAAATACAACACGTCCCTGAACGAGACGATATATAAAAAAAATAAGCAGTTCTAGTTTTTATAATTTGTGCATTCTTCAGAGTTTAGTATGGGGCATGAAAGACGGAGCGGCAGTACAGTTGGCTGGCGTACCGAAGGTCAAGGATTCGAATCTTCGCGAAGGCTGGGATTTGTTCCCGGGACTATAGGGGTGTCCCTGAGTCTATCCAGCTCTGATGGGTGTACATGACATTAGTTGGGGTAAAGTAAAGACGGCTGGGCATTGAGCTGGCCACACATCCCCTAGTATGCCGTTGCCACAGAAACTAGTGAACGCTGCTTAACCCAGCCCTACGATCAATTTGGTCCGACGGGTACCATACTTACTACTATAATTTGAGTTTAGTGATAAAATCGCAGTCTCTATTGCACACAATATATATATATATATATATATATATTCAACTTAAAATATAAAATTATTGACAATTACCATCTGTAGTCGGCTATAATGAACGCATTATCGATAGTTAAAATATATTTTTTTTTACATTCTAGTTTCTTCTTAATTTTTGTAGTAGTCTTGTTCTCTTGTTCAAAGTACAACGTATTTTCAGCGGTTTCATTAAATGTTGCAAAATGTTTAGTGTCGTTGGTATAATGAAATACTATATATTAGGTAGATAGTGGTGAGGTGTGAATAGTAATAGGTTTATGAAGACGCATATTTTATAGTTAGCAATATATATAGGCCTAGTAGATAGCCCTCATGGGTACCTGACATTAGTTGGAGGTAATGTATATTCGGCTGAGCATTGTGAAAAAGTAAATGGTAGTACAGTCGGACCCTAATTGATCAATAGGGTTGATGAAGCAGAGTTTGTTAGTTTCTGTGCCCACGGCATACGAGGGAATGGTGTGGCCAGCACAATGCCCATCCGCCTTTACTTTGCTTTAACTATCCCCAGGTACTCGCCAGAGCTGGGTAGATTCCGGGACACATCACGAACCTGGGAGCAAATCCTAGCCTTCATCAGGATTCGAACCCAGGACCTTTGGTACGCCACTGAGAAACACAATCCCCTTGTATGCTGTGGCCACAGAAACTTGTGAATGCTGCTTCACTTGTCGACAGAGAATATTTTACTTTAACTTTATATAAGTAATCATTGTTCAACACAAGCAAACCTATTCCAATTTAATTCAAAAGAACAGATTCCAGCTTAATCCTGAATAGTTGGGATTGTATTCACCTCCGGCTACAATCACAATCGTTGAATGATTGAAAGCTGAAAACTTTTTCACATTTCATTTAGCTACACATTTACAAATTGAAACTATTTCTTAGTTCAAACGCTCCCGACACCGGATTTTAACCGGATCTGGACAGAGAAAGGTTGCAGGCTAATCCGACAGTGAGGTCGCAGCTAAGCCTTTTTTCTCACTAGATCACTAGATGGACATTTGAAATAAGAAAAAAAGAAACATACACACACTCGCGAAATCGAAGACAACCTATTGATTTTGTGTGCCCCCAACCGAGCCTATCGTAAATCCGACACTGGTTCAATATGGTGACAGGTCAGACGTTTTCTTTTTAAAAATAAATGGAAACAGAATATTAAATTTGAAAAAATGACTTTGTCGAAAGCTGCATTGAATCAACTAAACAACGAAAATGTCCTAAGAAAAAGTCATTGTAATTTTTTTTTATAGAGGCAACAAAAAGAATTCTATCGATTTAATTGTCAATCTATTCCAATTCTATGACTATACAACTTTGAACCTCAATGAACCAATACTTGCTTTGTATTTATGATAAACAACGAGTCAAGATTGTGCTTTGTTTCTTGTGTTGGACTTTGTTTATAACAAAAGGTTCAATGAGTTGTGGACTATCGGGTTCTTCTAGCTCAGTGGTTCCCAACCTTCTTAATGCATCGACCCTTTAATACAGCATCTGACGTTGTGGGCGACCCCCCAACCATAAAATTATTTTCAGCGCTACCTGTAATTTGTTACTGTTATGTACTGTAATGTAAATATCTGATATTCAGGGTGTATTTGCATTGATACATAATGAGCATAATAAAAGCAGGGTCTTGCTTTTTTATTTTTTAAAAGTTTTCAGTTCACCACGAAGCTCAAAAACACGTTTTAAAACTTGTCCTCTCAACGACCAACTCACTTCCAGGTGTGAAATAACAGAGCATTGCTCAGCGCATTCAACTCGTTGCACAGTTGTGAAAACAGTCGACTGTTTGAAGTGTTTGCCCGATGGTCTTAGACGACCCCAATGAAATGGTCGTTCGACCCCGAAAGGGTGTCTCGACTCAAAGGTTGGGAACTGCAGTTCTAGGTAGATATCCATGCCATTGAATTACCACATTGTGGAAATAATCTATGCTACAAGGAAAGAACCATCTTAATGTGTTTCAATGTAGTCCAAAAACAATATTATAATATACTTTTACAAAAAAAAGAAAGCAGCTCTGATAAAACAAAATTGAAACAAATATTTAGAATGTAAAAAAACAAACAAATTAGAATAGAATAAATCCAATGATTGAATGTATGCATATAATTGACAGAAAAAAAAAGCCAATTCCTCTAAAGAATTTGTTCCATTCATCATTTCCCTCAAATTGAGAAATTATTTCTTTAGAACAAGTAATATTTAAACAGGTAGATTTGTGTTGTTCTTTGTCATATAAAAATATCATGCTTTTATCAATATTTTAAGGTTATGATAAGATTTTTTGTTTATTTGTGCTTAGTCCTTCGATTGCTAGAAAGTCATATAAATAGAGATCATTTTGATTTCATTATTTCAAGTCTTCTTCTTCGTTCTCAATATTAGTTAATGGAGGTGTTCAAACAACATGGCCTATAGCTATGGTAATTGCAGGTTTCCAGGTCTGTCTCTTTTCCATACAATTTATATTTTCATGTATAACAATATGATTCCGCAATACAAAAGCTAAATTAAAATTTTATAGAATTTAAGATGTTTTATCTGATATTAACTACACAATAATGTCAGTAAGTGAGACAGACATGAAAACCACTGTGCGGTTAGCCATGGCTTTATGACTTCATGTTCAAATAATCCCATTGACCATTTTCAATACGAAGACGAAGAAGAAAATTAAACAAACATAAAGATTTCAATGCTCAGCAAAACAAGGCCGTTCTGTCAAGTTTATTTATGTCTGGTCGGAACTCATTTTCAGAAATCTCCAGGCCCTAATACCCCAAATTATTGACTGTAACCGAATTAATGGCTGGGTTGCATTGACCTCTGCGCTATTGATCATGATATGAAGTCAGTGTCCAAGATAATATTTGGGTGTCAAAGATTAGTTATTGGTGAAAGAGATTAGTCATTGGGGACAGATTATTGGCTACTGACGACCTAGATAACTATGTTTTGCTTATAGTAATAAGTTAGATTTTAACAGAGATACTTTATTAACGACAAAGTCAATTAGGTATTGGTTATAGTAATAAGTTGTTAACAAAGATAACTTATTGGTGACAGGGCGAGATGACGGTCGCCAAGTATGAGTTATTACTGCCAATGACAACTATTGGTGCTAAAGATAAGAAATCCGTGTCCAACATAAATCATTGCAACTGAAGACGAGGAACTTTCAAAGACATTCCAACTTTCTATTCAAAGACAACATGGCACTTTATGTCTGTCTGTGGCAATGGTAGATATAATATTAGACGCAGACAGAAAAACAAAAAATTAGATCACAAAGTAAACATATCTGACATTTGGTCCCACGGTACACTTGACATTCAGTCCAGCATCGATAACTCGTATTCTTTTTGCGACACGACTGCCCACTGGGTGACCGATGAGCTCAAGAATCATAAGCCACCACCCCCCAACCCCATCCCATCCACTCTCTCAGACTGGCCAGACTAGGGGCATTAATCCGTTTCAATAAATAGGCAGGTTAACCGGATTTCAAAACAAAATCTAGGTCACGTCTGCCTTGTTGTCATTTTGTTTTTACACCGCATGCTGGGCTTCATCTCATTTCATTTCTGCTGGCATAAAATAAAATTAAACAACAACAAATAATGAAGTAATGGGGTGAAAGGGAATGGGGAGTGATTGAAGATAGAGAGAGAAAAGAGAAAGAGAGAAAAGAGAGAGAGAGAAAAGAGAGAGAGAAAGAAAGAGAGAAAACCGTTTTGATTGCTAAGACGTCACCAACCTTGTCTTTAGAGAAATTACTGACTTCAGGGATTTGTTTGTTTAATTTTTTAGCAGACGACAGTTTAATGTAAAATTTGACAACCAAAATTGTAGAATTTATCGATCGCTCTTGAAAGCCATTTAGCAGCTGCCGACTGCTGGCATATAATATTGTTTCATTACTGGAGAATGCAAGATGTCTGGTACTGCCCAACTGGGAAGTCGGGGACCAAATTGTTAATCGGTAAGCGATCTATGCATACTCTAGGCTACATTAATCTACATCTTTGCTGAAAACTTCAATGTGTTCGATCCAACATAATTTCATTTCTTCGTCAGTTGAAACATAACTGCGTTGTGGAGTCTTGGAGTAACTGTGTACTTATAACCTAAGACAATTTTTTTTAAAATTTCTAGCACTTCCGGCTTCTTCTGACCAATGAAATTTTTTTTTTACGTCTCCACTTCGAAATTGAAGACACAATTGTTGATCCAGTAAGCTATCTATGTATATCCTACATCTTTGGTGACAACTTTAATGTGTTCGTTTCGACATATTTGTTTTTCTAGTTCAAATCAAAGATAAACGGATTTGAATATTTATTTTCCATTGAAGAACTGGAGGCTTAAATCGTTCGAATTGACTATATGCAGTGTGTTGTAAAAGAATAATTTGCATATACATAAATATATATGCAAGGAGAGTGGGAGAAATAAAGAGAGAGAAAAAGAGATAGTGATATAGAGAGATATTGAGACTGAAGAGATATTTTTTGCTTCCTAGAACATTATGGCGCAAGATGGCCGAGCGATAGTGCGTTCGACTGGCGCAACGAAGGTCCTGGGTTCCTGCTGAAAGCTGATTTTTGTTCCTGGGAATGGACGGCGTCCTGAGTCTACTTAGCTCTGATGGGTAACTGACATTAATTTTGTTGGGAGGGGGGGCGGCGGGAATTAAATGCGGCTTGGCATTGTGTGGCCACAGAAGCTGGCAAAGGCTAATTCAACGGACTTATGGGTCAATTGGGTCAGACGGGTGTACGTTACTTGCTAATACATTAGTTGTATTAATCTATATTATAGACCTACGGTTTACGGTAGAGAAAATTTCGATTCGGCACGTGGAAATAATGTATAATATTTTAGACCCCCCCCCCCTCCTATATCCAATGGACCAATAATAGCTGGTGTGCATACTTGTAACATCAACTTACACAGTAAATCTCATTCTGTATGTCAAAAGGCCATAACATCTCGTTGAGAACCATAGTGCCTCATTTTGAAGAGATAATCATTGTACCTTACGCTTATATGCGGTTCAGAATTTTTGTCTTGCATTAATATCACGTTGAGGTGTTGTTATTTGTTTCTTACTGGTACCGGCTATTTAGAAAAAGAAAAACTTTATTTGAAAGAAGAAAAAGTTTTTTTTTTCTTTTCTAATTGTATTTGTAAAATTAAAGTAAAAAGTACCCGTCGGACTGTCGGACTAAATTGATTATAAAGCCGGTGAAGTAGCGTTCACCAGCATACTAGGGGATGAGTGGCCAGCACAACGCCCAGCCGCCTTTACTTTACCTCAACTATTATTGTATTTCAATTAAAATTATATATATATATAGATATAACTATTTTAAGTATTTCGTTTAGAAAGATAATAATAAAAGAGATCTAAATCAGGGGTCGGCAACCTTTTTATAATAATGTGCCAAAGTGGGATTTCTAATTCATTTAGCGTGCCAACATCCTAAAAGTTATAGTGACTTAGCAAACTATTCCTTGTAGAATAGACTTGAATAGCCTTTTTGGGGGTCCTCTGCGTGCCATTGAAAATCGCTCAGAGGGCCAAGTCTGGCACGCATGCCGTAGGTTGACGATCCCTAATCTAAATTTTCAATCGTGTTTTTTTTAGACCTGAATATAAAGTATCAAGTATAATCTGACAGTGAAAGACTTACTTTGAAAAATAAAGAAGCTAGATAATAGCTTTATGAAAACGTTAGTTTGTAACAAGAATTGTAGTAATTATGAATAATGTAGTGTTGTCTGTGTGATTTTGTTATTAAGTTTTGTTTTTATATTGTCTTCTTAGCTGTCTTTTACAATGTAATAAAAAAAAGAATGTTCAAATTTCGGTTTAAATAAAGATATTTTATGATCACTACTTTAGCACTACTTTTTTTTAAAAGTTATTTTCTAAAGTAGCTCTAAACTTAATAATTCTTAATACGCTCTTAGGCTCGTTAGTTGTGAGTGTTGCGAATGCCAAAGATAAAAAGATATGAAAACTGTTCTTAACATCATCATATTATTTGACATATTCAGGGATAGGCCCTAATGGAAGGAGGTGGTGGAGCATGTCAAAGCACTACTTGGGTTATAGCACCATAGGGAGGGATGGAGGGATGGATGGATTCACTAACAACAAACCTCTCAGGATTGGATGAACACGTGGGTGTTGGTGTTCCTAGCGACGCTGATAGATCTAACAGAGAGCCAAACTAGGTAGGATTTCTAAATCACTCAGCGTGCCAACACTGAACAGCCTAAAAGTCAACCTCCTCCATTATACTTTTTTTTTAAATGATTTTTATAGAACAATTAATTTAACCCTTACAGTCCCGGGCGCGTATATAGCGGAACTGAAGGCAGCATAGATAGAAGTAGGTCGGTACGGGAAGGGTTAACACCATAGCTAGACCAAGGTCAATAGCGAAGGAGATTATTTATATAGAAAATCGTTAAGGCGTTTTATATTTAATTTACGTGTTTATGATTTCCATCCTTTTTACTAGCATTTATATCAAATACAATATTTTATTACTAACTGATCACATTAATAGTAATTATTGTCTAAACATTATCATTTGTTAGCCAAAATGATTATCTTACACCTTGAATTGTTAATTATATTCTTATCTCTTTTTTTTTTTTTTTCCAGTAGGAGGCGCGTCCGGATTCTTACATCCTTGCCCCTCCTTTGGGTAAGTTTAGGTGAGAGCCGTAGCTCGGGGTGACTAAGTCTTCCCACACACCTGTGTGAAAAATCTAATCGCACGAGGCGGAGAAGATCTACACGTTGTGTGGGGAAGCTATCTCAGTTTAACTGAGATATTTTTTGTGTGTTAAAGAGTAGATGGTAGTAGATTAATGTAGTTAAGTAAAATGGATACGTAGTAATCATACGAACTAGGTAGTTAACGTAATGTTTTCAAATATACATGTATATACTTTATTCATATAATATTTATATAATTTTCAAATACTTTTTTCAGTTTGATCATTTTAAAGTTATAAAATGTAACCTATTAATTTTTTTAATACAAGAAAAAAAAAGAAACATATTAGAAATATTAGCTTAAAAAAATATTTATTATCTCCCTTTAATAAAAAAAAACTTGTCACATTTGGTTCATTTGTAATGCCAAACAAATTATGTTTTGTAATATAACAAATATTACTGACTAATTATTATTTCTTTATATAAATCGGACATTATGGTATTCATTACAAGATGTAATTATTAGAGGATCAAAAAAATTAACGTTAAACATTTTCTGCATTAATTTAAAGGTTTATATTTTAAACATAAATAGGCTAATTACAGAAATTACATAATATAGTGCTACATTAAAAAAAATTAATATATTAATATTTATTACATTTATTAAATTAATAATACAAAAAAATTGTTGCAGAGTTACTTAGATTTATGTTTAATTAAAGAAGATAAAAACTCTTTTAAATGTAATTAGTCTATATCAAGAGTCGGCAACCTGCGGCTCGCGAGCCGCATGTGGCTCTTTCGATGTCAAGATGCGGCTTTCCAGTTCCATGCGCAAATATTACTAATTATATTATTTATTTTCAAAACTCGTAAAAAATTTTATACTGCTAATATATAGCCTATATACTGAAAACATGATAAAATCATTAAACAGAGAACAGTGATAATAGGTGGAGTAATAATAATAGCCAAATATTAATACTTGTATATCCCGTTGGGAACAGTTCCAGACATAATACAGACAACGAATAAAAGTCGAAAATGTATACATGTACAGGCTAATACTGCTACTTGAATGGGTGCGTCTTCAGCCGACTCCTGAAGGTGTTGAAACTAGGGCTCTGGCGATGCTGTACAGGGAAGGCATTTCAGGCGGACGGGGCCCCATAGGCGGACACTAGCTTCGCACGAGGGATCTGAATAGTTAGTGCTTCAGAAGCCGACCGGTAGCCAGTGCAGAGATCGGAGCAGAGGAGTGATGAGTCGACTTCTTCTTCTTAAGGACCAGTCGAGCAGCACAGTTCTGGACACGTTAGAGGCCCTAATTGGGAGGAGGCTGAGAGGCCAGCCAAGAGCGAATTGCAACAATCCATGCGGCAAAAGAGGAGAGAGATAACAAGCTTAACACAAGCTTCCTTAGTGACGGATGACGGCAATACGACGCAGGTGGAAGAAGCAGATTTTGGTGAGCAAGGAGATGTGGGGCTGCATAAACAGTGTGGAGTCCAGATAGACACCAAGGCTCTTGACAGTCGGGGATAAAGGTACTGTTGGGTCGGCCAGCTGAAGATCGGACGCAGTGAGGGACACGAACCTCCGTCTCGTACCGACGATAAGAGCTTCAGTCTTCTCTCTGTTCAACTTTAACTTGTATTCCGTCATCCAGTTCTTGATGTCCAGGAAACAGATTGAGATGGAAGCAAGGAGCCCGTGGAAGTCTTCAGGCTTGTAAATGTTATAGAGTTAGGTGTCATCGGCAAAATAATGATATTTCAGGTTGCTGCGTTTGATGACAAAGGAGAGATGTTGGGAGTAAAGGGTGAAAGGAACTGGGCCGAGGACAGACCCCTGTGGCACACCATAGCAGACTTGAACAGCCTGGGAGGATAGAGTCGACAGACAGCTGAAGCTGACAGCCGCTAGTCAATAATTAGACTACTATATATATCACCCAGCCAGCAACCCAGCGGGTGGTAGTTCTTAGGAGCAAAGTTGTGAGTTGGATGTCCAGAAAAACATGCACGTCACACTGCATAACTGGACAGTTCCAAACTCTAAAAGAAATGCCGCGAGTTGAGGCACTCATATTTGACGCATGGAATATTCTTCCAGAATGCTACAGTGAGGTGAAGAAGGTGGCATTTGGAGTGCTGACGATCTTAGAGTCAACATATTTGTGCGAGCAAGCGTTTTCTTGCATGAAATATAATAAAAAGTAAAGTAAGAAGCCAACTAACAAATAAAAATCTAGAGGCGTGCTAGAAACTGAAAACAACAAGTTATGAGCCAGATTTAGCCAAACTTTCAAAAGGCACTCAAGGCCAATGCTCCCATTGATGTAACTATTGTAATTAATTATCTATATTCACTAATTATAGTTTTAGGCCTACTATTTGATTACTAATTTTATTATTCTAGCAGAGCTAGCTAAAATACTTTAATATATTTTGTGCGAAACATTTTTATGTTTTTTATGAATAAATAGCCCCCTATTATTTCATTTTTAAAGCTATTTATTTTAAATAAAAGATCCATTTTGTAGGCCCTTTAGGTAGGCTAATCCTACTCCTAATCAAATACGATAATATTGAGAAAAAAAAGTTAGTGGCTCTTTAAAAACTGGGAAATTGTGTAAATTGTAACTTTTGGCTCTTCTGCCTCAAAAGGTTGCCGACCCCTGGTCTATATCAATGAGCGGTCAAATGTAGGTGACCTCTTTGTATGCTTAAAACACTTTCATGTGCAATAAAATTTGTTCACAAGTGTAAGTTGAACCAAAAGCTGAAAGTAAAAGACAGAATGCCTAATAGTTGAGAATAGCAGATGACTTTTCTAAGCAGCTTCCAACCAGATCTTTTCCGCAGATGAGCATTTTTTTTTTTAATGTTTAAAATTTAACTTGCTGCATTTTATCATCCGCAATATCTCTCCACTTAAAAGAAGATCTACATTTAAGAAGGTTGTAGTAATATCAAACCAGTTAGACTGGATGTGGTAGGAAAAAATGAGTACATCAATTTAAAAGTCTTGACTATGATTAGAAAACCCTGCTTTGACTGTTTTGATGTACTTCTAAAAAAAAGCCCAACTATCAATCTTCGTATATGCCTTAATATAGGGATGTTCATGTCCAGTTTCAATGCTAATCCATTCCAGTGGTCCTTGTAAATGTAAGTTCAACTCACTTAAATGTGTCGCTATGTCAGTCAAAAACATCGGCTTCAACAGTCAGTTTTTCTCATTCAGAACCGGAAAATGTTGTGGTCGTTTTTTATCAATAAAAAAAAACACATCTTGGAGGTCTCTCGAGTGCCATTGAAAATCGCTCTGCGTGCCAAGTTTGGCATGCGTTCCTTATGTTGCCGACCCATGTTATAGATAACTGTATATGTTAAAAGTATTCACTGAAGTTTAGGACGTGGGTGTTGGTGTGCCTAGCCACACTGATAGGTCTATAGATAACTGTATGTGTAAAAAGTATTCACTGAAGTTGGGGAATACGTAGCTGGATTGTTTTCTAAACGTTTCAATTATTATATTTATTTATTTTTTTGTCCACAAAACAAAGCAAGTGTTACAGTTAAAGATCCAGATATTAAAAAAAAATTCATAAGTAAAAAAATTGTCACATACGTTCGTTGATATAGACCTGTAGACCTCAACCTAGTTTATTTATAGAGTAAATCAAAGTAGTCGCCCCCCCCCCCCCCCCTTTTTGCCGAGAAAGAAAGCTAGAAGGGGAAAAGAGAGAGAAAAAGATCGAGAAAGAGGAAAAGAGAAGGAGAAAGAGAGAAAGGGAGAGAGAAAGAAAGAGAGTGAATCAGAATGAGAGAGATAAAGAGAGAGAGAGAGAAAAAGAGAGAGACAGAGTGAAAAAGAGAGAGAGAAATCAGTACATAGTCAACTAAAAGCACTCCCTGGGCTACTAATAGTGTTAGCCAGGGGTGTGACACCCAGGGCCGCCATTGGATGCTTTCGTGAAATGTAACCACGTGACCAGGCAAGTTCTATCGGGAAGAAAGAGGCCAGGCGTTCAGCGACAACACTGATTGTGTGATGTGCCGGTTTGTGTAATTTGATTTTTTTTTTAAAGAAAGTGTGGGGTGGGGTGGGAGTTGAATAAAAAGTTTAACTCAAAACCCCTTCTTGTTCTTCTAGGCGTCGGCAACCTTTTGATAACAGTGTGCCGAAGTAGGATTTCTAATTCATTCTGCGTGCCAACAGACTAAAAGTCAAGCCATTCTTTTCTTGTAGAAGAAACTCTAATTGTTGTTGTTTTTCGGAGCCTTGCGCATACCAATGAAAATGGTTCTGCGTGCCATGTCTGGCACGTGTTCCGTGGGCTGCCGACCCCTGTCGTAGGTAGCAACTGATGTCTTTAACCTACGTGTCCATAATAAATACACAGAGGATGGTTCAGCTAAAAGGGGAAATAAGGACACAGCTCGCGATTATCGTCCTTTCAAAATGACGCGTAGACGACGGGGTTGTCCTAGGCCGAGAGTAATCTATGTTGCTCTAATTACTGCCAATCTCTAGGTCATGCTAGATATGGTTTGCAATAATTAGGCTGGGGTGGCCGGTTGGTTTGACTTTTTATTGCAACATCTTAAAGCACATCGTGTTGCCTTAGAGACAAACGTTTATTAGAGTTGTAGCTATGATGACGCGGTCTCAACTCTTAACCCATCTATGAGTAAATAGATTCTCAAACATTTGACTGTGTCGTTGTATTTGGTTGTTGCATTCCCCCCCCCCCCCACCACAGGATCGTTCAAAGATTGTATACAAATTATACGTTTCTGTATAAGTAGTGACTGAGTACTACATACACTTATTATGTTATACCAAGTAGTTTCTGTGTAATACCAAGTATGGTCTTCTCATTGTATTATAGCAATTGCGTATCATGTTTATAGAAGTATGAAATGTGTAATTGCAACTAGCCTACTGATTGTGTTATACGAAGAACTTATCGTTTTATACGAAGTACATAATTATTGTGTTATACGAAGTAGCCTACATATTGTGTTATGCTTTACCAAGTAATTATTATGTTATACCAAGTAATTATTATGTTATACCAAGTAATTATTATGTTATACCAAGTAATTATTATGTTATACCAAGTAATTATTATGTTATACCAAGTAATTATTATGTTATACCAAGTAATTATTATGTTATACCAAGTAATTATTATGTTATACCAAGTAATTATTATGTTATACCAAGTAATTATTATGTTATACCAAGTAATTATTATGTTATACCAAGTAATTATTATGTTATACCAAGTAATTATTATGTTATACCAAGTAATTATTATGTTATACCAAGTAATTATTATGTTATACCAAGTAATTATTATGTTATACCAAGTAATTATAATGTTATACCAAGTAATTATTATGTTATACCATGTACTTATAATAATTTAATCAAGTACTTATGTTGTTACAGTTACACTAGACGCCCTGGTCCTCATAACGTGAAACAAGCTTCCATGGACCACACACTTTACAATTCCATTCCATTCCATACAAAGACTTTAGGCATGGACAATCAAACAACATCAACAATAAACGTCTATAATTATTCTCTATGATCAATTCATGCGCAGAATCTTGCGTCAATAATTTGTTCAGCAGTTTCATCAGCTTCGTCTATTTTTTAATATAAAAAAGTACTACATTTACTGGACAATGACGGTTCAAGAAAGAAACAAAAAATTACATCTGGGAACTAATTCCACCCCCCCCCTATTTACTCGTTTCCAATTTGAGACGTGCTCACGTAAGCTCATGCGCAACTGTATGTCTTGTCTGTGGTCGAGTCTGCTTGTGTGAGCAAGTCTTAGTCATAACTCCCTTGTTGTTCTTTTGTGCGGGGTAAAAATACATTGGGATGAGGATAAAGCTTGTAGTTGTACAATTAGTTTAGAACGTCTAGGAAACACACCACTGAACAAATAGCAATAGAAATATTAACAAATGTAATGAATTTGAACATTAAAACAAACCAAGTAATGAGTCATTTTTTCATCAAGTAATTAAGATTACATGTTAATTAAATAATAAAATAAACATTTGTAATAAAAAGTAATATAAAGATATATAGTTTGGTTAGAAAGGGCTTTAAACAAATTTGGTACGAAATCTTACACTAAACTTACATTCCTTACGGTAGTTAACTGTACAAACACTATAATAAGGTGGACCGCTTGCTCTATTTTTAGAGCATAGGTGTTGTTTTTTCCGTGCGCAGCCAATAACGCTATCCTAATGACTTCTAGATGTAAGCCTACCTAAAGTTTTCCGCTGTATACAACTTTCGATTTTAATCTTAATTTTCCATTTAGGAAAATCATAGCGAATATTACTAAAGTGGAAGTCTAGAGTCTAGAGGACCGAGTGCCATCGTGGATTCCAAAACAGAGAATTTCAAGTTATCAAATAGCAGAAATATCAAAGCAAGCGGTCCATTTTATTATAGTCTTTGATCTGTACGACTTTGACTTCATCAGCGGTTTAAAAACAACAAAAAAACTAGGAGTTTTTAGAGAACAAATTTAAAAGTTATTGTTTTTTTTATGTTTTCGAGTGATTAATTAGATCTAGGCTACATATTAAATTAATTATTTATCATTATTTCCAAGTCGACTAATAAGAAAATACCAAAGTAATTATAATTTAGAAAGGAAGTATGGAGATATTATGATTTTTTTTTAAAGTAATATTCATGGAGATTCTCGGATAGGTTTTACATACCTTAGTACAATTTTGTCGGACTGGATTCCACATAGGTTATAGTAGCTTGGAAGACACATTATCTATATCAAATATCAGCGGTTCCCTAACGCCCGGTCGCGATCCGGTGCCGGGTCAAGAAAGCAAAATTACGGATCGCAAGAAGAAAGGAAAAAATCTTCAAAATCTAGCTCAGAATATCGTAAATGTTTAGCGATAATCCCTTAAAACTATACTTCGCCTATTACGGACGCGGAAAGTCTTAATATCAATACGCTACATATAGGCTAATGGAGCGGTACACGTATGTGTGTGTGGGGGTCACGAAGCAGAATAATAAAATAAGAAAAAAAAAAACAAGTGATGAAAATATAAAGTTTGGGAAATCTTGTTCAATATTGATGTCAATAAAGTTTGGGAAATCTTGTTCAATATTGATGTCAATAAAGTTTGGGAATTCTTGTTCAATATTGATGTCAATAAAGTTGGGAAAATCTTGTTCAATATTAATGTCAATAAAGTTTGGGAAATCTTGTTCAATATTGATGTCAATAAAGTTTGGGAAATCTTGTTCAATATTGATGTCAATAAAGTTTGGGAAATCTTGTTCAATATTGATGTCAATAAAGTTTGGGAAATCTTGTTCAATATTGATGTCAATAAAGTTTGGGAAATCTTGTTCAATATTGATGTCAATAAAGTTTGGGAATTCTTGTTCAATATTGATGTCAATAAAGTTTGGGAAATCTTGTTCAATATTGATGTCAATAAAGTTTGGGAAATCTTGTTCAATATTGATGTCAATAAAGTTTGGGAAATCTTGTTCAATATTGATGTCAATAAAGTTTGGGAATTCTTGTTCAATATTGATGTCAATAAAGTTTGGGAAATCTTGTTCAATATTGATGTCAATAAAGTTTGGGAAATCTTGTTCAATATTGATGTCAATAAAGTTTGGGAATTCTTGTTCAATATTGATGTCAATAAAGTTTGGGAAATCTTGTTCAATATTGATGTCAATAAAGTTTGGGAAATCTTGTTCAATATTGATGTCAATAAAGTTTGGGAATTCTTGTTCAATATTGATGTCAATAAAGTTTGGGAAATCTTGTTCAATATTGATGTCAATAAAGTTTGGGAAATCTTGTTCAATATTGATGTCAATAAAGTTTGGGAAATCTTGTTCAATACTGATGTCAATAAGTGAGTCATGAGTGAAGATCAAACGTTGTTACCTATCTTTTGACTCAGTCCCGAAAGAAACTTTCTCACTACAACTTTTATTGTAATAGTGTTTTGTTTTTTTCTTTCTCTCTTAACAAAACACATTGTTGTCATTCGTTTCTCCGTCATTTTGAAAGGTATAGCCACTAGTCTTGTAAATATTGTCTCGGTCTGTGGAGGCATAAGTCGTAAAGCCAGGTCTAGAAAGGGTCAAACAACTCTTGGTGAAGTGAAAGTTCTTCAGAGTGGATCTTGATACGGCGACAACGGAATGGAGCAGCCGAGCAGACGTAGGGCAGAACTTTATGATTGTCTATGTCAGGGGTCGGTAACCTTTTGGTAATAGCTTGCCAGAGTAGGATTTCTAATTCATTCAGCGTGCCAACGGCGCAGAAGTCATCCTGCTCTAGCTCTCAGTTTCTTGTAGAAGAGACTTAAATTGTAAGTTGCCGACCCCCCCTCCCTGCTCTAGGTCACAACGAACTATGACTGAACACCTTAATCGAAATCAATATGGTGTCCTATAGAATAACCCCGGTCATGTCCGGACGATGTAACCATCACCCCCCCCCCTTTTTTTTTTTTACCGACCCACACCACATTGGAATGGGCCACCCTTAGCGACTGATCAAAACCGAACACTTCTTTAATGATTGTTGGTAGTGTAAGCTTAATTGGGTAGTGTTTTAGTGTGTGTGTGTGTACCTTCCCTTTCTAGCATCGGCAAATAATGTTGTTGATAGAATGCGCACTGAGAATGCTGAATTTAATAGCATGGAAAGAAGCGCTACATAAATATACATTATTTTTTATTGTTTTTACCACCTTTATTATGCATTGTTTTCTATATAAATGAACATGTTTAATAATCACTTGACCCTTAACCCATAGGTAAACTAGATCTGTTCACCCACATTATTATGTTATTATTTTGTACATTTAAAAAAATGACATAGTGACGGCAAAGTTATAAATGTAATTCTATTTCTAAAAATCGGCTAATTTCATTCAACCATTTCTCCACATAAGATTTTGCGGACAAAGTATTATTTTTGGCATGAGAATCGGCAAGAAATATCATGAGCGTAAAATCAATCAAATCAAACAATACCATTAAACAATACCATTAAACAATACCATTAAACAATAACATTAAACAATGACATCAAACAATAACATTAAACAATAACATTAAACAATAACATTAAAGGTACGAAAGGCTACAAAATTCATAAAGTATCTTTTTTTCTGAATTTCAGACCATAATATGTTCTTTAGGTCTAGCAAGGCAGCGTTTATTAGGTTCCATGCATGGCAGCTGCGTAAAAGAGGATTGGTTGGCCAGCACAATGCCCATCCACCTTTATATTTCCTAACTCATGTCAGATACAAATATAAATAAAATATAAAATAAAAAGACATCGCAAAAGAAAGAAAAAAGATAAAGAGGGACACAAAGTGTGACAAAGAGCGTTTTTTAAACAAACTGGATTCGCATTCAGTTGCCATTGGAATAGAGATATCACGCTGAGGGGTGTACTAACTGCTTAATTATGTCAATAAAGTATTACAAACACTTGCAATCGAGTAATGATAGTAAACACATTGAATCATGACAAAACACGTGACACACATTGCACGTTTTGCTTGTGTAGAAGTCAGTGTGTCGGTTTGAGAAGTGTGGTGGCGCAGCGTCATAGAGCAAGGGTAGTTTTTCAAAAGTTTTATTTGGAAAGGAAAAAGCATTCTTACATAATACAATTACATAATTACATACATGCATGAAGATATAGGCCTATGTTAAATCTATAACTCATACTATGATTGATTTCTCTCTCTCTCTCTCTCTCCCTCTCTATCTCTGTATATTATATATATATATATATATTTATTTTTGTATATCAATATAAATAATTACTATGAGTTTGTTTATATATCTTTGTCCTCTCTATTCTCCTTGGACGTTTAACAACTCTGGACATGACGTTAAATACACAAATTGAAAACGTCCTCCAAAAAATATGTTATTATATTATTGCTTAATTCGTAAATTTATTTTTTATAAATAAAATTATATCTATTTTACGTTAAGGTTAAAAACTGGAGCGCCATAAAATATTCAGAGCGATGTCGCCTTCAAAAAAGCTTCCACAATGTGTAGTGTGGCACTTCCAGGCTTTCCCGTGCTGTGAAAGCTTTAAATTTTATATTGTTTCCTATTTTTCTTTATTTTCCTATTTGATTTGTTCTTTTAATAAACATATCGTAGTCTAGTCTATTTGTTTTTCCCTCATTTTGACGGGCATAACTACTAGTTATTATATAAATAGTACAGCAATGATGCCCAGCGTGTTGTCTTACGGGAAATCCCACTGACGAAAACTTTCAAGAGTCTCGCAGTCATGCACAAGAACTCAATTAGTCTGAATATGTTCCTTTAAATTTATTCCACTCTTACTGCGCTGGTCAGCACCCCCAGCCATTCGTCCACCCGTTACATTCTACATAGTTACCCTTTAGTCTAGTGGAACCATCAGAAGTAGGTAAGAATAGATCCTTATTGTCCAATAGACCATCATTTTTAGGAAAGGGGGTTGGGTGCCATTAATATTAATCTGAGAATTAATCACCTCTCTCTGGAAATTAATTACCAATTCCTTTCTTTCGGTGGGGCTGAGGTCGGGGTTTCGTGGGCGACAAATCTCGCTCATCCGCTCTGGTGCAACCGGAAGAATTTATCTAATCGGCTTCATGAGTTATAGTGGTATGTTTTCGTCTTGTGTTTGTTATTCTCTATATTAATTATCCGTCATAAATAACTCTGTTCGCCAAAAAAAAAAGAGTACTCTCTCTTGTTTGTTTTGTTGTTTTTCGTTGACAATTTATGGGTTGGAATTGGGTGAATGACGCACAATTTTTCTGTTCTACATATAATTACAATTTTCAAACAACGGACAGACAGAATTAGACTATATTAAATTTCATAGAAATTTCTTTTTTTTTTAAGTAGACTAAACATCAGGTTTAAAAAAAAATATACATCGTCATTTATTCACGGCGATAAATAACACAACTAGTTTACTATAATAAAATATGTTGCTTACGTTGGTTGATAAGCGAGTCATTGTGATGAGGGGGGGGGAGGTGTTGTTGATAACTGGGAGAGAAAAATAACATCATTGACATGTGATAAGATAGTTTTATAACATAGACAAAAAAAAATAATTCAATTGTAAAACAGCCTTACGGCTAAACGGCGAATTTTAAAAGTGAAATTTTCACCATCATTTTCAGTGTGTAGATGGTCGAATGCCTCTGCGGGGATTCCATCTGGGCCCCGCAGAGGCACTTAAAGCAGACCCCTCTACAACAGCCAATATGTTGCTGCCTTTACTTCAGAAAATTTGGAGGGAAGGCAAAGTACCAGTAGACTGGAAAAAAGGCCACATGATAAAACTCCCCAAGAAAGGAGACCTAGGATCCTGCAAAAACGGGCGCGGAATTATGCTGCTATCAGTACCTAGCAAAATACTGACCCGCATTATTCTCGACCGACTAAAGGATGCAGTGGAAGAAAAACTTAGACCCGAACAAGCTGGCTTCAGGAAAGATAAATCGTGCACAGATCAAATAGCAACTCTCCGAATCATTATCGAGCAATCCCTAGAGTGGCAGTCAACCCTATATTTAAATTTCATTGACTTTCGCCAAGCCTTTGATAGTGTTGATAGAGATACTATCTGGCAGCTTTTCCACCACTATGGAATCCCTCATACACTGATCACCCTAATACAAGACCTTTAAGAAGGGGCGACCTGTCAAGTTATCCATAGCGGCAAATTGACAGAGGAATTTGAGGTTAAAACAGGAGTCAGGCAAGGATGCATGCTCTCCCCAATGATCTTTCTTTTAGTGGTTGACTGGGTGATGAGCCAAACAACAAAAACTGGAAAAACTGGGATCCAGTGGACACTAAACCAGCTCCTTGAAGACCTGGACTTTGCGGATGACCTGTGCCTAATGTCCCAGAAGAACCAGCACATGCAACAAAAAACAGATAACCTGGCCCAAGAAGCATCCATGACCGGACTGCAGATCAACTTGGAGAAGACAGAAACGATGACCCTCTTTAAGAAACAAGAGAAACCAATTAAAGTTGGAGACACTGAGTTGAAAGAAGTCACCTCTTTCACATACCTGGGCAGTATAGTCTCAGCAACAGGTGGCTCGGACGAAGACATCAAAGCCAGAATAGGGAAAGCGAGACATGCCTTCATCACCCTGAGACCAGTCTGGAGGTCAACAGCCCTGTCTATCCGAAACAAACTGCGAATTTTCAACACCAATGTAAAGGCAGTGCTTCTCTACGGATCAGAGACCTGGAGAGTCACCAACACTCTGAGCAACAAGCTTCAAACCTTTGTTAATGGCTGCCTCCGCAACATATTAAAGATTCGGTGGACAGAAAAAGTAAAGAACACCGACTTGTGGCGAAGAACAAATCAGGATCCCCTCGAACAGCAGATTGCCAGGAGAAAGTGGCGGTGGATTGGGCACACCTTACGGAAGCCCCCACAGGACATCACGCGACAGGCTCTGCAGTGGAACCCTCAAGGAAAAAGACGGGTTGGTCGCCCGAAGACCACCTGGAGACGCTCCTGTGAGGAGGAAATGGCAGCTGCAACCTGTCATGAGGTGAACTAAAAAAGGCTGCCCAGAATCGAGTGCGCTGGAGAGCTGTTGCGGAGGCCCTATGTTCCACAAGGAACAAAAGGAATTAAGCAAGTTAAGCAAGATGGTCGAATGATGCAACAATAAGCAGCGCAATAGAGGCCAGCCGTTGGACCCACAGAATAGAAATATAACAGAATGCGCAATCCCTAAATGCGTAGTCACCAACATTGAAGCTCGGCTTCCGCCATTTTCTTTTGACTGTAGGCAGCGATCACTAGAGACGCTACTATAGCAGAAGAAACAAACTGATAACGGATAGAATCCTATCTAGGCTGAGTATATATTATATATATACTTATTTTATCTTTCATTATAGGCTTACTTTGTATTTAATCACACATTTTCTTTTCAACATTATAGGATTATATGGTTTATATTGCTATTTTTAGTATATAGTCAAGGCCTAGGTAGCCAAAAAAGTCACGGCTACGCGAATATGAAATTTTAAACCGACATAATGTTGGTGAACTATACAACGTTGCATCCCTCTTAGTACAAGAACATTTTAATTATTTCGTAGGCTTATATAAATGTAGGTTGTAGGCCAGGTGTCGGCAACCTAAGGTACGCGTGCCAGACTTGACACACAGAGCTTTTTTCAATGGCACGCGAGACACCTGTTTCTTGCTGCATTTTGTTTCCGGTATTCAATGAGAAGAACTAACTGTTTAAGCCGATGTTTCTGAATGGCAGCGATTATTTCGGTGAGTTGAACTTACATTTACAAACACGGAGACAAACAGCACTTGAACTGTTAGACCCCTGGAATGGATTTGAAATTAAAACTGGACATATCTTATCGTGAATTCAATTTCAAAACACTTAACTTCATGTACATACTTCTCTAATTTATGGCATATATTAAGATAGTAAGAAGGGCTTTTTCAGAAGTACATTGAAGCACTCAAAGCAGAGTTTTATAAACAAAGGCAAGAGTTTCAAATTCATACCACATCAAGCCTGGCTGAAATTAGTCCACTGAGGTATGATCTAGCTAGGGGCTAAATACATTGTCTCATACAATTTTAAAAAATATATATATATAATAGAGCAGATTGACTTTCAAGCAGTTTGGCACACAATTAGACAAAAGATTGCCAACCCGTGCTATAGGCTATTGAACTATAGGTTAAATGCAATAAGCTCTGTTAGTTTAAGGTTTAAAAAAAGGTAAAATTATCAACATTTCTACGTCAGCAATTGAGTCACTCCAAACATTGACCCACCGACATTTAAAAGATACCAGTTGCCCCATCACTCGCCCCCCCTCCCCCTTTTTTTTATCTTTTTGCTCACGAAGATTTCCAGTCTATCATATTTTAATGGGTATGATATATGGTGGGGGGGGGGGGGGGCATTTTGTTCACAAAAAACAACGACAAAAAAACAAGGGCTATAAATCGTGTGTAATGTCAAAATAATAAGCAGTTGTGGTTCCTGAGCGGAACAAGAGCTAACGACACTGCGTAGAAGTTGGCTTCAGTTAATTTGTTAGCCGTAAAGAAACAAGTTGTGAATGATAGGTTTCATGGCCTGTTGTCATTGTTAGTTTTGTTTTATTGGTGTCGATAATCTCTCGTCTAATTATTTCCTTTTCTCTCTCCGTTCTCTCTCTTTCCTTATCTTTCTTACATCTCTTTCTTTCTTTCTCTCTCTCTCTTGGTCTTTATCTTTGTCTCCATTTCTCAATCTTTCTGCTTTTCACGCTTTCTTTCTTTCTTTCTTTCGCTCACTTCTCTCTCCCTTTCTCTCCCTCTCTCTCTCTCTCGTTCTCCTCTCTTCGATTATCTTTCTCTATTACTCTTTTTTTTTTATTTCTGGCTCCTCCTCCCAACAAACACTTTATTTCACTCTTTGATATGTTCTGCAATGCCCTTCTTTATAACACACTCATTATACTTATAGATTAATCTAGATCATCATGACATGTATTCTTTCTTCATTTTGTTTATTATTCTAATATTTTAAATCCTTTCTCTCTCTCATGATTTACTCCTCTCTCCCCTGCTCTCCACCTCTCTAAACGTCAAACACTTTCTGTATATTTCTCCTTGCCCCTCTTTATCCGCAGTTCTTGCTTTCTTGAATTGTTTATATCCGAATTGTTTATATCCATCTCCAGATTATTTTTAGCTTTTCTTCTTTCACCCGCTCTATTTCATATTAATATCAATATGCATAATTTAGTCATTTAAAAACTCTATCACTACATTAGTGACTTTTTCACGTTTCATAATAAATAACATAAAGCTAGTATGCGCCACAAAAGTAATAAATTGTCTAGTAGACCTATATTTCTTCTATAAATAAATACATTCTTACTGTGTGAAATGAATCAGTTTTCAAACATTTCATGCTCAGAGTATAAGTTAGACCAGGGGTTGGCAACCTACGGCACGCGTGCCAAACTTGGCTCGCAGAGCAGTTTTCATTGGCACGCGAGAGAGCCTCAAAAAGGCTTTATCAAGTCTGTTCTACTAGAGATAACGTGCTGGAACATGATTACTTTTAAGCTTTTGGCACGCTGAATGAATTAAAAATCCTACTTCGGCACACTATTATCAAAATGTTGCCGACCTCTGAGTTAGACTATATTCTCATCATTCAGTTTTCAAACTAGAGAAAAGTATTGTCATGAACACATATAATCCGTCTTCTGTGCAGACAATTAGGGACGTTATCCAGCAGACATCTTATTGTAAAAAAAAAAGAAGTAAATTCATTATAATCAATTTAGTCTATAAAGTTCTTCTACAGATCAATAAATGTTTCTGTCTGAAACACCAAGAATTCGAATTTATCTCAGAACTTGTTATATCTATATAGTCATTTATCGATTACCTCCCTTTAAATAACATTTGTTGAACACTAAAATTCAGTTCAGAATCTTTCATCACGCTCTTTTTTCTTTCTTCCACGCAAACACACGCCTACAAACACACGCCTACAAAAACACGCCTACAAACACACGCCTACAAACACACGCCTACAAACGCGCGCCTACAAACGCGCGCCTACAAACGCGCGCCTACAAACACACGCATACAAACACACGCCTACAAACGCGCGCCTACAAACGCGCGCCTACAAACGCGCGCCTACAAACACGCGCCTACAAACACACGCCTACAAACAAACGCCTACAAACGCGCGCCTTCAAACGCGCGCCTACAAACGCGCGCCTACAAACGCACGCCTACAAACATGCGCCTACAAACACGCGCCTACAAACACACGCCTACAAAACTAGTACACTTTCAGAGAGAGAATTCAGAATTCAGCATCAAAGCACAGACACAAAACTACTTTAAAGAAACAAATAACCACAAAGAAGGAGGGGGGGGGGCGCAATTGGCGAAATTCCGAGGACCGCCACACTAATTCGATTGTATTATAAACCTTCACGTACAGTTTCATGGTCGAAACCAAATCAAACTCTGGACCTCAACTGGTTCACATCACACTTCTTCACTCTTCCTATCCACAAAACTCATTCTTTCTCTCACTCCTACTATCTCTTTTTGTTCCCTCCCTCTCTTTGTCTGTCACCCCTTTTTCTATCTCTTTTTTCTTTCTATTGAGTTCTTCCATTCTCACAGTTAGTATTTGGCGGGAGGCACGTCTTTCGATCTTACACTCCCTTTCATGTCCGGTACTCTGAAGTCACTATATAAAGATTTTAACCCTTCCTGTACCGACCTACTTCTATCTATGTATGCTGCCTTCAGTTCCGCTATATACGCGCCCGGGACTGTAAGGGTTAACTAAGCCTTTCACTGTATCTATCGAATTTCCAAAATACACCAAGTGTCCGAAATCTTGCCTAATCTACTTAATCCACCTAATCTACTTAATCTACATAATCTATCAGAAACTTTTTAACATCTAAGAGGAATCGGTTCTTGGAAGTTACTAGAGTCTGTTTTATTATTCATTAGCATTTCTTAGTTACGGTTTTTTCTTAAAACAAGCTTTATTCGACTGAGAAATAAAATTGTTGATGCCTAAGAAAATGTGTAGAGTTGAAAGGTCAAATTTGTTGATTTTAGAAAACGGTCTTGAGCGAATCTAAAATTTGAAGGTTATATGTCAACAGATCAATGGATGCATATTGTCTTAAACATATTATGTTAACATCTCAATAAATAAATAATTCTTAAAATATTATATGTTAACATATCAAAATATAAATAATTCCTAAAATATACGGTAACATATCATTATAAAAATAATACCTAATAAATATGTTAACATTTTAATGGAAAATAATTTCTAAAACTATCTGATATGAATAGATTAAACGATAATATACCTATATATGTTAAAATATCAAGTATGTACTAAGAATTAATTTATGTCATTGTAACATTATGTCAGTTTTTCCAATTTCCTCTTTATAAATTATTACACTTCTCTCTTTCTCTTTCTTTCACTCTCTCCATTCTTCTCTTCTTTCATCTGTTTGCATCTCTTCCTTTTTCCTACTACCCCTGCCTCTCTCCTTTTCACTCTGTCTCTCTCACCAGGGCTATCTCTCTCCTCTCTCTCTTTAAACCTACCTCTCACTTTTTTTCTTCTCCATCTACCTCACTCCATCAACATGTTAACCAATCTATTCCTTTTTTTATTCTTCTTCTTCTTCTTCTTCTCTCTCTCTCTCTCTCTCTCTCTCTCTCTCTCTCTCTCTCTCTCTCTTTAATTGGCCTAAGCATGCCATTATTAACTGCCAGCCAAAATAAAACAATGAGTCAATATTGTCAAAAGAGACATGCAGACACATTGAATAAACACACGTCATATATTTGCAGACAAATCGGGCTACATATTCCCCTTTCTCTAGTGGTCGTCTTGTGAAATGTTTAAAAAGAAACACACACAATAAAAAACAACATTAACTAAGTATGCGTGTACTCCGTAATGTCATGGAATTCTGTACAGACAAGTGATGCACAGACTAAGCATAACTGACAAATAGGATTGCTCCCTGGCACGGCACGGCGCAATCTGGGGTCACGTGACCAGCCCGACATGCACCGTCATGTCTGGAATGTTCTTTAAAAAAAAAAATAACTATAACACAAAAACAAAAAAAAAACAGTGCAAGTTTAGAGTACAATGGTAACAGTAGAATGGTAGCTCTATGTAGAAGAATGCATCTGAAAGTCGTGCATGGTACTTTTTTTTATGAACACAGTTTAGTCTTCAAATGTCTTAACATCAATATAAAGTAAAGTACCCACGGACAAAATTGATCGTTGAAGCAGCGTTCACCAGTTTCTGTGACCAAGACATACTAGGGATTGTGTGGCCAGCACAATGCACAGCCGCCTTTACTTTACCGCAACTGAGGTCAGGTAACCATCAGAGCTAAGTTAGAATCAGGGACACCCTCCAGACGCGGAAAAAAAATCCTAGCCTTCACCAGGATTCGAACCACATCAATGTAGCCTCTACATATTTAGCATTTTATAGAAAAAACTAAAATATGAATTCAATATATTTATCTTCATTCAGTCATCATTAATTCATTATTCATTTCAATTAGGCCTACCAAAACCTATACACAATCTATATGCAAACAACACCAAAAGCAAGAAAATGAATTAATTGCGTAAATATATACTAAGAGTGACATAAAGGGAAAAAAATACAACAAAAAAGCACTCAGTGCAGCTGAATCTTGAATAAAATAATTGTATGTAGAAAATATTTATAATTGTGTGTACAGTTTAAATGTTTTCAAAAACAGGTAAAGTGATTAGGAACATCAAAACGTGGTTAAACTTGACCCTGGTTAAACTTGACCCTGGTTAAACTTGACCCTGGTTAAACTTGACCCTGGTTAAACTTGACCCTGGTTAAACTTGATCGTGGTTTAACTTGACCCTGGTTAAACTTGACCCTGGTTAAACTTGACCCTGGTTTAACTTCACCCTGGTTTAACTTCACCCTGGTTAAACCTAAAACAATTATTGGCTACCTTGTGTGATTTCCTGGTTAAATTACTAAGCCCTGCTATATATTGTATGAACTTAAGGATTGATTGCTGACAGCACCAGGTAAACACAGAGTTGAGGTATTTTCAATGACTGTGTGTGAATGACTGAAATATTGTGCATACGTTTATCTGAATGCATAGAAACTCAAAGCGCTATACAGTGAACCCTACCTCGCTACTTCGCGGTTCGACATTCGCGGATTTAAGACTTCGCGAATTTAAGACTTCGCGGAGTTTTTACATTATATTATATGAGAAAATATATTACGGATTTGGGGGAAATTTTGAAAAAAGTCTCGATATATGAAGACCCAAAATGTTTCGTTTATTTCATACAGTGGATATCTGTACATTACTGTAAGTTTGGTTTGTTAACAATACGTAAAGGGAGGATTAAATAAATACTGTAAATACTTCACGGATTTTCAGGTACCGCGACCGGTCTCGGAACTTTTCTTCCACGCTAAACGAGGATTCACTGTATAAAAATACAATTCAAAGATTTCATTTTAAAAGAAAAAAGTCTTTTATTCGATATTCGGATTTAGCATGTGATAATTATTTCTGTTCGAAGTTATCTTTCCATCTTCCCATCTAAAGGGGAGTCATTACTCTGTCGAGATGCTAACAAAAGCATGTAATTAAAATCTAAGTGCACAAAGATGAGCAGCAGAATAAAATAAAAAAATGTGTGAGGAAACGGTAAAGGGGAGTAATCTAGTTAACAACTTCATTAGTGAGACTCTCATGATATCATAGCTATGATGTTAGTAATCTAGATAAACTTTGTACCGAAAGACATACAGAATAAATTTTAAAACACTATACATGTTATAATTCAAAATTTTTTATTATCGAAGAGATAATATGATTTAAAAGAATTATGTCCAATGAGGAAACATTTCATAATAATCAGAAAACTAATTGTAATTCATTGTAATTTATGTAAAGTTTCTAATGACATTGTCAATGATTTTACATACTTAGACTCAGTTTACATTAGCGTCTTATGGTTTCATATGAATAAGGTTATTTCCCCTTAAAAATAGTCAGCGGGTCTCTATTTAACAATGTTCTTGTTTTTTTCTTTTCATTCTTTGTAATATCAGATAACACTGACAGGAGTTATAAAATATGGTATTACCTGAATGAAATATGGAGTCGAAGCTAATGCCGTTATAAATATTTCATTAATGACACATCGATAACGTACATGTGAAGAGGGAGACACTTGAACTGAGATGCATATACAGAAGCATATCACACGCTTTCCGTAAGAATTACTACATATTTTACTTACACACAGATCACCTAAAAATCCACACATCACTCATAATTCATCACACGCTGAATAGCATAGGTCATACACCACACATTACAAACCACATATCACACATACACCACAAAAGACATATTACGCGTCACATCAAACACAACACACCTTACATCAAACACCACTCATCGCACAGCACACACAACACACCTTGCATCACATATCGCACAGCACACACAACACACCATACATCACACGCCATACGTCACAGAGAAAACATTTCAACAGCACATACTTCACATACGCAAACCAAACACCTTTTGCACAGTATACGCCACAATTCACACCTATACACGGCACACTAAACTCCATGTCTGGCACCGAGTGTCTTTTCACTTAATGCCAACTATTGCCAACTTTTCATATAATTACATTTTCTTAAACAAAATACAACTATTCGCTAATCTCTTTCCAATTAATAATTGAACTCTATTTTTATTATCACGCTTCTAAAATACACCTTTGATGTGTATTGCTATTGTTTGGTCATTAATGTATGCTTGATTTTAACCAATAACTTTAGTAATAGAAAAAGGAACACAATTATAACGAACTTCAATATTTTCACTAATATACAAAATTATAATATCCGTTTATTGATTCAATTTACAGTTATAAATCACCTGGGTTTTTTGTTTAAAATATATTTGTAAAAAAACTTAAATGATTTATTACTATAATATACAAAACAACAGTTTGGGTAATTTGGGAAATGAGAATAAGGAGATGTGGGGGGAATGACAGGAAATAAAAGGGAGGGTGTATCTATCTTTTCTATGAAATTTTCGTGCAGGAGATAAATGCGATCTGTCAGGTAGGTTTCATCGTGTCGATCTGTCAGATCATCTTGCCTCATGTTACAGCTATGGAGGGGCCAATGCCAGTGCTGAGACTGGGACACAATATTTCGCTGTTGGGGTTTTCATTAGGGCAATTATATATTCCGCCGTAACCTTTATGACGGGTCTTACCACTTCGTGATCATACCTTGGTGCACTTGGGAGGTAGGCTAGTGTTTCGTACCATGTAAGGTAGCCAAGCCACATCCCCTACCTATAGACATTCGACACTAGACTCCTTGTGGGGTGGGGACGGGTTGTGGCCCCTTGAACTAAATGAAAGGCTGTGTAATCTTTTTTTATATAGAAATTTCATGGACACGGATAGATGGACAGACTGTTAGACATAGTGGATATATAAAGAGATATATAGACAGAAACATATGCAAATAGACAGATAGACGAATAGAGTGACTGACTGACAGACATATAGACAAATGCAAATGGATTATGCATTTATAAAGACAGACTGAATAACACGGAGATAGATAGAGAAAAGAGGTTGATAGATAATAGATAGAAGACAGACTGATAGAGAGACAGATGGATAGATAAATAGATAGACTGACAGACAAATAGGCAGAGAGATGGATAGATAAATATATAGACAGTGGTAGATAGAAGGGTAGAGCAAGAGAGGCGATATATGGATAGATAGATAGATAGATAGATAGATAGATAGATAGATAGATAGATAGATAGATAGATAGATAGATAGATAGATAGATAGATAGATAGATAGATAGATAGATAGACTAGAAGATACAAAGAGTTAAATGATTATATAAACTCCAAGTATGTTGTAGAAAAAACTAATTTACTCATAGATCGATAAAACATAAAAATAAACAGTTCGTATTTTGTAATTATATTAAGAATTTAAGTTACATATAAAAAGGCTCGTAGCAAGGACTACTGAAGACAGGACGTGCAGAATTGAATTTCTGACTTCCTAGCTAAGGCCAGTTTTTTTAACAGTAGCGATACACTCCCTTGGCGCAGTGATATAATGTTAACTATTATTAAGTAACTAACAAAATTCTTTACTAATATGATTCATTGTATTAATGGTTTATGTCATTTTCATTTTTTTAATGACAAAGAACGATCTAATAGCCATTAAAATGTCTTAATAATTACCAAGCATGAGCGCACTATTTTTTAAGGAGTATGAATAGAAGGCACAGTTTGGTTCCAAAATGGATACTTGTTGTTGATATTGTACTTCACTGCGTTTGTTTTCAATTTTTCGATCGTGTATTTTTATCAAAATGCCTAATAAATGTGGTGTAGTTAATTGTAAAGGTAATTATAATGCTGCCAACAAGTGTCGTTTGTTTAAAGTGCCAAATAGTGCATGTATACCATTATTGAAAGCAGAAAAAATGAGAGGAGAGCACAATGTTTGTTTATTTGTAACTATCACAGTCAATTTACATTCTTTATATTCCTTGGTCATGAAAACACAAATAAATTTTGCCATAGACATAGAAATCAAATTATCGTATTTATAATAATGGTACATGTACCACTTGGCAAAATTCTCAACCCAAATAATCGACTTACTTCATAATCACTTTTTTTAGAGGCTGTGCATTTGTCTCTTAATTATGAGCGAGATAAATTTTATGGGTGGGTTACGTTTTTCCCTTTTTAGGTCAAGAAATAACGATTTTTTTGAATTTTTTTTTCACTTTATTTTATTCCTTAGGTGACCCCCTACACGAAACCGTCAACACCAACCGCATATATATATATAGGGTATCATGTGTACGGCCCTAATCATTCAATCATCTAAAAAGATCTTAAATATTATTCAAATGCTCTTTTAAACCCTCTCAATCCTAACCCCTCATTAGTAAACGGCCCTGCACATTAACATTATTGACAGTATTGACATTATTGACATTAATTATGTTAGTTACTTAATAATAATTTACTTCATATTATTATAAGCGCGACAAGCGAGTGTATCGCTACTGTTAAAAAAACTGGCCTTAGCTAGCTAAGTCAGAAATTCAAGTCTGCACGTCCTGTCTTCAGTAGTCCTTGGCTCGTAGTAATAAAAAAAACCTTAAACTTTGATCAATGAACACTTTGCGTATATTAGACCTCTAATTGTATACTATAAAAAAGTGATCACCTTGAATTACTTTAAAAACACCTGCACGAATAATTACATCACCACCCTTCGTAGGGTAGCAAACATATGACTCATTTCAATGATCTGCCTCAGCGATTCATTCTGCAGCCACACTTGACGATCTCGGGCCAAGGTGTCGCTGCTACGTTGCCCATCCAGTTCTGAACATTTAATGGGAATAACAGAATGTTCACTCGAACGTTTAATGACTGCATTCAAAGTCTCAGTCTTCGTAGACAACTGTTATTTTGTTGTTGTTGTTGTTGTTTTCTGAGTGTTCATTTTGCACGAGCACTGGAGGTTGAAAAAAACAAACGAGCTAAACATCAGATGCGAAGTGTTGTGGGTTGGGGAGGTGGAGGGAGAAATGGAAGTGGGGATTGATGGGGTTAGAGTACATGGATTGACAGAAAGTCAACAGGTTGTTGTGACGAGCATTAGCATTGTTGCGAGTGTTTACGTTTTTTTCCCGCTAAGCTTCTTGTATGTCACTGTTGTTTAATTATAATGATATTATAGCCTATGCTCTGACAATGATTTAAAATGTATAGCTGTTATATCGATAATATTATAAGGATCCACCAGCTGTCAAAACGATATAAGAACTATATTATAGAGAGTTAGAACGCTGCTGCGCGTTGTTTCAAGGTTGAGAAGACAGGATCTAATATCGCCAATTCTAAGGGATCTCCACTGTCTCCCGGTGATGAAGCGTATCAATCACAAAATTATGTCCCTTACGTACGGATGTATAAATAGCACTGCTCCTTCCTATCTTCAAGAATTTATATCAAACCCTGAGCCAAAAAGGGTATTGCACTCTTCATTACAGTCATTCCTTAAAACTCTGAACTGAGCATGCTAAATTTAATAGCATGGATATAAACGCTTAAAAAATTACCATTAATCATTATTACTAATTTTAAAAGTCATATTATAGATGTTTAAAAAGTTTTTGAAAAAGAAAAAAAGTAGAATGAGGTTGTTGGAAAGATTATAAAAATGATACAGATCTTGTTGCTCCGACAATAAAAAGAATATAATATCACTGTTAAGACAAGGATGTCACGACGTTATATCAAAGCGATAATAAAATTGAATCCTATTTAAAATTCTAAAAAATTCTGTAAAATTTCTAGACAAATTCTGGGAAAAATATCAAAATACTTTGAGATAATGTTAATTTGGATTTTTTAATCGCTTATTTTTTTTATTATTGAATATTATTTAGCATTAATTAAGAACATTTTAATGCTTTACCCATTTAGCGAGAAAACGCTTCTCTCATCAACAGTAGAAAAGTTAGTAAAGTATCCCTCGGACCAAACTGATCATAAGCCGGTGAAGCAGAGCTCAAAAGTTTCTGCTTACAAGAAAATTGTGTGGCCAGTACAACGTACAACCGCCTTTACTCACAAACAGAAGCCTCCACTTAAAGGGCAATAATGAATCATAAATCAAGATCAAGTCAAATATTTTCTAACAAAAAGCTAGCCCTCCCCCCCCCCCCATCCCCTCTTCTTCCAGAGCAGCATCGGAGCAAAGAAAAGTTAATTGCTATTTGACATATCAATTCTAGTCGAATTCAAAGCGTCAGGAAATACTATGTGAGAAACTATGAATACAAAAATACGAAAACCTTGTCTTATCTTATCCTTCTATAAAGATGTCTTCCGTGGTTTGAGTCTAGCACTGCATTTCTATAAAAAGGTTTTAATGGATGTTAAGTTACTTATTGTCCTGATTTGTTCAGGCAACCCATTTCATGCCCGAATCCGGCTCGGGAAGAAAGAGTACTTATATGCATAAATTTCTTCTTGCATAACCTTTTCATGTTCACTGATGCGTTCTACGACAAGTTCATTAATACTTATTTGATGCCATAAAAGGGTTAACAGGTTGGAAACTTTTTTTTATATTTTTCTGAATAAACAAAAAAAAATGAAAGTATGGATTACTGCATGCTTCGTTGTGACCTTAATCCTGACGAACGAATCGATAGCATTACTGGTGTAATCGGGTAATTAAGTTACAGCAGCCACAATTAAAAAATCTATAATTTAAACGTCTTCGTTTTGCTACTACAAGTTTAAACGCCAACGCATATCAGAGTACTTGCTTTACATTGAAGGAGCTCTGAATGAACTTACTGAACCACGAGTTGAGATTTTTTATGCACGAATGAAACCTTGGGGATCTGCTGAGATTTCAAAATGAAACATGAAAAAAAAATCGTAAGCGTGGGTGCTAGAGCGTCAGACTTAAAATAACGGTTTTTCTTTTTAGCATTTTTATCTCCTTGTATTCCTCAATCTTAGTCCAAAAGTTGACGACTGTTAGTTTGTATCTTTGACAAAATAGCATAATTATAATTTCTCTTTCTTCCCAACTGACATCCGGGCATGGAATGGGCTGCCAGCAACTTAACAGTACTATTTAAAACACTAATCATAATGCAAGACCGGACGTAAACCTTGGATAAACTTAGGACGCAATAATCTTATGTATAGAAGGAGCGTCTGTAACATAACCTCTGTAAGAGCATAAACAATTTTCTTTTTCAAAAAAATGTATTTAATGGATTTTGCAATAAAGTAAAAAAATCAACATCGACATGGCATTTCAAGTTCCAGCTGTTTGAAAGACAACAGGGACAATGTGTCAATGTACCTTGGATTTGCATATCTCTAATCAAATGTAGCGGAAACTCTGATGCCATGCATGTGTTGTTAAAGTCACTATAATATATATATATAAACGGCAGTCATTCAAACTATTTAGTCACTATGATAAATACAAATGGCTGTCATTAAGCCTATCTAGTCACTATAATATACATAAACGCGCTGTGATTAAAACTCTCTGTCGCTATCTCGGTAAATGAGGAATATTTTTGTCGAGCTATTTCTAACAGTGCAATAAGACCAACTTTCTCCAGTCAACTGAACCTCACATCACAACCAGTACATTTTATGTGTATAATTGCGCATTTAAACGGTGACTATTGATCGCATCCAAGTGTCGACCCTTTTAAAGACACAAGCAAATTGCGCATCCCTGTAAACATCGCGTGTCTCTCTGCGGCAGGCATCGGGTATTCCCTTTCTTCTACTCGAGCGCGCAAAATGAATAGTTTAGCATTCCTTATCCTGAAACGTGAAAAGAAAAGGAAAAATTTCTCTTTTTAAAGTTTGGGTTTAATTGGGTGAAAGGAAAATAGAAAGGGGCGTATGGGAAGGAGGAGTGATGAAATGTGGGGTGAATGGAGTGGATTGTGAGTGAGGGCGTGGGTTGTGGGGGGGGGGGCGTTTATCGACCCTTAATCTTTGATTTAGTCCACCGACTTGATTCGCTTAATTAGTTCATTCATTATACATGATCGTTAGAGGTATGACACAGAAAGGGACTTAATCCCCACCAGAACAGTCCCTGGAAAAAGAGTTACTTATATAAAAAAAAATATATCAGAGAGATTTACTGCTAAATTTAGAAAATGACGTCTTGGGCTGCTAGGCCCAGGGTGTGAGGTGGGTGGCTTTCGGAAAGGTTATCTCATGCAGACTTAGGAATAAATCATTCCGTATTGATGAACGTGAGGAAACTGCCATGGAACGCTGTAGCTTAGACATATATTATGTCATCTTAACTCGTGCGATTTCTAGCCAGCCAGCTTGAATGGAAAACAAGATTTCATGTGCGCTTGCTTTAAAGTCCAGATTCCATGACCAAACTGGTTCTTCTGTCGGTAAATTATGGTCTAATAGTTTTGTAGTAGGTTTCGGTGCTTAAGTATGCATTGAGGGGCCGCCTTGGTCTACTTACATAGCGTTTATTCACTTGACACTTGAATTCATCTGGAAATAATATTCTAGTATTATAACCGCCATTATAAAGGCATCAAGAACAAGTCCATGGGAAAATCCAGGGTTTATTTACCAATCATTAGTTTAGAGAATTAAATGTGCTTGTGGTAGATACACAATCCCCTAGTATCTCCCCCAAACGCCCTATGGAACAAACATTGTACGAAAGAAAAACTTTTATCAGGGCCAGATTCAAACCATTAGAAGCCCTAAGCACTAAACTATCCATAACAAGTATTATTGTTGAATTCTTAGCACAACCAACAATAACAAAATACTTTCCATTCTAACGTAACACCTTGTATACATTTACACAAGTTAAACCTGTCAGATTATTTAGCAATACGTAACCTTTAACCTTTATCTGCTTTACCTTATGGTCGAATGAAGCGCACATGTAAACTGAGTTAGTATTAAATACACTGACAACTTACAAGCCTTCGGCAGATTTTTCACGACGGTTTACAAACGCGATATGGTTAGCAATAAAGGGAATCTCAATCAAAGAAAATGTCAACTAACCTATGCAATACCCCTTCCCCACAATAAAAAAAAAACGGAATAAAAAACATTAAGAGGAAAAATAAAATGGCCACAAAAATTTCTTTGACAAAAAAATCTGGTCTCCACCTCTGAACTGCGCATGTCAAAAATGGCTGGAGTTTATTTCTACATCTGTCATGTTCATGTGTCGGATTGAAGGCAGAAGTTGAGTCTAGAAAACAGTAAACAGAACTCACGCACGCAGAAAGAGGATTTGCTTGGACAGATGCATCCTGCATTTTAAAACAATTTCTGAAAGGATGCTGCTACATGATATATTTACTTATCATAAATAACAATGTATTATATTGTCAATACATATAGATATCCTATTCATTTTCTTTGTTATTTGTTTTTTTATATTATTTATTTCGCTTAGAGAATACAAGATACTTTTAAAAAATGAAATGGTCTTAAATCTAATAATGAATAGACTTTTTATCAAAATTGTTATTATATTAGTCAAGACTTTTTATCAAAATTGTTATTATGTTAGTCATTTTTTTTTATCTCGTGTTTTTAGAGGCGTTTTTAAGATACTAAAGATGTGTTTTAGTTGTAAGACCTTCTCAGGCTAATAATTCTTTCATTAAATTAAATGTTTGTATAAATAAATGAAAACAAAATGTGTTAATGGACGTTATGTAACAAATTCAGAAAATAGCTGCAAGGTTCGTTACGAGAAAATATTCACAACTGACAAGAGTAACACCAATAGTTCAATCACTAAACCTAGAAACACTAGAGAACAAAAGGGCACAGAGTAAAGTAATAATAATACATAGGGCAATAAATTCTAATTTAGAAATACAACACAATAACAATCTATTACAATGCGCAGAAAAAACATAAGGACAAAAAACACTATCATTATGATTATGCGATAACAAATGCAAAAAAAGTACTATTTCTTCCCGAGTGGCATCCGGGCATGGAATGGATTGCCTGAACAAACCAGGAAAACCAGTAACTTAACATCCTTTAAAACACTAATAGAAATGATGGACTAGACCCAAACCGCTGATGAGCGTAGGACGCAATAATCTTATGTATATAAAGGAGCGTCTGTAATGTATAAGATAAGATAGGCGGGGTGTTAGCACATGCACAACATGGCCCTATTTCTTCGTACGTCATAACCACAGAATTTCATACACAGTAGTCTCGGATGCATTGCTTACTATCCCCCCACCCCACTCTCTGACGTCATGTCCCTACCACTATTTTATCAGTGTGAGCTCATTTGTATATTTTATTATTAAAATACATGTTTTAGACAACTGCAACAATTGTTCACTTTCAAAACAGACAGTTAACAGATGTGTTAGGCTGCAAACGCAGTGGGCACAAACACCAACACACCTTCGGCACGTATCTTAAGCCGAACGCCAATTGTACGATTGAACTGGGATTGGCACAAACGCAGTGCGCGATACGACGTGCATGCAACTTTTAGCCAGCAAGAGCCTAGAGATCATGTGACACACAGGTCGTTCCAAAATGGAGGCGCTGTGCATTGCAGCTTGGCAGCTTGTTCTATTTTATTGGCTCGGGAAAAGGTATTATAGGGCTCAACGTTAACGGTACTGGGTTCATCACATATTTCGAAAGAGAGAAAGGTTTGGGGAATACCATCATCTTTTAGACGAGGTTTTGAACGACGAGGAAAAATGCATCGCGTACATCAGGATGAGACCCTCAAATTTTCGGACAATTTTGGAGCTAGTGAGTCCAAGCATCACCAAGCACACCACAAACTTCCGAAAACCGTTGTCCCCAAGAGAACGACTTTTGATTACATTGAGATAAGTCATCATCATCTGCACTCAGCAGAATCTTGAGGTACGTTTAAGGTTCTCCAGTCCCCAGGGTACAAAGCTGGGCTGCCATGGCTGTACAGGTCTTAAACTAAGAGCTCCAATACTCATTCAAGTCCTTGATCACAACAAACAAACAGACAAACATAGTAGGGCCTACAACAATTAATGTACAAAACAAATAAGTCAGAACAAAGCAAAAACAGAAGCAACAAGAAAACTTACTGATTATTATAAAGTACCGTAACTTTTTATTGATCAAAGTCCGATACAATGTAGTGTATATAATGATATTATGGAAAAAGGAAATAGGTTCTTGATTGTCTTTTCAAGTCCTAAAAGAAAACATTTAAATGTACTGCTCCTTGCTATTGAAAAGATCAAAGTTAAAAATGGAATCATTGTATTTGAACCGGCCCTAAAAATATTTTCAAAAGAAAATTGGACACTTTGATTTTTCCGTGCATTATATTAGTACTGATGTGTAGCATTAGATGTGTGGTATTGTTCATAATTGTATGCATCACTTAGTACATTGTGTTCAACAGGCGTACATCTAGACATAGAATTCTTGGACTTGGCTGACTTCTTGACCCTCGTTCACTTGGCATTTGGCCGGCCATGAAATATTTCACAATCACACCACGGATCTCCTTTTGACATTGCATCTTTTTAATTGGTTCCAACATTTTCATACAGAGCCGGGCAAGCCTGAACTGCTGTGATCAATTCAGTCTCCATCTTGACCTGATCGAGTCTTGACTGTCTGTCAACTGTCAATGGTGTCTACACAGTGTGCTCTTGGTGGCCGCGGCGCCAGACGAAACCCGGCAGTGTGCAATATTATTACCGTATTATTATTTTTTTTAATCTCGCTAAATATTTCACAAATTCAAATTCTGCTCGAATCTCCCCTTGATTTTTAGTCGCTGAATTCAAAAATGAAATTAGATATTGTCTGCGATGCTTTCTCGATGAGAAAATTGACAGTGAAAATTTCCCTAGTCCAGCCATATGACGTCACACATTCAAGGTCGAGGCGACTACTGGCAACCGTGAAAAAAACGAAGGCATGAGATGTAGCAAGCCAGTTGTGCACTCGCGTCAAAAAAGTTGGTGCGAAGGCGTGTTGTTGAAGTCCGAAGTCGTGTTGAACTCACTGCGTGCGGTTACAAGGTTTAAATAGTGTCACCAACACCGACTCACAACGAAAGCCGTATTCACTGAGAAGACGTGTTGGTGTTTGTGCCCACTGCGTTTGTAGCTTTACGCGTTTATACTTAAAACAGGTAATCTGTATTCATAAACTTTCTAATGTTTTTTTCAACCTAGCGACACACAAAAAAAGGGAACTTTTTTACCTTAATAAAACAAAACATTATTGACATTTCTCATATGGGAATTGATTAAAAAAAATGTTTTTTTAGAAAAACATGTCATTTTCTGAAATTTATCTTTAAATTATTTTTTTTTAGAATTTTATTATTAGAACAAGACTAGACTATGTTTCAAAATGTCGATTCGAATTTATCCATCGTACTGTAAAGAGTCGATGTGCAAAAGTATTTTAATGTAACAGACGGAAGTTGAACGCGGGTTATAAATGATTTGACGTAGGAGCTTCCGCCCGAGAGTCTGGAGATGAAAACGAGGCTTTGTTGTCATGTTGTCAGGCTACACCTCGCGCACTCTGTGACGTATTGCATTGAACTATGCGATTTTTGTCATTATTTTGTTTTTGGTGTAAAGTCTAAACCAAAGACTTCTGAAGTCATTGGTCTGAACTTAATAAAGGTCTCGACAGCTTTAAGTAAATGTTTCCCATTCATCGCTACGGCTAGTGAAACCACAATCGCTACTTTCCGTACACATGGGATTATCTGGACAACACAAGTGTCAAGCTGCCGATAATTTCCACACAACTCATGGCAGGTGTTTATCCGAGTTTCGATAGATTCAACGCTAACCTCCTGACACGGATGGACAGAAAAAGTCCTAAGCACTTTTAACCTCTGGATTCGAAACTAAAGCTTCCAAAGCACTCCAAAAGGACAAAACAACGCTCTACTGCCTAGACCACCATCGACACAACCTCATCCTCCTTTTTACGCTTACACACACAGTACGCCGTCTGACGCCACTAACTAAAAGTCCGTGTGTCTATTTCATCATAAACTGAAAACGACTAAAGACATCATCGGTTTGTTTCGTCGTCTGTGTGTTGCCGACTTTTAAAAATATTGAATCGAATTTTCAAGGATTATTCATGGCCGTCTGAAATTGATTTTTATTTTGTTCTATTCTTGGGACTGCATCGATGTTTGTGTTGTTGTTTTTTTTTTCCCGCTACTAATTATTGATGTATTCAACGAGACACACAAAAAAAAAAAGGAATAATATTTGCTTTAGAATATAAATTTGTATTAATGAATACTAACATAGGCCTATTCAATAAGTCGTACTGTGCCAGACTTCTGGAATAGTTTCTTCTTTAAGAGAAGCATATCGTTTTTTAGAATTAAATGTCGTTGTAAAGTAAAAAAAAAGTATCCCATCAGACACAATTGATCCTAAGGGCCGGTGGAGCAGCGTTCACCAGTTTCTGTGGCAACGTCATATAAGGGGATCGTGGGCCCAGCACAATGCCCTGCCGTCTTTACTTTACCCCAACTAAAATCAGATAACCATCAGAGTTTTAATAGTAGGCCTATAGAAGGCCTATAGATTTATCGAATCGTATATTATGTTACAGGCGGTCCTTCTATGCAAAAGATTTTTCGCGTCCTTTGGTTTGAGTCTAGTCTTCAGATTTTTTCAGCTGTATGACAAAGTTCATCTCGTAAAAAATAAAAGCGCCTAAAATGATAAAAACTGAAACAGCATTAATATAATATAATAAATATGTCATTCGATAAAAAAA